>JBBPCS010000037.1:8805705-8829940 GCA_037974645.1 Hollardia meadi | reverse complement strand
ACACACACACACACACACACACACACACACACACACACACACACACACACACACACACACACACACACACACTCACTGTTATTTGCCATGTTTGTGTTTATTCCCATTTTGTTGTCCATTTGCTCTGGTTTATTCAGAGAGAAACAAGAAAAGGTGGATTTTTGTGTGTAAATACGTGTGTGTGTGTGTGTGTGTGTGTAAGAGCAGTGAAACAGACATGCATGGGCGGACAGACAATAACACTGTCAGAAGAAAAAAAAAAGACGAGGAGTGAGAAAGAGACATGCGGGTGGGGCGAGAGGGATAAACGGCAGTAGAAGTTGAGGAGGGGAAATTAAAAAGGCAAAGGAGAGCTATCGGAGAGCTTTTTAATTAGCCATCCAGTCTATCACAGTTGGCAAACCAAGCCAAGGTACCGTCTGTTGTTGTGCCACGAGAAAGTCTGAAAAGCACTTTCATTGAGGCGGCAAGCACGAAGGAGAAACGGGAGATGAAAAAGGAAATGAGCAGGAAAGTTGAGAGAGAAAGTCAAATATTTAAAGTAGAGCTTGTTTATTATGTAATACATTTACACTAAGTATGTCACTGTATATAAATACTTTATTCATAAAATTAGTACCAATTATTTCGTACAGTAACTTGAAAAGGTTCCTTCTATTCCTTTTAACATGCCCAGATGCCCGACATTTCCTACAGCAATCACTGTCATTAAGCTTAGTCAAGCCACCTGTTACACAGAGGATGCTGCTGAACACCGCTTGGACACACTTGTTGCTACGGTCTGTGACCTATGAAGTTACTGAATTCGAGTCCCTGCAGCATCCATTTATCTTTATGTTGGTGTCTGACATCAGGCTACTGCTGTGCTACTGTAATGTTTCATGAATGCATGTGTTGTCAAAATGATGCACTGTGCTGCTGCCATATTAAACTGTTGAACATGCCACACCAACACTGTGTGCTGCGGTAAGGAATTTCAAAAGCGGTGCTGCATGTTCAAGTAGGCTTAAGCTCATGGTTTGGTTTCAGCACGCACATTATTTTTGCACACTAAAGCAGTGTTGGCAGCCTTTTTGCCATGTGACCTCTTAAATGTCTACTGAAAAAATAAACCATTGCTGAGAGTTGTTCCTATATTCCCAGGATCCTACGTTCCTCAGATTTATATGGCACATCGTGGGAACGCGATAAAGGATCCCATATTCCCCAGTTCTACACATTCCAGGGTCCTATGTTCCCAGGATTAAGGTTAGTGTCAGGACCTGAACATAGTAGGAGGGTTAATGTGTTAACAGAATATTGAACTGGGGCGCATACAACCCTGGGAACATAGGATTGTGGGAATTTAGGACCCTGGAAACAATGAACCATGGCAACATGGATTAACTCCTACTTGCTGGCAGAGTGGAGATTAGTCTTGAAGGCTTTCTGCCAGGCAGCTTTCCACCAGAAATCTCATGGAGCTTTCTGCCATGGAACCCTTTCTGACAGAAAGCATGTTATTCAGCGTTGCAAATTGCAGATGGGAGAAGTTAGCCTTGAAGGCTTTCTGTCAGGCAGCTTCCTGACAGAAATCTGGTTATGTTTAGGCACCACAAATACTTCCTTAGGTTTACACAACAGAAAAACTTGGTTACATTTAGGAAAACATCATGGTTTGGGTTAAAAAATACGCCCTTTCACAACTTTTAACACGTGTTACAATAACATTTCTGGAAGAAAGCCTTCAAGGCTAACTTCTGGCACGTGCTACTTGGTGCACGTGATTAAAAGCTCTTACAATAAATGCTTGTGACACCTTGGTGTCATTTAGACCTTCAACTAATGAACCACTGAACTGGGAGGTAAATAACAGGGAGGAGAACTCCATCTTTATTCAAGTCTTATGTATTTGATGATGTAACACCACTGGAAAAACACTGCCTTACATCACATCCTTCCTGGTATGGAAAGAAAACTAGGTTGGTAGACTTCTGCTGGACAGCCTCATGTACGAGTGCACACTCAATTTTCAAATTGCAGAGCTCTTGGGGCCCTGAGCTGCCGAAACAGTGCAACAAGAGCAGCACATGAAAGCACAAATGAGCCAACATACAGGCCTCTTTATCAGCTATTAGCTCACATACATGTTTGTGTCTGTTGTTGTATGGGATGAGAGTGTGTATACGTGCAGTGTATGCCTAGATCCATGTGCATGTGTTTTCATGGGCATTAATCCATGTACTGAAAGTACATGTGGGATGTTGGGACTCCATAATATGCCCTATGGTGTCAGAGCATCCTTTCTAACTGTCCTCTTTATACTAGCTAGATCTAATTGAATCTAATTTGGACAATTAAAGTGAAATTGGACCGGAGGAATTTATTGAACCAGTTATCTGTAGTAATTAGGCAGTAATTGACCTATTGTTATCTTTACAAGTCTCCTGGACGTGATGGCAAAGACCCAGCACACGGACCTATACGTGAGGTTGGCACGTAAAGAGTGCGTAAAGAGCTACCTGTTGGTGTGTTTCCTCATCTGTACATATACCTGTTGACATGTTTTAATCTGCATTTGCTTACTGTATACAAGACGTTCGGCATGTTTGTTTTCTTTCAGTGCGTGCATGCTTTTAAATGCATTTTTACCAGTGAGGGTCCACTTGCGCCTCGAGGATATCTTCCAATATTCTTTCTTTTTTTTTTTTTTAATTAATACTTTTTCATCTTATTCTAATTGTCATCCTTGTCCTTTCATCTCTAATCTAATAAATCACATTTAGGCGCCCTTTATTACTCTCATTGATTCGAAATCTAATACTCAAGATGCTGTGACCAAAATAGAAAGGAATACAATAGACGAAGAATGATGGAGGAAATGAGGAAGTGAGGAAACTGATGGACAAGAACGGAGAGGGTAGATGAAGAGTAGCCGAGGAAAAGAAAAAAGTGACTAAGAGTGAAATTAGATGAGGTCCACACATTTGGACAATAAACAAAACCTGCAGCATATTTATGACTAAAGCTTCTGAAAACATCATTGATTATTGGAAGTCATTTGGTGAGCCTCATATACCCTTGAGTGCATATAGGCACTGCATGTCTAATGGCGGTGCAAATGGGAATCATTCTCCTTTTTTTCTGTCACATCTGTGCAAGAGTAGACATTCCTCTTAAAGTCCTTATTTAAATTGTAAAATGCTTCGTAACATCTTTAATCATCAACATCTACAGTATGCGCAGTATCACTGAGTGGTTATGAGTGATCATACCATTATTAGCATTTTACACCCCGTTGAGTATTTGCAAATGATGCAAAAGCACATCTATCGACAATCTTGGATATGATTGGAACATAAAACACACATGCAGCCATCAAGTCCACTACATTATGTAACAAAGCTAGTTTTGTCATGGTTTTGGGTTTAGTTTGTTATTTCCTTTATTTTGTCTTGCTTCTTTTTTTTAAAAAAACCCCCAAACCTATTTATTCAGGGAAGGTTCTGTGAGAGGCAGCCTCTCTTTCAGGAACGCCCCGATCACCTTCACACAGTTGCACACCTGGAAGCTGCCCAGTACAACCACAGTCTGATCTGCTGGCCACTGAGCAGCTCCACTGGAGCACTTTGAACCTTTACACATCCCGTCTTTGTTCTTTTCCGGCCAGTTTTGATTGTCTGCCGCATCCTGATTAGTTGCACCTGTGTCTTGTTACCTTGCTGTTGTTGTTGTTGTTGTTATCAGTAAATATAGTCCTGTGTTGCGTTCAGTCTTTGCAACTCAGTTGTTGTACCTTGTGTCTCGCGTTTTATCCTTTTTTCCCTTGTATTTATTCCTGTTTTTTGGGATCTCTGCCCGTGTGACTTTGCCTCTGCCTTACCCCTTTGGATTTCTTTGCTTGCCTTAGGATGTCTTCTGGTTTTGACCCAGTTTCAGCTTCTTTTAACATATCATTTTACAGCCCAAAGTTTACTGTCTTCATCCGCTCACAGCTTTCAGCAGCCTTGTTTCCAGCAGCTGTATGTTACCTGCTCAGCGGGCAAAGTTTGCGATGAGCTTGTACACATGGTGTAGCGTTTTATACAGAAGGAGCCAGATATTTCCCTCAGGAGTTGGTGCAGACCAAAAAAACAGACCAAAAAGGACAGCGAATATCAGTTACATTAATTGTGGTGAAAAGAAACACAACTTCAACTGGATGCTCATGTTGTTCCATGTCTGCTGCATGTGTAAATAAGCAACTTTTTCGAAGAAGTTGACCCTTCACACTGTAATCAAAACACCTCAGAGAATATTTATTGACAGTCTTGAGAGTAAGTAAGTGGTGCATATTGAATATGAGTTTTTGAATATGAAGTTGTCACTTAATTACAGCAGATTGAAATAATGCAGATGAAAATGATATATGGCTTGAAGGCTCAGAGAGAGAGATCGCTTTGGGAAAATAAAGGTGCTGCATTAGTATGCAGTCTCAAACTGTAGAAATGCAAATAAAATGCAAAATATACCATTAAAATACCTAATGAGCGGAGTGAATGTCTTTCTGGGGAAATGAATTAGAAATGGTGCAGAGCGGTGCACTGGGAGGAAAGCTCCTTCAAACAATAGAAGACAAAGTGATGACAGCAGTGTTGTAGAAGAGAAACTTTTAACGGGAAAATCCTTGGAATCATAGTGGAATCATGCTTACGTCCATCTTGTTTCCTAAGACAATGGATGCTTGTTTCCTGTTAAGATAGACTTTAAGATCTTTAAGCCTTGCAACACATGTAGAGGCACTGATCTTTTCCAAACTCTTTGTATGAGGCCACCTCTGTAGCACAGAGTCACAGCTGGAGGACAGATTCACAGTGATGCCTGAGGCGGCTGGCAGCTAGAACCTCCAAACTCCCCACCAACTCTGTTTCTCCTTTTCTTACTTAGTCCTTCCTCCCTGTGTCGCCATAGTCTTTTTCTCAATATGGCTAAAGGTACATGCCCTACCACCCTCTGCTCTCACCTTTTGCCTTTTATTTTTGTCAATGGGTGTGTATCCCTTCAGTCCTTTTGCTCTCTTTCTCTCCCTTCTTACCTCCAATCTTTCTTTTGACTCTTGCTTTGCTCACTGTGTTCATCCCTGAGGATTGTGTGTGAGGAGCTGCTTGAGGTGTAGGTTTCCCTTCAGGGTGCTCCCGTCCTCCTTCGTTCCCTCCCTCTCTTCATTCATCCCTCCCTTTTCTCCCTCCATTTTCCTCACCATTCCATCTTACCCCCATGAGATTCTCGGGCCTTAATTATTCATTGTAATTTGTAGATTAATTCTGCATGGCTACCTCCCTCATCACACACACGCTCATTCCTTCGCCTCTCCTTATTTCTTTTCTTTGCTCCACCTCAGGCACCCCTCTTCTACTTCCCTCCTCTTTCTCTTCATCTTGCCTTTCCGTGTCTCTCTATCACCTTTTCTTTCTTTTTCTCTCCTGTCTTCCATCTATTCTTTTTTCTTCCCCCCACCTCTCTTCTTCTGCTGCTTACTTTCTCACTTTGCATCTTGCATCGCTCTCTTTTCTCTCTCTCTATACTAGCCTGTGGTTTTCTCCCTCTATACCTATACATACTTTGCTCCTCTCTCCCTCCCTTCCTCTTTCTCCTCCCTCTCCCACCCAGTGACAGGTTCCATTATCATGTTTCTCACGGCTCGCCTGCTCTCCTCCTGATGGATGACCTCACGCGAATATTAATTTACTGTAGCATTAACAATATCACATCTTATTCTCCACTTACTTCTCCTCCCCCGCTTCCCTTTCCTTCTCCCTCCCACTCTACCTGCTCTACCCTCCAAACACCCTTCAGCTAGTTCTCTCATTTTCTTTTTGTCACTTTGCGCTCCCTCTCTTTCACTCCCTTCTCATATCCTCATCTCTTCCCCTGCACTTTTAGCTAAAGTTAGCTCACCTCATTTAACGTAAATTCCTTCACATTATTGCATATGCGTTCAAAAAGACAATGAAATATCTTCACCAATAAAGCAGTTCTGTTAACTCGTTTCAACTTATCATCTTTCCATTTTAAATGCCAATGCAATCTTCCCACAAACAAAAACCAACCTATACCATGTATACTGCAGGCATGCAATATTAAATTGAGTGGCATTTACCGAGGCCCCATGAAATCACTTTTTCTGAAGCCAAACGTTGAGACAATCTGCATAATTCATGTTGCGCATCATGACACACAATGCATAATGGAAACGTTGAGTGAAAGGTGCTCGCACGTCACATAGATCAGTGGTGTGAACGGAAAAGCTGCGCACATAAAAGGAGGTGCAGAGAGGAGAGGAGGAAAGATGGGGAAAAGATGAGTGCTGATGAATGTGAGGAGAACAGGCCGTTGGCTCTGGCGTTCATTGCTCATACGCTCTTTATCCATTTCTTTTTCTCACGCTATCTCCTCTCTTTTCCACTATACCTTCCCCCTCTTTCTTGCTCTACTTCTCCCCCTCACATTACACCCATTTCTCACTCCCTTCCTCTCAGTGTGTTCTCCAAATCCCACTTTTTATCCCATCATCTCTCTCCCTGGCTTGAGAGGCTGGTGCTCACAGTATTTATCATCCCCTGTCTGAGTTCATTTGATCAAGAGGACTCATCTCAGGACTTGGCTGCTGCTGCTCCGAATCTAGCCAGACATATCTGAACTCACAGAAGCCAATAAATACAGTATAAATATATATATATTTTTTAGATTAGACCTGTTTTCTGGTCAAAGTTGGGTGAAACTATGATGGGAATGTGCTGAGGTCACCAAATTCCTTGGAAGAGTAATAAAGGTGTACATTGTCCCACCCTTACAAGTGCAATAAAATGAACAGACGGGCCTGAGAGTTGTCAGTCAAGCATGGCCTGTGCACGCCTACACAGATCTTAGAGGAGATTGTAGTTCATGTGCTTTAAAAGACAAAATGTACATTATAAGATGCATGCTTTTACAAAATGTGTGCATTGGTCTGCATGCTTCTGCACTGCAAGGCCTACCTGTGACAAAAGATTTGGCAATCGTGTGACATATTTTGTGAGGACATGATGTTCTGCCTCAAATATATATATTAAAAAAAACCCACAATTTTTTCCCCCAGGAAGATGATACAAAAAAACAACGAAAAAGTCACCTATCGTTTTTGGATACATTTATTTCCAGCTAATGAACAGAAGAAAACTTCTGATGCGTTTCAGTGTCTTTCAGCCTTCATCAGAGCACACTGTACATGACGTCAAAGGGCAAAAAAAAAAAAAAAAGGGGGCCAAGCATGCAGAACATGTATAACATTTCTTTCTTCCTGGTTAAATTTCAGTCTATCCCTCATGTACAGCTCACAGAAACTCAATTTAAAATTGTGTTTAAATTCAAAACATTTTAAATCCCTGCTGGGCCGATTGAGCCCCACTCCAAAATAATTTACATTAGGTATTTAGATAAGAATACATTGCCATAAAGTATGCCTAAAGAGATGGACCACTCATGCAAACAAAAAACTAGAAGGTGTCGGAAAATGAGGAATAATTTCCTTGTATTGACTTCACCTCTTATTTACTGTATGCAAGGCCACATTAAAGTACCATGGGCCCCAGGGCTACAACTTTTTCAAGGCCCTCCCCAACTGCCCCAAGCACCATCACGTACTATATTGCATATCAACAATCACTCATGACTGCAGTTTAATGTTATGACTGTTAAGGCACCAGATAAAAGCTATACAATTCTAAACCCATAGTGAGTGAAGCATAGAGAAACTGCGTCACTAAAAGGTTCAGGTCGGCTCACTGTTGGTCATTATTCATCTCTCACACACATAATGCACGCATTTGCGCTCTTACATACACATATACAGAAAAAAGCCTAATAAGTTTAAATGACCACAATAAAAGGCTGCACCAATGTCCAAAAACAAAGCACATGCAACACTGGCAAGTGAAGCATAGCCGACATGCTTACTCTTGTCCACTCACGGGTGATGCAAACATAAGAATATTGCACAAATCAGTAACAATCACACGCAAGTCTGTTCCTACCTTTAAACATCCTCCTCCTGGCTTTACGCTACACATGTTCTTAATACAGCTGTAGAGTCCAGGGCTCTAACAATGTCCCTTTCCAGTGACATCAATGTGAAGTAACTCTTTTTTCACAAATGTTGACGAGCTAATTAGGTAGTTAGCTAACTACCCGAGACATAGCCTGGCAAGATATCTAACCAGTAGAAGCAGGTGGTAATTCAGCCGGTGTCCTTGTCGCTTCACTTGCCGCCAGCTCCGCCGCTATTACTGCTGCTGGAGGGTTTTCAGTTGTCTCCACCTCAGGGCTTGAAACATTGAAATATCCAGTCCACTCTGGGATTTTTGTTGAATTTCTTGTGTTTTCGAACCCCACTTTCACTTTCTTTTTCAGACATTTTTGCAACTGTGTTTTTTTTAAAGTAAATGTCGACTCTCCCATGCACAACAGTTGAAGAGCAGCAACTTATTCACTGGACAATAAAGATATACACGTCAGACATTTTACACAAAAGTTAAGCACAATATTTTTCTTCCTGTGAATTCTATTTTAATAGCCCCGCCCCGAGCCTCGTGGGCCCTTTCACTTATCTGGCCCCAGGACTTGAGCCCTGGTTAGCCCTTGCATTAAAAGGCCATGACTGTATATGCCAATGTTTGTGACAGTTTTATTGATGATGACCTATCAAGCCAGTGAAGTAACTGTGGAAGATTACAAAGGATTCACGAGTCAACAAATATACCAAACATGGCAGTCTGATGGGGAAAAAATTGTCACAAATGGATTATTAGTGAAATAATAGGTCACCGTATTGTGTGTGTATTTGTTTGTGTACAAGTTTGTGTATGAGACTGACAGAGAAATAAAATATGGAAAAAGCCTGACAGGGAAGGCAATCATGTGAGAATAACAAAAGCTTTCTGTATAAATACTGCAGTGAAAGGTGCAGTATAGTGTGTGGTCTATAGGAGTCAAAAGTAAAAGATGCATGAAAAGGAGCCGCAGCACTGGAAATAGAGCATGTTATTGAATATATCAGGTGGAGGCTCTTCATTAGATGTGTATAAGTTGATGCACACATCAGACAAAGTGGTCCTTTAGGCAGAGGCAAAGAGAATCGGATAGAGAAGCAAAAACCTACAAAATCAGTTTGCTAAGGTTGAGTCAACAACTGACAGAGGTCCAGCATTCAGCAGTGTGTCTAAAATTAATGCATGGTCGCAACACAGTGGCAACAGGCCAGGGGTGGAAATAATTACATGTACTCAAGTTACTATAATTAAGTTGTTAAGAGACTATTTACAGAGTTAGTTGGTGAACTGAGCTTGCAAGCTGAGATGCTAGAGATCCAAGCTAGCTAGCTTGTTAACTGTTAGCAACTCAGCTACCAGGAAAATAAAATCACACATTGAGTCAATAGACGTCTTTGTAGCACTGAGTCTCAAAACTATCTGCAAACCAATCCTTGAGGATAGGGTTAGGCCACCGTCAAAAGTTTCAAACCGGACGGTTTGGTATTAAGCCAAACACCGGACCCGTTACTGAATTTTACCACGAGGTGTATCGTACTTGATTCAGGAGCAGCTCCCAGTGAGCCCAGGAATGGAAGTATAGCAGCACCACAATCCACCGGGACAACTGAAACCTCATTTTTATTTCTCATGACCATTCAACTTTTCTTCTTCTAAAGTTTAACATCAAAATAATAAATAAAATAAAACTTTGGCCTAGTACAACTTGAGAAAGACTGCAGTAGCTACATTTCAAGTGGGTATGGGAACCTTGCAAGTCAATGAGATTTCCACATGTTCCTACATGTTTCACAATAAAAACCCTTATTAAGAAATTAAGGGTTCCTGTCCACTGAAACATTAGAGCGCTTTTAATTTGAAACGGATACAGGAAGTATTAATTTTTACAGGGGAACAGGGCAAACTGGAGCGGACCAAAATGAGGATTTGCACCAAAGTGTTGTAGCGTGTAACATAACGTTACTTGATGTTAGACAGCATAACCTGCACCAACCCGTTACTGACGTTTGGAGTAGTACAGCAGCACTGTGCGCACAACTCAACTCTAGTAGGCTTACACTTACACAACAAAACATGGGGAAGCAGCACCGCCACTCCAACAGAGAAGGTTAAATAGAATTGGATGATATAACACAGCTAATAAGCTACAATGTCGTCCCCCATTCAAACGCGTAGGGTCAGCACTGTTAAGACGGCCAGTTTAACGGTTTTACTTTGCCATGTGAGCACATCCACTCATTGCGGCTGTTTCAATCAAATTAAATTGATTTGACAGCAAAAAATTTGCCACTTTAAATGCTCCTGTGACTGACCCTTTAAGTCATATGTAGTCAATGTACTTGGCGTGATCAGCATTTATAAAACGGGGATATAATCAATTCGTTTTGTCCTCCCAAAGAGAACAGTGTGATGAAATTAGATGTTTTATGATCTAATCTCATGCAGTCTTTTTATATTTCAGAAGAGATTGTGACAATAGCTCGTTATTAGTCATATTATTATCTCAAATAGCCTGAAGAATTTACACCGCTATGTCAGAGAGATTATACCACTGTGACCGGCGGAACAATCTGGTGACGAGTAGTGGAGATGCCGGGGTGCCTTGGTTCACTATGGAACCAAGGATTTTTCGTTTGGCTCCACTGTCCTTGCGTCACTTCCTCGCATTTCTCTCTCATCTCATCGCTGGGAGGAGCTAAGACACGAGTAAGGCACACGAGTGAGGGAAAGGAGGAGATGCACCCGCAGGCACACAGCGGAGAAGGGAGACATGGAGCGACAGAACTCTTTTAAAGATTATAATCATGAAGATTATGAGATTTTTTTTTTTATTGTTCAGTTGAATTATATTTAATGTTCAAGGAACTTCACTGTTTTGTACTTCTGTCTCCCTCCTCTGGCTTTGAGAGTAATTACACAAACGCCACCAAAGTGCTTGTGACACCACAGTCTCCAACGTCCTATTAGTTGCTGAAGCCTGTTGCCCATGGCTGTAGCCTTCTCAACAGTTTCAGCAAACCAGCCTTTACTTTAATGCATCGCTACTGATGAGCCCGCGTGGAAAATGCGCCACCGACATGGTTTACAAACTCCGGTATACTGCAAAATACAGGGAGACGAGGCTTGAAGTTAACGGACGTTCGTTTACATGAAAAAAGTCCCGCACTCCAGATTTAAATGTGTCTGCTAGACTACACTGTATTGTACCTGTAATTTATTGTTTTGAACTCACACTGAGCCTGAGCGAATGAGGATTTGCACAAAAAACATGATTAAAGGTAAATCAGACATGTTTTTCTACATATGTTCTGATGAATGAAGCACCCGTGCTGAGTGTCTGTGCTTCTATTAAGCTATTTGCTGTCACTACATTTGATTGTTTTTCTTTCGTATTGCCAGTCCACTGAAGGGAATCCATCATAAAAACTAATTTTGCTCTTGCCGCGTGTTTAATTCCTGAGTGCATTGACTGGAGCGTCGTGCTTAAGTGAAAGCAGGTGCAATAGGCACAGACGAGTGAGAGCAATTTCAAAGTAACATTCAAGCAACTGATTTGTCAGCTGAGATTCTCTGCTCCTCTTCCTTCAGACTACTGGCTGCAGACAGCAGACAGATACACTTCCAGACTGACACACATACACACACTCACACGCAAAGGCAGCACACACACATTGGCTCTCTCGTTTGCTTCCTCTAACGTAGAGGAACAGTTTAAAATCACAGTTTAAAAACTGTACATGTTACACACGTGCCACATGACGCATACATGTAAAATATCTCCTCTTGACACACACACACACAGCATCAGACTAGGAGTTGGTTTGGCCTCCAGCTAAAGCCTTTTACTTCTCCTGCCTCCCTGAGCACTCACTCGATAGAGACTCTACTCCACTCGTGCTTACTCCGTCTGACAGATTCAGACTGGGGAGAGCAACTTAAAGCAACACTTACACACTCTACTGGGTAAAACACACTTCAGTGGAACGAAAGACTGTGTGCCCATTGGGAACCAGTATCATTCCAAGTCTCCAAAACAAAGCATGAGCTGTTACATGTTCCTGACAGCACAAGGATCTTAGCCAGTGTTGCCAGATTGGTTTGATGTTTCCAAGTCCAATAATTGCTCAAAATCTGCCCCAAATTTATAAAACACTGCCCAAATATGATAATAAACAATACAAATTCATTTCTAACAGTAGTGGTTCATCACAACTTTATAAAATTTCAGGATATTCTGAGCTGTATTTACCATTAACTATCGTAAACATTTTATGATCTGCTCCTTTCAAAAGATCTTGGTTTTTCAGTTAAGTTCTGCAAGAAAATTGAAGCAAAAAGACTCATTTGTACTTAAGTACTGCTATACTTTACACTATACTACACTATACTTCAGTTAAATGGGATACCAATGCTGCAAGACGTTTGATGACAAGCTGATCCCATTTAGAAAGTTGGAAATCTTTCCTTGTAAGACCTCGTACATCGCCTTCAGTACCCTGAAGCTGTGATTGGTTGGTGGCATGATTCACTGAGAAAAACCTCCCTGCTGAGAATAACATAGGTTGACAGCAGGTGCGAGTGCTGCAGTGAATGCTGTTGAAAGTGATGGACCAAATTGTCAGCCCATGCACACCAAAATACACACACCGACACACACAACACACAGCACTTCGGCTGACAAGATCACCCGGGACTGACACAGCTGAAATGGCCACTCCAGGCCATTAATTCACTGAACCCGAGGGAGAGCAAACCGGCTGTAAAAACATAAGAGCGATAGAGAACCTAAGTAAGCGTGGGCAGGAAGAGAGAATGTAATACTAATATATTTTCTAAATCGATTGATGACTGAGTAAATGTCCAATTAATCTGCTTTATGATAGCAGGATGAGCTCTGCAGGGTGAAATATGTATGAGGGTCCTTCAGACAGAGCTGTGTTTAAAGATTCCTTTCATCCTACGCCCTGAGGAAGTGTGTCAGATTAGTCTCTCTGTGTGTGTTTCTGTATCTGTGTGTGTGTGTGTGTGTGTGTGTGTGTCTCATACCTCCTGCTAAGACCTCTAGGTAGCTCTCGCTCAGGGATACAAGCTCAAAGGGGAGTGGGCATTCATTCCTTGATACACACATAAATATAGCAATAAATATGCAAAAACGGGCCATATCAAGTGAACCATCCATCTTAAGAAACATACAAACACACAAAAAACAGTCAGACCCAAAGTGTGTGTTCATCATGCTCCTCACACACTCATGTATCTGCAAACGAGGACACACACCGCACTCGACACGACTGCATAAACAAACGCACACTGCTGAGCGGCAGCAGAGTCTCAGGCTGAGTGATCAATCGATCCTGATTTCATCTAAAGCCAATAATGGGAGAGGATCCAGAGACTGTGTGGGCACAATAATCGTTGTGTTTAGTTACAACACACCAGTATCTCCCCTGGGCTCACTACTGCTGCACACACATTTTCTTTTGTGTGTGTGCGTGTGCAGCTTCTCCTCGTGGCCACATGCTCCCTCCTTTGACAGTAACTGTTGTGTTCTGACTTAATGTGGCTATAGTCACAGAAAGCTGAAGAAACACTTGAAGCATTTTGTATGAACAAAGATGTATGTAAGAGCGCGCTTCCATTCACACGCATTGGGTGTAGTTAGACTTTGTACTGAGCTTAAAGTGTTTTGCATCCTGCTTGAGACAGTTTCAACATTTCAACTTTAAAACAAAAAGGGCGAACATCGGTACAAGTTTTGGAGCTGTGGCGACAACAAACTTTGATGATTGCACTGACTCCTTTTTTCATACAAACTACTACGGAGTTCACGTTGTCGCCACACCCATCCTCTACAAATCTCTTTGCGTTTTGTCACACACACGCCTCACACACATCGTATTTAATGTTCTTATGCACTGGTAGCTTACATTTGACATGTATATAATAAATCAGGTAATGTCGAGAATCTAACGTCAGTCCAGGCATCTCCACATTCATTCAGTTCACAACAGATACTGTTGAGTAATTTTTTAGGCTCACTGTTTATGTCAATAACATATATTTTACTTTTAGCTTTGAGTAGCTGGAGATACTTCTACCTGACAGAAAGGAGTATACAGATCTTTGTTTTACAGATTATTTACATGCGTAAGCATTATGCAGAAATTACAAAAATCAATAATAAGAAAATCATTTTTTCCATTTCCTTTAAATCGTGTATTCTGTGTGTTCTGAGGTGACGAATTCATTCATAACGATAACACAAATGCCATTTTACATGAGAGGCAGCACCATAAAGACCAAATGCTTCTAGTAATCTTGTTACCCGCTTTATATTCCCGTTGCACAGTTTCCATACAACATAATATGCACATGGCACTGGAGCTGGAAACGCACATTGATTTTCTCAGCTGATTTTTCCTTTAAATTGCTGAAAATATGCACACATTTGAGTTCAAATCTATAGTACCTCATGTTGATTGTTCCTGCTGAGGATTACATGCTTTAGTGTGTGTCTTCAGGGCGTGCATGTGCTCCTACTTTTGTGTTTGTGAATGTAAAGTCTGCCTCACAGAGCAGACCTACCTAACGCTGTGTTTTCCCTAGAGAACACGGATGGTCTGCCGAGCCTTAAAGAAACGTATAAAGCATAAACAGGGGAGAAAGCAATAAACATAGAAAGACTGTAATGCACTCTCACAGATAAGAGGTACATCTTGATAGTGCTGCTGGAAAACATAATGGATTAACCAAAACAAAACAAAACAAAAAAAGCTTTTAAGTAGACGCTTATGAACAAATTGGAATTATGTTTTTATTTTCCGAAAAACAACCTTAAAGTCAGAGTGTTTAACTGCATGTTTAAAACATGTAATTCCAATTTTTTGTTGCAGCAGATTTTAAGAATATTAAAAACCATTATCAAACCTGATTGAATTTACATTCCCTTCCCCTGGCCTGTTTGTGTTTCAGCTGAATTATGTCCATCATTGTGCGATTGTACAACATGGTGAGAGTTCTGATCAGTGAGCCAGAAAGGCTCTGATTCCCTGATCCTCCTCCATATTTATAAATCCAAGATCTATCTCTGTTTTTTATTCCCCGCGTTCTGCTCTGTAAACTTCCACATGCTCCAGTATTTCCTTTGAGTGTGTGTTTGTGTGTCTCTGTGTGTGCCCGAATTGGAAAAATCCATGATGTCTGGCATGATGCTTTTATTTCCATGGAAATAGGTTGCAGGAGAGTGCCCAGAATGAGATGGGAATTTCAGAGGCCCCATACACCAGTTGGAATTTACCAACCGGCATTTTGGTAGACAACATGCATGCATGCACACACACACAGACTCCTTAGACTGCCGCATTCATGCTGTGTAAAGCCAGTGTTTACTGTATAATGCAGGATAGAAACATCAGAATTAATGTTATATGAGAAACATCTACATGTTGTGAAATCATTTAAAAAGCACCCTCACCCCTGTTACTGATATGAAAATAATCTTAAAGCCAAAAGAGATTACATTCCCCCTCTCAAAATGCTGATGGAACTCCTAAGCTGTGCCTAATTTGACCTGGCTCAATAAGATCCTTTTCCAATATCTTCCCCACACCTGGGGCCTCTGCTGCCACACCAGAAGCACTCTCAGACACTGCCTGGAAGGCATGGAGACATGCACATAATCACAGATGCAAACATAAAGACATCTGTGCCTAAAGAAGAAAGGTTTTAATATTACCAAAAAACACACGCTGCCATGGAGAGATGATCAAAATCAAGGAAAGGGGAAAAGAGTGCAGTCAGGCAGGAGTAGAGGATCATATAAGATACAACGTGTGGGTATTAATAAACAGATAATTAGTCAGGGTGTGGGAGAAGGACAGACGAAGGGTTGAGAAGGAGAAGAAAAAAGCAAACAAACAAGTGGACGTGCCCTCAAAAAGCCTGGCATAAACTGAAGTAGAGAAACAGGACTTAAATATTCATAACCCGGGACCAGACAGGCCTGTCGCTTTCATGTGCACAAGGAAACGAGAGAGCAAGGCAGGGAGAGAGGGAGGGGTGAGACAAAGATGAGGGAGAAAGCGGTAAAGGCAGTAAATGAGTGAAGGGGAGGGGAATAAAAGTTTGCCGTTAAGTTAGAATATAGGGCGATTTCAAGCTCAATTACAGAGCACATGAAAGCGAGAGCCTTTCGCGTCCTTGTTCCTCTGTTCTTTCTTTTCATCGTTCAATCCTTTTTTCTTTTTCTTTTTAAAAAAAAATCCCTCCATCCGTTGTCAGCTTTAGCAGCCACTTCCCTCTGCCCCTGCCTTAAACTCTTGCCTTGGCTTCCTCTCGTTTCATCTCTTCTGTTTTCTTACTTGTCCTCCGGAGGGCGTCTCTGTGACTGGGAGCCTCTAAGTGAGCAACAGTCTGGCTGATTTCAATATATCTTTGAAATATCAATTCCAGTAATGAGATGCCCTTTATTTGACTTGCAGACACTTCAGTGCAGGTAACTCGCAAAGGAAAGTTAAATGCATCGCTTCTTCATTATACAAGAGTTATTTCCAAACTTTTCTGGAGCGACGACTGTGAACCAGAGGCCTCAGGTGGGAAGAAAAGGGGAATGAAGGTGAAAATGGATGACAGGATTTGAACAGGACAGAAGAGTAGGTTGGGGAAATGGCTGAATAAGAAAAGAAAAACATATAGACAAACACAGAGTGAAATGAATTAGATTTACGTTCCGGTTCCAAGAAGAATATGTCCCTACGGGAAACTAGGAAAATGCTGCAGTTTATGTATGACGTTTAATCAGGTAGATGTCATTTAACGCACAATACTGTCTCCATTAATTAACTGTCATTTCCAAATGTTAACAAATGCCCCAGTTCAACGTGGCAGCTGGCAATAAAAATGATTTGTTTGATCTATTTCCGCAAACACAAAACCCACCATCCACACCCAGCGCACCAAGGTAATAACCATGCAGTATTATTACCAAAGATTAATAGGGCTTTTAATGTGGTCATTAACCTCCAGTCTGAAAAATAGATGACAGTCGTCAGCCGAGATAGTATTCTATTCCATTTCAGGAGGCTTTGAGGCTCCTTGGAGGGGGGGGGGGGCAGAGTTATAGGTGCTGCTGGTGCTATCAACAGCTAACAACATCATTCGGCATTTACACCTCACTGGAGTCCAAACTATGAGCGCCGGACTCGTCAGACATGCAATGTGCCTATCACAGCGTTTCAGATTTGGAGCTTTTAGAAGATTAAAACACCCTTATACAACCAGGATATCCATTTCAGGTTACTTATTTAAAGTACATTATGCATTTTATGCTCTTACTGGAGAGCGGGTCACTGACGGGACATGAGGGGACGTTACTGTTTATTTCTAATAGGGTCTTTGTTCTGGAGAATGCATTCAAAGATGTACACAGACAAAAATGATGTCAAATTTTTAATTTAAGAATTTACAATTTTCTTGCGCATTTGTCAGATTATTGAAGACAGGAAGGCAGTCATGACGACAATGGACCCTTTGAGCAAATTGGATCCGTGATCAGATAACAAATACGACAGGCTGTCGGTACAACCACAATTAGGACAAGTGGCAATGTTTTTTACTCTAATGGCTTTGTAATTGATCATAGTTTTCAACCCATTTTCTCTAAAAATGTATCGTTATTGAGGGTCTTTTCATGATCACACGTGAAAGTACTAGATTTTCCTTCATATTGGAGGTTTTTACCCAATTTGATCAAGCAAAGAGCTCCGCTGCTCTGTCTCAGGGCGGGTTTTGTGTCATAGAAAACAATCCACCAAATAGCACACAAGTTTCATGCTGGTTGGTTTTCCGATGAACACTTCCTTTTTGGATCCAGTTCCCAAACACTTAAGCCCTGATGCTAACAAATCTCTTACTAAACCATTTATCTGTTCTTACATTTTTTTTTTTTTAAATTGGCAAATAACAATATGAAAAACCCCGGGAAGCATCTAAACTTAGGCAGCATCACCACTTTAATTAAAAAGACAAAGACCATGTCAGATTATATTAGATGTGACTTTGGCTGTTGTCTGGTTAATATACTCTCTGCAAGATGGTGCCTGCACTTAGCCAAACTTTGTTTTTGAGGGAACTGTGTGTTCAACAAGATCAGCACTTTCTTCTCTAGATAAATGATCTAGCTGATTGCGCGATCAGAGATTCAATATTTGGAAACAATACTGGACTCTGATTCAATACATTGCTTTTAAACCCTACTGCCACTCAACTCAACTCAAGTTTATTGCTGTGCATATTGGCAGTTACACCCTAGGTGCTAAACTAGGCATCGTGACCAAAAGGATGAGCACCGGAATGGATAACTCCTCCAGAAGCGACTCACTCAGAGAAAACTGCACGACCCAAGTATTTTTTGACCTTTACATAACAACATAGGTTGACGAAGAACATATTCTTATCTATAGCAACAGCCTGGGGGAGAAGTACGTGGTCAGACAATCGCTATTTAAATCATTTAACAGTTCTATGAAGTTGGCGTTGAGTGCTGGAAGGCTCGTTGTCTGATTCACTCCTGACCTTTGTTAAAAACAGCTGAACCAGATGATAATGATAATAAAAAAAAACCCCGTTATATCATTTCCTTATGTCGAATGAAGAGTTAGTATAAAATCCCCTCAGGAGTAATCATAACCCTAGGAGCTTCTATCACCTCTATGATAAATGACATATACCTTTAGATAAAAAAAAAAGAAAGAAATATTTTTATCACGCTGTTTTAAAGACTGGGAAGTAGGTGTGGGAGAGACAAGTCAGAAGGCTACTTTCACACCGCATCCCTTACTTGCACTGCTCAGTTCTGTTTTATTGCTCAGATCCAATGTTTGTCTGTTGGCACTTTATTATTTATACGTCTCCAATATCACATTCCAGTGTCAACTGATCGCGCACAGCACGCTGTCGTACGGAAATAAACATGACACCACTGTTGGTAAGAGTCCTCATGAAGGGATAGCACTGTAGGTGGGGGACAAGCGTTAGACACCTCCTCTTCTCTCCTCACTTGCATCACATAAATAAACTATCTTTCAGGTGGACAGAGAAGCGCTGAAAATTAGAACAACTAAAAACCCTGACTGGGCCAGCAGTGGTTGAACTCATCTCTCATCTGCTTGACGGGGGCAATACTGCCTTACAGGGATATAATGTGTCATTATCTTGTTCGTGTACACTCGGTGGGATTCCATGTCCTTCATGCAGAAATCTATTCTATCACCTAATGAGCGTGGGTCTTATCTTGATCCCTCTGTTGACTGTTAATCACTAATTGCGTGTGCTGCAGTTCTCTTCTTTCAACATAGTAACTGCCACCACTAAAAAAGTTTGATTTAATTAGGTTTGAGCTTGCATTAAGACACTAAGACTCAAATTCTGTGGAATAAATTAATATAACAGATATACTGTTCGTATTAGTATGTGCACAAATGTGTAAGGTCTTTCCGTGGACAACTTGTCTAGTGCATGATAAATAGTATTTGGCAGTATATCACTCAGTAATGCATTATAGTAGGGGAATTGAAAATTAGTAAATTACAGTTACTAATAATCCCAGTAAGACTCTTTTCCCTTGACTTTTTGAAGGCTTGTTCGCTGTTTTATTTATTTGACTCTAATGAATGGTTGAATTAACGTCTTTGTGGGTTTAACGCAGAGACTCAGGATGTGTGCGCTTGGGTTATAGGGTTGAATATACTTCTGTGTCGGTTCAAATAAAGTCGATTTAACAGATGTGATGAAGTGAACCCCTCGTTGGGGTTACTGGTATTTGATTGCCTTCTATTTGTGAAATTTGCTTATGATGGGTAATTAGGCATGATACTTCATTAGTGTCTGCATTTTTGTTTATTTAATTAATGTGATTAATTTTTCGAATGTAAATTATTTTAAAGGGGTTAAAAGTACATCATAAGTGAGATCGCACACATCGTAACTTATTCTTTATTCTTTTATACTAGAAAGTCATCCACTCAGTATACCATAGTATATGAACTTTTTATATTTTTTGTACGTAGCTTAAGGAACCACAAACTATGTTTCATTATATAATCTTGTGTTACATAATGACCATTAAACTTTAAACACATAGGACAGATTGTAGCACTATGAGTGTAGGTAAAAGAATCTAGGTGCTGTTCATAAGGCCAGTAGAGTAGAACAGTGTTACATATATTTCCAAGTAACTTGCCTAACACTGACAAATATATTCTAGGGCAGGTCACAGTTTAGAAGAAAAGTCCTAAAAAATATATATATATACAGTTGTATTAAAAGACAGCATCCTATTTTCTGTTTTCCAGTGAGGAAAGTCACGTGACAATGAAAGAAAGTCACCCAGTCTCCCTCTACAACTGAGATTACAGAGAAATAGCTGACACGGTATAACTGATGACCTCTATCCACCTGTCTGTCTTTCTGTCTCTCTCCCCTCCTTCCCTCTTCCTGTCGCAGCCCAGTTTCTCATTGACTCCTCCAGGCCTCAGCTCAATGACAATGTCCCACAACATCGTAAGCAATCAATCTATCAATCAGCCAAACAAGCAATCACCCTTACATTATTCAGGACACTTCACATTCAAAAGATTGACAAACATTGGTCAATCAGCGACAGACAAGCCGGTTGGGATTCAGAGTTTCACACAGAGCACCCCGCAGAGGCCCGACTTAACAGGACAGCCTCCCTAACAGCAGGAGGTGGTGGGTTTTCTGCGAAAGGGAAGGTATGCAGGATTGCCTGCAAAGATATAGCGGTGAAAATCTCACATTCTACTCTTTCTTTAATTTTTCTCCATTTTATTCCCGTGGCAAAAGAGGCAAAAAAAATTGCGTTATCACTCAAGGCTGCTTTCATGTTATCCTCTTTCGCCCAAGATGTAGATGTCAGACAATCACCACCACAAGAATGATATATATTCATCTCACTAAAAACGAATAAAAAAAAAAACTAAAATCGATTGAGGTCTTAAGCTGTAGTACCTTGGAGAGGTCACAAGATGACCTGAAGAAAGAAGAAAGTGACCCACATTTATGCTGATGATCATACATCACATGGAACTAATGGAATCTTGCTGTGTTCACATGTTCTTAGGGCAGGTGTGGTTGTTACTTAATCAGTGGTCACCTGTTGAAGAGGTTGAAATCCATTTACATCGTTGGAAATAATGTATGAGAGATTTATTTTCACTTTAAGAAAAACCTGAGGTACTTTTCAATATTTCTGACATGTCTAATGAAAAGTTTGGACATGTAACCTCATCCAAATCCACACTAACGCCAGGAAATGCTGCTGGGGGTTGTATGATTCTGGATTTTACCAACACTTGACTTTTTTTTCCCTCCTGGTCTCACATGGATCTACAGTTTTGAATACAACACACAGGCCTGGAACATGCCTGCAGGCACATATTCACACACAGACACTGTGACTTGTAGTTTTAATGAGGAGATGAGGCTGTTACATTTTCTGAGATCTTCCGCACAGATGATTAGTGTTTCACTCGACCTACAGCTGAATTAATTCAATGATGGTCTGAATTATTTCGTCCGTTTCCAACCTTACAATCACTTCACATGGCAAAAGGCTTAGATTTATGCAGAAGATATTCTCACCTCAAAACCGGGAGTTCATCTATTTTACATGTAACATGAGGAAAGATATGTATAAGAGAGAGGCTTGAGATGCTGGAAGGCTAAAACCAAAATGTATTTAATAAATATGTCAGGCAGGGGAAATGCTTTCTCTTCACTCGTCTAATTTGCAATTAAAATGTTTTTCAATTTAGTCGATTTTGTCGATTTTTCACCAACATTGCTTAAAAAAAAAGTGTTTTTGAAAACTTTAGCATTTCACTCATACTTGTACAACTAAAACAAATATCTATTGTAAGAGCTGACGGTGTCTGCACCATTTTGAAATCTTAGTTTTGCACACAGTAAACACTATGGGTTTAAACAAAACAGTGTCCTCCTGGGGGATTGCTTGTATGCATGTGCATAAATGCATAAATTGGTTAACTGTGTTCCTTTAACTCAGTTCCTGCTTTCATCTTTCATGTTTTAGGTTGTTTCTGTTTGCATTAGTGAATCCAAGGTTCTCAGGGTTTAGCAGTATGTGTATTTGTCCCGAATGGGTGTTAAGTTGGTATGCGACTTCCTCTGTTTGTTACATCCTGTGAACCAAGTCAAGTCAAATTTTATTTATATAGTGCCAATTCACAACAAAAGTTATCTCATGACACTTAACATGTAGAGTAGGTCTAGACCACACTCTTTATTATTACCAAACAATTAATTTATTTATATGTACGTACCTGTTCTGGACGACCTGAGGGGTCTGGATGGTTCTTAAAGTAGAAGCAGATCAGAAATGTATTTTGGCACTAAACCAGTTCTTTATTAGCCCACAGCTGTAATTTGAAATCAATTCTTTGACAAACAGGAAGCTGTGGCTGTTCAGATTCAAGTCTGAGTCCATGACCACGCCGAGATTTCTCGCTTGGTTTGTGGTCTTTAACTTTACCGACTGAAGCTGAGCACAGACTTTTAATCGTTCTTCCTTTTCTCCGAAAACCAGTGACTTCAGTCGTGTCTTTGTTCAAATGAAGAAAATTCTGACACATCCAACCGTTAATTTGTTCAATGCACTTACTCAGAGTTTGTATGGGATTATTGTCCCCTGGTGATATTGTAATGTAAATTTGTGTGTCATCTGCATAATTATGGTAACACATTTTGTTGTTTTACATGATCTGAGCTTGTGGGAGCATGTAGCTGTTGAACAGAAGAGGCCCCAGATTGGTGCCTTGGTGAATTGAAACCAGTTTAGTACTGTGCCAAAAAGTCCCATCCAGTTTTCCAGTCTGTCCAGCAATATTTTGTAGTGTACTGTGTCGAATGCAGCGCTGAGATCCGGTAATACTGGGACTGAAATTCTGCCAATGTCTGTGTTTAAGTGGATGTCATTGAACACGTTAATAAGGGCTGTCTCAGTGCTGTGGTGTGGTCGAAGTAACATTACAGTCAGTGACCATAAAACTGCAAGATTAGTGTCAAATGCCAACATTGTTCAACTGACTTCGGATATGTCTGTGGACTTCAAGTCATTTTTGACACCAACCGAATTTGTGGACTTAAGTCATAAACAGACTGGAGGGCAATACTGATATTTGTGTTATTTATTTATATTAGTTATTTCAACCAGAATTACAAAAAAAGTTGCTGTTTAAAACAAATAAAACAAAATGTGATAGGTTGCTAATCCTTTTTGATATATACTCAAACAAAAACAGTACAAAGGTAATATATTTAATGTTTGACCTCATCAAATTAATTGATTTTTGTAAATATATGCTTAATCTGAATTTGATGGCAGTAACACGTTTCATACAAGTTGAGAAAGGGGCAAGAAAAGACTGGGAAAGTTGTGGATATACTCCAAAAACAGCAGTTTGGAACGAATATTACTACATGGGTGTAGGAACACTTCGTAAAACAGACAAATTATCCCATTATGATCATCCCAACATTTTTGGAATCTGGGTTATAGATAAATAGAAAATGACAGTCGGCATCTTTGTGTATTGCCTTCATATAGGTAATATCCAGTTAATGCAGGTTGGTCCTCGTAGCCTACATCTTTAGCCCTCACACTCCGTTAGCAAATCAGCCAGATCTACAAACTTTACTGTATTAAAATTTGAACACCTGTAGGCCTACTTGTTCCTAAACAGAAGGAAACTCCTAAAACCAGTTTCCTTCTGTTTTAATTTTCTCTGCAACAAAATGGAAATTATGTTCCCGTATCCCTTTCGTGCACTGGTTTCACAAAGTCCTCATAAACCAACAAACCTGCTTAATAAGATGTGTTGGGTTTGTGAGCAATCCTTAGGGAATAAATGGACAAAATTATAGTCTGCATTAATACTGTGTGCTCATCAATAGCAATTTCCTTGAACACAGAAAGGCAGGAAGGACTCACACCTTTTTGGTACAACACACACACACGCACACAAACCATTAGCATTGATCAAGACACTCTCTGTTGTTCTTGGCAAACATGATGACAGAAAACACACACACACACACACACACACACACACACACACACACACACACACACACACACACACACACACACACAC
>JBBPCS010000037.1:8784607-8795957 GCA_037974645.1 Hollardia meadi | reverse complement strand
GTGAAGTGAGACAAGACACACGAGGAAAGACCTTTCAAAATAGAACAGGAAATAACAAACTCAAACCATAACACAGGAAGTAACACTGAAAAACAAACTAGAACTCAACACCATGACACAAGAAATAACACACTCAAACTGAAACCGTGACAGAGTCAGATGAAAAGATCTATACCGCTCTTTTGTCTGCTAATCTAAAGCTAATGCCAGCAGCCGGTTAGCTTCCCTTCGCACAAAGACGGGAAGCAAGGAAGCACTTTTCTGTCTGGTTCCGACCAAAGGTAACAAAATCTAAATCCCAGCACCTCTAAAGCTCATTAATAAACATCTTGTTATGTGCCAGACTGTTTCCTGAGGTCTTGTCATCACCATGATGCAGCAGAGACTCCAGAAAGTAACTACACACATAAAACATCCAGACTGGTACTGTTCCTTAGGCAGAATCAGGAGGATGTATTAGTTGATGTGTCTCTAGAAATAAGAAGAAAATGAGGAAATCATTATGATTTCCTGCGGCATAATTTTCTTTGTCCTTCTATCTACTGCTTTTCCTTCATTGTTCAAGTTACAGACCTAGAACATTTAGCAACTCCTGATGAGACAACAACTATACGCAGTGGCGTAAACATAAAAAGCATACAGGGCCTTCATGTAAGGAGGACTCGCAAATATACAAAAAATTAATAGTAGTGGATTGGGAAAGGGGCCCATAGGGAATGCCTATGTACAGGGTCCAGTGTGTGTGTGTGTGTGTGTGTGTGTGTGTGTGTGTGTGTGTGTGTGTGTGTGTGTGTGTGTGTGTGTGTGTGTGAATGGTTCAGTATTCAGTCAGAAGGACAGATTGAACTTGCTGAGAGGGGTTGCACCATCAGGGGTGAGGAGAGGTTATATAGCCCTGTGAGCAGCAGTTTTGAGTAATGGACAGTGAACTGGGTCGTGTCAAAGGTTACTCGCTCTAGGGGGAGTAACCTCTAACCTGATCTCTGGCAGATTTGTGGGATTGCACAGCAGTAAAAAGGCCACCTAGACAAACCTTTAACACCTACTGCCTCATAGAATCAGACGTATGATGGATCGGGACAGCTCCGAGGTGGCGACTGCCATCTGGGAGCGGGTGATACAGAGGAGAGTGATTGACTGGGATTTAGTGGAAATGGGCCTGACAGGAACTGATAGCCGCGGCATCATCATTCTGGGCCGCAGCACGGGCGGTCTGCACTCTGTCTAGGAGGTCAGGATGGAAGGACGGCAGCATATGGGCGAGGCAATTTACGGCTACACTGAGTGCATTTGTATAAGGTGTATTTTGTTCATATTTAAAGTGGGAAAGCAAATATACTCTCATTTAAGGGAGATCCAGTTCAGCCATTCTCAGCCAGAGGGCTGCAGCACTGGTGAGTGGTGATGAAACACTGTACATCATTTCAATGACCAGTTACTTTTGAATAAAACCTCACCAATAACGACAAATCATCAGGTAGAGACAAACGTGTTTTGCCGCTCTTAGCTAGCTAACGTCTCACATTATTAGCCAGCTGACGTTCCCTTGAATGCGGTGACACAAAATGTTTTTGAAACGAAAATGTGATATGAAGATAGCTCCGAAGTGTGTGCTGTGGAAATACGACCCGACCCTGCATCAAATAAGGATTCTCAACAGCAGGCGGTGATGCTGAACTGAAAGCAGAGTGTGTTGAATGGCGTGAAATCCTGTCACCTTCCCAAATACATCTTGTATTTACATCATGGATTTGGGAACGTGGTCCTTGGACATTTTTTTTTTTTAACAATCAGAAGTAGGAATGAATTTACAAAAGGTGGAGAGCCTAGACCGTGATTTGATTAGTAAAAGAGGTAAAAATGCTTTCTCTTCCTCTAATGAGAAAAAAGCCAAACCCAACTCTTTACACAGCACTCACTGACACATTATCGCCACAGTACTTTGATGATCCTGATGAAACCAGACTCACATATGAGGGGTCCATTATACCACAAAATATCCACCATGATATATAAAATTTTATACATTCAATTTGTAAAATTTTGAGGTAAGGAGATCCTTTTACTGCACTTGACATGAAAATGGACAAAAATGGAGGTTTTGCCAAACCTCACAAAAACTAAATGAAATGCAAAAGGTAATCGCCCTTCTCATTAGCACCGTATCACTGACTCTGCACTGAACAGAACAGATAGATGATGTTTTTCATTATAACCCTATTAGTGCATTTTAATCCAATGGGCAATTAAAACTGCGACTGTTGCTGTGGTGGAATAAAAAATAATCCACCCACCATCAACAATTAAACGTTGTGAACGGCATTTCACCTGCAGCAACATTCGTTTACACTTTTCAGTCTCAGATGTTGATCCATTTGTAATAAAGCTCATCATCATCAACAATACAAAAATGAATGAGAGGTTACTGTAGCTGCTGCTAGCGTTTGGGGGGGGGGGGTTATTTGATTATTACTTCTACACTATGCATCTCTGTCTCTCTCCCCCTCTTTCTCTCCGACAGTCTTTTCCCTCTTCTCTTTTCTCGCCATCTACCTCCATTCCTTCTTACACTCCTTCACTTTCTGTCTTTCTCCAGCTCTCTTACACCCCGACTTCGCAAAGCCTATAAATCACATGGTGATAGATTGGCCCCGTTGGGAATGCCTCAACCCGAGGCTTGGCACAAGGGTAGCTCACCAGATATGCCTCCTCTTTGTTCTGAAACCACGTCACGCGGGGATATTTACATGAAGGGCACAGATCCCAGTCATCCTGGACTTAAAAGATGGGAAGAAAGGGCTATATTCACAGAAAGTCCAAGGACAGTAAAAGGCTACGATAACAGATATTTTCAAGGGACCAAATTGCAGGTTATATTTGGACTGAGGCCTCTGGTGGGACTGAATACTACGATTGTCTCGATTTATATTGCAGCTTTATGACTTCACAGAGAATGGGCCATCAAGGTAAAGTGTGTGTTTGAGTTCAGGAGGCGTTGCCTAGAAAGTGAGGCATGTTGCTGCCGTGTGGGAGAACATCAGCCATGGGTGTTGTTCGCTTCCAGCAGCCTGAATCTTTGATAAGTGGCTTATAGCACAGGCCACGCCGCCTTTAGCATTTTTACATTGTCTTTGCTCTGCCGACAAGAGTTCAGTTTAACTCGCGTTTCACACAGTAAATTAGACACTTCAGTTTCAAATGACCTTCATCCCAACGTGTTGCCTCATACTGCATACCGCATACCCTCGCCAGCGGGCCACCATGGAAAGCTCGCGACAAAGACCCGCTGCGAGGGGCTCGCACCATCCATCACACCTCGCAGGAAACGCAGAGGTTGCTGTCACACGATTCCAGTGGCTTGTTTCACTTTTAATGTACTTATCTCTGTACAGGAATGCCAAAAGCAACAAGGTCACCTCGCGTCATCACAATTCGCCAAAAGCTCCCTCTGCCTCATCCCAGAATTTTAACCCGAGGCATCTCTCACAGTAGGATTAAATATTTATGCAACACAGTGAGGGCTCACAGATGTAACAGCAGGAGTGGCACAGTTTAACACAACGCCAAGTGGAGTTATCACCTCATTGTTAATGAGCATAGACACCTCGAGACAACCTCGAGTTATTCTCGAGGCTATATAGACAGGTGCTTCACACAGGTCAACCAGGGGCTTGTAGGGTACAGACCACTTTTTTTGCAAAGCTGCCACTGTTTATGAAAGATGTACTCCCTGATCTTAGTTTCAAAATCCAAAAATGCCCTTACAGCTCACTGTTAATATTTTTTGAAACCGTGTTTTTTCAAAACATCACCAGTTGGAGGCAGTACTGGGCCCTATACTGAAATCCTGGTCCTTTAAAGTGGTCCTTTGAAGGCAGTATGTGTAAGATTCAGACACACTGCGGCAGTTTTTCAGCAGGATTGTCTAATTTTCTTTAAATGGCAGTATCTGTGAGTCAGTAGTTTATTCAATTCTGAGGATGAATCCTACTGACTTTAAAGAATCAATGACTTTGCCTCCTCACACCACCATGGGGTTGATTTTTGTGCCTTTTAGTGATAAATTACAGAACGAAGACATTAAAGCAAGATGTTGGTCATCATCAACATAACACCTGCTACCCATCAACATGTCTTTGTGAGAGTGTTAACATGCTGATGTTAGCATTTAGCTAACAAGTCCAGCCTCAGAGAGCTGCTAGCATGGCTGCAGACTCTTAGGCCTTGATTCCAGTGGGCACAGCTGCATTGGTTTGCAATGCAGTTTTACTATGTCGTCCAGCAGAGTGTTTTGCCTGCCCAGTTTTGTTGATTTGCTTAGATATTGTTGATTTGGTCATTTTTCCTTGATTTTTGTGCTTCTACTATAAGGAAGTAGTTTGTAGTTAAAGTTGAATTGAAAAATATCTTTTAAACCCATTTAGATCACATCGACTGTCACACAGTGCCCCTATTTAACAATATAAGCCAAAAAACTACCCCAAAAAAATCAATTTCTGTGCATTTTCATATCAAAATCTGATCATTTACTTCTTCCAGGAAAGTTTTCTTACATTAGTTAGTACTAACAATCTTCAACCAATAATATCATGACATCTAGCCATCAATCAATCTTTAACGTAAAAGCTAGCTTAATATTTCATGTAAGAAGGATGCAGCCGGAGCAGAGTGTGTGTGTGTGTGTTTGTGGCAGGCCTCACTGATTACACACTGAAACTGGATCATATTTTATGGAGAAATTATTTTCTGGGTTTCCCTCTGACGTCCTCCGGCTGTTCTGCCTGAACTCTGTGATTTATGGAGTTTTCTGATGAACAGATGGCTTTACTTGTCGCTGAAGTAACCTGCAGTAGTAACTGAAGTAGCTGATGCTAACTGTACTGGGCTCAGGAGCCGGTGAACGCAGCCTCCGAGATGAACTGAGGTAACTTGTTTCCCGCTAGCTCAGTTAGCCATGCAGAGGTCCCAGGTCTTGCCAAAACCGGCAAGAAAACCACCCTGGTGCTGTATTACTTGTCGTCAAACTGGCCTGCGTCTGTCGTTCACCTGTCCTCAGATGTGCTCAGTCCCACTTTGGCCATGTTTGAAAGTCCTTTTAACATTTAATTGGCCATGTTAACTGGATCCTCCCAGTCAGGCACAGTCAAATCGTTGGACATCTAGCTACATGGCAAAGGGTGTAACGCACATTCACGCTAACACTATTGGCTACTCCAACAAATCCCTTTTACAGGAAATACGTAAACATGTGGAAGCAAATAGCAACTCTGCTTTCCGTTTCATGTGGACTATAAATCATTTCTTTTTTGTCTGTTTTAACGTGATATATCTGCAAAGAGTGTTTTATTTTGAAAATTGACTGGATTCTCGATGTTGCTCTTGTGTTTGACTTCCTGCCTGGCTCGATCTGCTCTGTGCAGCTTGATGCAGCTCCTTGAACATCAGCATATGCCATCAGTAAAACTTGATGCTTTAATGAGTCTATGGCCACATACAAAATATATACATAGTGACTCTAATGTCAACATTAGAAACATGTTCTGTTATTAAGTTATTATTCCCCTGCTAAAATGACAAAAGATGAAAGCTTAAAATGCGCATGCAACTAATCTGTGAGCCAGATATCTCTGCCTAGAAACTGGATTTTATGTGAATGCCCTTTTAAAATTTGAAACACATGACCTCTGTTTTTCTGCAACAAATCAACAGGCAGACCTCAGGCTTACAACAGAGGAAACATCATCGCTGCACAAAGATGCTTTGAAGAAAGCTATTAAAAACTCACAGTGAAGTCATTTCAAAACAGAAAGCAATGCTCAAAACTATCCTTGACAACACGTATTAGACATCCAGGACAACCGGGGTCCTTTGATAAATAAAAAGTTTTTAAAAAACACGCGAAGCCTCCCTGTAATTGCTTTTCATTATTAAGCGGTCAAAGGCTAGATCTGACTTAGCAACCTGAAGCCTTATTCCTCCTTTCCTCAATGCCTTCCCTCCATTAGCTTCACCAGCTCATGGGAGACGGTTACCTCCCAGAAATCTGCGGTAATAATGTGCAATGCACAGTGACAAGGAATAAGACTTTTTTAATAAACGAATATAAGAAGAAACTCCTGCCAGGAGACAGGACCAGGAGCCTTTTGTGGGCTGCCTGTTGAAAGTGTCTCGCTCTGTATTATGCTGTGGAGTTTTTTTGGGGGAGGGGGGTCTGCTCCAGATAAGGGTAAATAAAGCCTTTTATTGCCTTGATTCCTTCAAAGATAGACTCAGCTGTGTAATATAGCCACCAAGATATCAGGGGATTGGAGACAAATAAGGACAGGAGCAAGGTAAGAAATATATCATATGAAAGATTTTTTTTTTTTGTTATAAAATATATGCAAAGAATATCTTGCAAGCAATATCTGGATTTTTTATTATTCTATCCTAAGGCCACAAACAATCAGACATGAATTGTTTACTGTTAAGCAATCTGTAATCTATAATTAAGAAATTCAAAATGTAACCCTGTTTCTCTTCTTGTGACAAGATTATGTATCATCAGAAGATTAAAAATGCATAATCTTGTAATAAAAGTGTATTTTAGGAGTGTTTATCCCCTGCAGGCTGAAATTAATGATTACACCTTAACTCATAAAGGTCATATCTGACAGCAAAGAGTTTCCTTTCATTACCTCCATCTGACACTGAAAGTTCCTGTTCACATACTGCAGCCCTAACACGTATCGACTGACTATTAAAGCTGCTTTAGGGCTCAGCCTCAAATCAATACACAAATACTTCAGCAGCTCTCAGAAAACTCCTTTTCTGTAACATCAAGTCCTCAAGTGGTTTGAATAATTTCTGTCAGCACAGATGGATGCTCCCCGAAAATTACTTTTTTTTAAAAAATTTGTGTCTCATTAGCAGTTTTCTGATAATATGGCAGCTCAACTTGGCCTTTTAACTCGTTCGCATTTCCTGACGTTTCGTGCAGCAGGTGGAATGACCTGCCGTTCACGGGCAGCGTCACTGAAAAGTCCGTCTCTGCGTCAGTGTTTATTTCCTCCCACCTCCGCATCTTACGGTGGGAGTCAGTCACTTCCTCTCCAGTCAGTACACACAAACATGCCAATATCTTTCTCTGTCTCTCAAAGTTTAATTTTACTTTTGTTGAGTTTTTTGTTTGCAGTTTGCAGTTTTTCCTCGCCACTGTCGTCAGGTGCTTGCTCATGGGGGAATATTGGGTCCCTGTAAATTAATAATTAATAACTAATAATAAAGAGTATGGTCTAGAGACCTTCTCTACATGTTAAGTGTCACGAGATAAGTTTTCTTGTGACTTGGCTCTATATAAATCAAATTTGACTTGACTTGACTTGTTTTTCTCTCTTATTAGATTCAGTTTTTACGATAGAGAAGGTGGAAAAGTTTGGTGTATTGATAATGTGACAAAGAAAATGTGAGACAGTGCAACAACAGATTCAGCAAATAAGCCTAAAACACATGACTCCTTCACCGTCCACTTTAGTGTCAAAAAATAACGATAAAGACATTTGATCTGTGTGGAGCGAGGAGGAGAATATAGCATTCCAAATGCAATAGTTCCAGCATGTTTTGCATATTTCCGTATCTGCAACAGTAGTGGATGGAAACCAGGAATGTATCATTTAGAACCTGGATGCAGCGAAAGCGCTCAACCTTGCTTCCATGTTTGCCCCGGTGGTCACTCGCGGTATTGTGGCTAAAAAAATTCCCCTGTGGCCCAAAAAGCATTTTGTAAATTTGCACTACATCTGGACGGAAATTTGGCTAATGTTTCAGAGCTTCATCAAGATGTGACCTCAGTTTTCTTTATGAAATCCAAAACCACAAATCACAAAACACGTACGGCGACAAGAGGACTCGACGTGCGATGCAAATTGACAAAACACGAGCAAATCTTTTTTTTTTAAACATCTATTTGACAACACATGTGCTGCAAACATGCAAAACACAACCAAATAGACAAGTTAGTTTCTAGGGGACACAAAACCGATGAACCCGGCTGCGACAAACTTGCAATGGTTTGCAACCGTTTTTTTTATTATTTTATTGTGCATGTGTTTTCTTAAGTTGCAGTGCTTAGAGCTCTCTTGGCCACCATATAAGGGCTTTACATCCTGTACAGCATTAGATAAGCTCTATCCTAAGACCTCAAAACATTTAACGAGGAGCAAAAAGTAAGAAACCTAATGTAGAACAACAGAGGAGGGATCTCTCTTTAGAACGTGCAGGCATGTAAGCTAATTAACAGAAGACGGAGATAACAGTAAAATTACAAACAGAGAAACAGAACGACAATATTAGGTAGATAGCCTGCAAACATAAATGCGGAATATGGATCCAGGAAGATGTCGAGCAACTTCCATGTTGCCATGTTCCTGGTAGAAACAGATTTTACTGCGCATAATATATGAGCGTGTGAGAAATTTGCAAAAGCAGCTGCCCAATAAAAAAAAAACAACCTGTTTCATAAAAAGGACAGACAGAGAGACAGTATGTTGCACTAAGACTTATTTATTGGATAATAAAGTTCCAGATGATCATATGACACCACATATGGCAGCATCATTCTCTTTGGTTAAAGGCGTAGCAGACACAAGGACCTGCAAGGGTACTTTATTAATGTTTCAGTTATAATGCGTGTACTTGACATTTGAGGGCTTGTTACAGGAAAAAAATAGACAAAACAACACAATATGCTTTAAAATGGATTCACTTGTAGTATTAATTGACAGGGCTGGGGCAGAAGGATGAGCGTGCAGTCTCAGAGCAGGAGACACCTGAGACCACACTGCCCTCAGTCAATTTAAATCACATCAGCGTTCTGCAGGACCCAGTTTCCCAAAAGCTAAATTGAAAAGAAAAAAAAAACTACTTTTTTTTCCAGAATGCTTTTATTCTTTTGGGTTCTGCTGCAAGGATGAAAAAAAAACAACAACTTGTTTTACATGTAGCCGACCATGTCAACTGTCAGTTCTTGTAAAACGAGAACAAGGGAGGAAAAAAAAAAGGAGAAGGGATGTTCCAGCAGTATACAAGCAATAATCTGTGCTAAACCTGCTAAGCTGCTGTATTACTGAAGCCCTTGGCAGGTGCAACCACACTGTAGCCTCGCTCAGTCAGCATGAATAAGCTCTGCGTAGCTGTGATCACCGTGAAATTTTAGGTAAGCACAACTCGCACTCAGACAACTAGGGGAATGCTGCCCTCTCGCCGCTGTAATGTACAAAGAAAGATGCAAATAATAAACGTGTTTTTGCAGCACTGGAATCTGTAGCCTTATTATTTCTAACAGCAGGAACGTGTGGAAGACGGGAAATTGTTTGAAACAAAAGCTAAGCATGGCCACAATGTTCAAATATTGACTGGAAGCAGGTTTTAAGTTCATTTGTGTTATTCACTCATTTGGGATTCTGTTGGTAATCTGTTCCCTCGGCAGTGGCTTCTTAGAGGCCACAAAGGAGAAAATACTCGACCTAATGCACCCAACCCGTCACTGTTAATGTCATGTACTGATTATGCAGGAGGAGGAGAAAAAATCAGCAGCTCAGCAACATAACAGGCATAATGTGCTTCTCTGGGTCTTTCACGGTGGGTGTGGGGTTTTTTTTTTCTTCTCTAAAACAGGCGAGGAAACAGACACCTGCTCCTCGAGACTGGAGGGTGGAGCACATAAAAATGCTTTGCACATTTTTGCGACTGAGCGGACAGACGCCGGGGTCTGAAGGTCGACAGCTCTGTGATGCATGGCAGAGGAACAGGACGTACTGCTAACAGCTCGTCGGTGTTTCTTATAGCGAGGTCAGCGTTTTACTCAACACACACTCCTCAGCTCGGGATTTCTGCTCTGAGTACACAGACACGTCAGCAGAACGACACGTCAGCCTATCTTCGCTCACTTGTGTGTGTGCGTGTGTAAGCCTGTTATCTTACTTGTGGCGCCAACTGTACTGACATGTTAACATCTGCGTTAACCAATATTTTTATTATGACGGTGTCATTGACGGTGTCGTTTTTAGTGATGAATCACCGGCAAAAATAAAGATGGACGACGCGTCTCCACTTCCTCTCACTGTACAAAAATGAAGCCAAAGTATCCCGGATTCGAGCGCTGCCATCTTGCACTGGAGAGTCTGCGTAGTAGTGATCGAGTGGGGGAGCCCTGGTATCAAGGTCCCGCCCATACACCCTCCTGCTCCATTGCAAGCAGGGCTCAGCTGTCAATCATGATGTTTCACCCTGTTTTTACAACATCAAATACCTAATTAAAACTGAAGTTATCAGATAAATTAACATTTGAACATACATCAAAGTGATAAGAACTACATCTTCATCCACTTTAAGTTTTTAGTTTGGCCCATGTCCCATCTGCTAACATGGAGGGGGCGGGATTTATGACTTATAGTGCAACCAGCCACCAGGCTTTTTTGTGATGTAATCTGCTCTCTCTCTCTCTCTCTCTCTCTCTCTATCTATCTATCTATCTATCTATCTATCTATCTATCTCTACTGAATCAATAAGTGCACTGTGTTCAGCTGAAAAGTGCCAAAGGTACAAAGTCAAACATCTTCTTTCATGGGGAGAGATTTATTGACAGATGACTTGTACCAGAAAAGCCTTTCAAAAGGACGTTAAAGGAGTTTTCAGGGTTGCCTGATCCAGGCCTCCAGCCGCAGAATTGTTATCACCCAGCCACCGCTCCATCTTCGGCTTTATGTCGATCTCTTTCTATGCGGTGCGACTGTTTAATGAAAGGACTCCGATGTTCCCTGGTGACTTACTCGTAATCTTACCGTACTCTCAATTACAAGGAACTATTTGCTGGCTTATTTGATTCTTTATCATCTCCCACCAAAGACGGAAAGGATGGATACATTTTTTGAGCATGACAACCCACATGAAGTGATTCACTATAATATATATTTTTATTTTCTTTCCAGTGGTTGTTTATGTTTTACAAGTCCCTATCAAATTCAGTTGTTTAGGAGAATGCTGCAGTGCTGCTTTGTGGTGAAGCTCCAGAAATGTTTTTGTGGACCCAGCTTGCATGGGGGTGTGTAGATAATGAATGACCTGTTTCTTTGAACATAACAAATGTTTCATACATAACTAGTAATAGAAACAAGCCATCAGCACTGCCACTGAAAAGCAAATAATTACTAGAATTATTCATTGCGCATTTCAATCATACAAAGAAATATTAATCACCAGCATTATATCCTATTCTCGTCAGCGAAGAGAGACTATTGTTGTGTGTGTGTGTGTGTGTGTGTGTGTGTGTGTGTGTGTGTGTGTGTGTGTGTGTGTGTGTGTGTGTGTGTG
>JBBPCS010000037.1:8764245-8784507 GCA_037974645.1 Hollardia meadi | reverse complement strand
TGTGTGTGTGTGTGTGTGTGTGTGTGTGTGTGTGTGTGTGTGTGTGTGTGTGTGTGTGTGTGTGTGTGTGTGCAGTTGCCGCCACATTATGTTCAGAAGGTAAACAAGACATAGTGTAGGGAGGGTGTCTACACTGATCTTGGCAGCAGGTCGTTTGAAAAGCAAGCGTCTTTAGAAACTGTTGTACGGGTTATATAGGTGAGACATATAGATTATAAGCACACCTCATGAAATCACACGTAAGGGACCAGAGATACCACAGAGCGTAAACCACAGCTGCACGGTAGCGTCAAGGTTGTGGTTTTGCTGGTCTGTCTCTGTAAATACCATTGAGTGCTCCCAAAAACTCAGTGAGACGCTGTCAGCTTGGGTTTTCGCTTGATTTCCGACTGTCCGAAACGGCGCACAAACTATTTCTCCAAACTCGAAAAGTGAGCTATGGTGTAGCAGCAACAGTTTGTCTATTCACTGAAGACTGTTTTATTTTCTGTTAGTTCCTCTTTTCATAGACAAACACTCCTTCCTTGTGTAGAACCTGTCTATTTATCTGCCAATGTGTCTCAAATTTAAAAAAAAATAGAGATAATTTATTGCCACGCTAGCAGCGCAGTGATGCTTTACACTGCGGGTTTACATCAGCATGCTAACATGCTCACTGTGGCAATGCTAGCTTACTGATGTTTATCAGATTTAATGTTTACTATGTTCACAATCTTATTTTAGATTGTTAACATGCTAACATTTAAAATGGGCACTAAACCCAAAGAGTCTGGGAATGTCATTACTTTTGCAAGTAATTGGTTAAACTTCTGTGTCCCCCTTCTGACAGTGAGAGTAATTACACAAACACTGTTGATGCGCTTATGAAGCCGTAGGTTCGGCCGTACTCCTGTTTGCTGTAGAGTACTATTTAGCTATGGTTGTTCCCCCCTTCAGTTCTCGCAAATCCAATTGTTGCTGATAATACACATCACTACCAGTGCGCCAGCATTGCAAAGCCACCACCGACTCGAGATTTAAAAACTGTGGTACACTGCGAAATACAGAGAGATTTATCTGGTGGTGAGTGGCTGAGCGTTGTGTGAACTCGTTTGGCAAGGGCTTAAATATGATGGATGTTCATTTATAAGTAAAAGTCCTGCACTGCAGGTTTAAAAACCAAACTATTAACCAGACTGAGATTTTGACCTCATTATGGCACTAGTTGAAAAATGTGGGGATCGAAGTGATCACAATTCATCCTCTGGGGACCATGAATGTTTGTACCAAATTTCATTCTCAACGTGTTACTTTGACCACAAATGTCAACCTCATGGTGGCATTAGAGAAAATGTCAGGGGATCCCCCAAAGTCATTTGGATCCATCGTCCTGGGACCATGAATGTTTGTACACAATTTCACAACAATCCAGAGAGTCATTACTTGTTTATGTGTTTATGAGTTTCAATCCAGAAGTTGAGCAAAAACTGTGTTCACTCCGAAAGTTAAATGAGCCAAAAACGCATTTGGAAAGTGTACTATGAAGGCCATGCACGTACATATTTGATTGCGTTTTCACACTTTTGTTGTGCACAGGTACATTGACTTTGAATGGCTTTTCTTATGAATGCACATGAATAGTTTACATTGGACGAGTGTGGTAATTTACTGAGTCTTCTAAGTCAGCAAGGCAATAATGGGATACTTCAGGAGAGCAGAGACTCGCCAGTATATTGAACCTAATCCAGGTCATCCAGCTGCAGGACATTCAGCCACGCAGCCATCCATACAGTCTCAGCTGTCAGCAACATTATAGTAGTTCAGCGAGCAGTACATTGCCTTCATCACTGTCCTGTGATGACCTCTGTTTGTTTGTTTTTAATGAATCACGAGTTCTCCTAAATGCTACAGACAGCGTGTGCTGTTCATATTTAATTGGGGGATGTTTTTCTCTTCTGCTATTATTAACATTTGTCTGACTTTAAAATACATTGCATTAACAAGTAAGATTTCATTGGCTTTCCTCCTCATAACTCACTAATTGGTGCAACCTGTGGTTCCACACACTATGTTATCATATCATACTAAGTGATCAGCCTCCAAACACTGCCTGGGACAAGGTGAACAGTCAGGCATCTGAACTTAAAGTAGGATTTTCTGTGGGAGGAGAAAAACGGACCCTTTGTTTTCTTCCTGGTCCCCTAATGAATTGGTTTTAGCCTGTTTTGGAGCACATTATCCTTCCCTCTCCTCCTAATTTTCCAATTTGCTGTGTCATTTATACCTAATTGAGGACCGCACTGGGCTGTATTACTCTCACAAATAGGGTGATATAGTTTATTGAAGGTCTGCTTTATACGGAGGAGCTGGTAAACCAAACATCAATTGTAGACCATACAGAAGATGGTGATATTTTTTTTCCCGGAGGCTGGGGAGCATTGCAAAGAGGCTTTAATTATTTCTCAAAGGCAATCCTGGCCATTGCTCCACCGCTCATTTTACGGTCACTTTTATTTCTTTGAAGGAGGTAATGAATGGGGTGAGAATTCACGTTATGTTATCCTTGCTCTGTCGCCCTCCCTGATATTTGCATATTCTCATATTCGTCTAACCAAATAAGAAAAGCTTGTTCTCAACCTGCCCGTGCCATGTCCAGCATAGGAATGAATGACAAGTTAGAGCCTCTTTCAAAATAAGTCAAAGTTTTATTTAGAAAATCAGAAACGCTGCTTGTTGGTATGCATAGAGGCAGGGACGGGTTATACCATATCCACCCTAAACGGCCAATTAACAAGAATGTGCTGTTAAACTCCTCATTGTACCGGTGACCCAGGAAAATTTGGAGCAAAGTGAGAGTCTCAAAGTGTCAACCTTGCGACGTCGACCCTGCAAACAGCTTTACGCCTCGGTTCCACTGGGGACGGATGCGTTGCATTCCATCGGTTTTGTTCTGTCCTCCACAATACCCCACCGGGAGCACTTCAGAAGCAGAGCGTTTTACCTTCCATCCAAAATAAATTAGCCGTGTTCTTCACTGAGCAGAGCGAAGAGCCGCTTCCGGGCCACTTCTGAAACACCGCAGCATCCTGGTGGAATCACAGGCATCGTCCTCAATGGCCGCGATCAGCTCTGGCGGCCGCGTTGAAACCGATCACTTTTTACTTCTTGTTGCTTCTTACATACAGCACCAACTGATACTTCAACTATTTACAGTCCACACAACTCAACTTTTGTATAACTTCAGTTTAAATTAAATGACAGTTCAACTGGTTTAATCTCTTATGCATCAACTGACAACTGACATTCATGACTTAGACATCAACTGACATTTCCAGTGCTTTCATCTTTTACACCTCAGCTGACAGTTTCACTGCATTCAGCTTTTATGCCAACTCACTCAATCTGACAACTCCACTTTCTACACTACTACAGCTGAAAACTGCTCATGATTTAAGTGATTACATTTCAACTGATTTCAGCTCTGACACTTCAACTGACACCTCAGGTCCTTTCAGTGCACAGACCTCAACTTTCTGGCATTGAATGGACATTTGAACCCCTCTTTCTGGTTTCATTTCTTACACTTTAACTGATGATTTGACCGCTTTCTGTTCCCACACGTCATGTCAGTTGCTTACACGTCATATTAGTTGCTTTCATCTCGTACACTCATGCTTACAGTTTAACTGCTTTTATCTTTTGCTCTTCAACTGTTAATTCAGATACTTTTAGTGCTTACAAACTACAACTCATCTTCCTATAGGTCTTATACCAAGCATTCACATACTTTATCTAAGCATTTACACTTCAACTGATTTCAGCTCTAACCCTTCAACTGACATCTCAGCCCCTTTAGGTGCATCAACTGCCACTCCCATACAATAATTCACATGCAAAGAATTACTATTTTAAGATATTTTAACCTGTTGCACCTGAATTTTCAGCATAAGTGAGAGCCTTTTATTTTTGGTAGTTTTTTTTTCTTCGTATGAATACACTTCGATGTACACCAGACCATCTGCACAAACCTGACAATTACACAAATTACAGAAGAAAGAGGAAGCACTTTATTGAATCACACAACAGGTTTAATGCCTAACTTCTTTTGGTACCCAGTGCAAATAAATGATGCCATGTCTTTCACAGACAAATGTCTGAATTTCAGACCCACCAAGGGGCCTTTAAAGCAAAAGTTGGCCTCTGTGCAATCAGCAAATGGCATTAACCTCCTGCCTCTTCTCAGAGCAGCCCGTTATTTTCAGGGCCTAATTTCCACAGGAATTTTTTGGGCAGCAGATGTTCCGCTCCACCCCGCACATCATCAAGAATGCCTAGGCGACAGAGGGGCCGCCCATCAAAACACCATCAGGACCCTGCTGGCCACCAGATGAACACATGCCCAGAATGCATCATGTGGGGGCCGTTCGGTCCCATTTAACTCTTCCTCCTTTCTGCCACTTCACACTGCCGTCAGCTTGTGTCCTCCTAACGCTCCATCACTAAAGCAGACAGAACAAAGCATTCAATTCTCTTTTTTTTTTTGTTTGTTTGTGCTGACAAAGCAACGTAGCAAAAGATGAGTCTCGACCTCTGGCTGGCTCAGTATGAATTCAATGAGAGACAGTGGCAGACGGAGGTGTGGGCACGTGAATAAATCGATTAGTGGGGCACTTGACAGATGGGATTTATAGGAGGCCTCGACGCCAGAGAATTAATTTTTCGAGGAGAACATACCTCTGCCAGGTTCATTCATCTTAGCAGGAAATTTGGCAGTTTCCTCAGGTCTTGGGGCTCAATTAACCAGTTTGGGGAGGGAACAGCTTTGTTGAGAACTACGCCACATTAATGCGTCAGACACATGTGTTAATAATGAGAGATTTTGGGAATACAAAATGAGTATGTGAGGGAGGGTGAGGTTAGGTGGTGAAAGGCTGGGGCTGTGAGATTGGATTTGTTGAGGCTTATTGTGGAAGAACGGGACAAAAGGACAGGTAAAGTAAAGGTACGTGGAACAACAGCCCTTTTCACACAGAGAGTGCGCAATACTGCCACAACGAAGACCCTCCTCTACGCCGCCTTTCTTTTTTGTGGGGGGGGTTTGGGGGGCTTAATCATTTGCATTATTAGATTTTATTTACGCAAATTTAATGTACAAAGTCAGAAAAGCCTTTTGCCTCCAAATTGAAATTACAATGAGGCCGATGTGATCTGTTTTTCAGACTTGCTTGCAGTTGTATAATAAATTTCACATCCACCAGACATGAAGACAGACAGCTTAGCATTCAGCCGTGTTTCTGGCCACACAATCAATGTAAGTGCAATGTTCACTCTACTTTTAGCCCGGTTTTGGTTTAACTTTAAATTTCAAGCCCTTTCAGGTGAATTCTCCACTATGTTCACCGGTTAGGCACTAACTTTGTATGCTGTTTGCTGCTGGACATGTACCATACCATCTGTTTATCAGAGCTTCCTCACTGAAAACATCTGCCTGCTGCATCTGGAAATGGGTTTGATGAGTGAACCAAAACAATGAGCTGAAAGACCACCCTATATAGCTGAGGGGAACTGCAAAGTCTGGTAATAACACTGTGTTGATTTATCACTGGGAGCAACCCTTGCCACATTTGCCGTTTGATTCATATCAAAATATTGATTGGTGCATCTTTAAAGACTACTTTACTGAATTACTTTTGCAAGGATGTGCTGCTTTATTTCTCTCGTTTTCTTTGCAGGTGAATATAAAACTGTACAGAATGGACACTAATGCAGAGCTGCTTGCTCAGTGTTGAAGTATCTCTGTACTGTGTCTCCCTCTCACTATCTCAGGTTCCAGTCCCTCATCCTGAACATCTCAGCAGATGATTTATGTCGCAGAGTCGCTCTGTGACCTCAGAATCCGCCCCATCCATACCGCACCTGTCACTGCGCCACTGCCTGCGTGCTTACTGAAAACCAAGTCATCCGTGCAAAATGGCAATTTTCCACCCACCTAGAGAGTAAAAAAAGGGATCCATTCAGAGGCAAAACTTGGAAAATTGTATGATATGTAGAGCAGGTGTGCCAGGGCTTGCTACTCCGCTAACGAGGGAGCTGAACTGCACGCACCGCTGACCACAACATCTGTCGTTTGTTGGGATGCAGAGTTTGGTTTTCATCTCTGCAACACAGTTTGCACAGCGAGGCAGAGCAGATGATGAAGCACTTAAGATGGATACAGATGGAAGCGACCAGGCCTGGTTTGAACCGGGGGCACAGAGGTCCCATGCTGTGGCTGGGTAGCATATGATGCATGAGAATCCAGCAGGATTAGCAAAGAGTTATGCATATCTGTTTGGGGCTAAGGTGAGGCCCGGCCTGACCCAGTCCACCATCCCAGGTGGAAACTCTAACGAGCTCATCAGGCCTAACGATGCTTAACAAGCTTATAATTGGCAGCGTTATGATGTCCCCGAAGGTCAGAGTGCAGCTTTGCGTGCCAGCAGCGGGACAGGTTGCCACTTCCTGCCAACAGCACGTCACATGACCCACTAGTGTCCCTCTGTGCACACAAGGTCATGAAAGGACAGGAGGAACTTATATAGGCAAAAGCAAGAGTTTATTAACCTATGGAGGAAAGTTAAACACAAACTGTCACCGTAAACCAAACAAAGCTAGGCCACATAGTACAGCATAAGACATCAGTGATTTTGATTTGCCCTTTCCTTAATTATTTAATGAAACTCATTGATCATCATCACATCAAAGTATTCAAATACCAAAATTATGATTTTGTGCCGTTTAAGGTTCTTGGGAGTGAACACCAAGATTGGGAGGTACCATCAGAAGCAAGCAAGCACTGAAATGGATTTTACTGCAATTGTTGGTTTGTTGGCAAACTTCTATGATGCAATGCCGCCACCTCCTGGTCACCATGCAACGGTACAGCTTGGTGAAGAAGCTTTAAAATACCTGTCCAGTAAATTCTACTCAAACATAATTATAGTATTTTAAATATTGCTAAAAATAAGTGATGTTGTGATCAGGCTACTCATTCACAGTCTTATCAACAGACACTTTTTAGTTCCAAATAAACAATATCACACACATTTAGAGCTGTGGTCAAAATCATTTATCAGTTTCAGTAAGTGTTCTATGTACATAAAGTTTGCATTTGGACCGATAACCTAATCGCAGGCTGATGTGTAGAAACATGGAGGATCGCTGATTCAACAATAACAAAATGAAACACAAAAAAATGTAGGACTACAGTGTACTTACAAAACTAATAAAGAACAGTAAAACATTTGCAGTACAGATCTGTGAGTAATCATACAAATCTTACAAGGAGAATCCAGATTTTACAAGTCTGTGGGGTCGACAGGAATAAAAGACGAACACTAACATGAGGGACATTAGGCAGACGTCCTTCAAGGATTATGCCTAATCCTACACAGGCAGCCAAAAACACCTATATAAAAACGAAAGGTGAAGTAAGGCTAACTAATCTACCTTACAAAATTAAATGTGTAAAATAGTAGTAAATTAAAACATTTATACATTTGACAGCTTTCATTAACTGGATGAATTCCAGAAAACTACATCCAGTAAAACAAAATACTGACAAAACATGGTTTTCTTGAGAGCCTGTGTATACCAAAGCTTTAAAACAAAGATAGAACTGTTTTAAAAGTAATGTACAAGTCAGCAGCAGATGATTAGGTCACTCCGATATCCCACACAGGGCTGTGAGGCGATTCTGTCAGGAAGAAACCAAAACAAGGATGAGATTAAAATCATATGCAAATATTTCACACCTAATTCTACAAAAACAGGGAATCTATAGAAATGTTGTCCGGCAGAAGTGATCAATATACCTGCAGCAGCCGAATGCTCTTCAGTGCAGTTTCATCCAGTAGTGACAGGTCCACCGAGTCCATCTGACTGGCCAATAGCTGAACGCTCTGGATCAACATATTACGAGACATTACATCAGTAAATTAGCCTGCTACATTAGCCTAATCAGAAGTCATAATAAATTAGAACACAACAGAGAGAAACACTTGAAGTTTCTCTGTATGATTATGTGGTAGAGAGTTAAATTACATGCAAATTAACTGTTCCATTCCATGACAAAAATCTGATTATAAAGTGATGATTTCTTGACATTTGGGTATATTTCTTTTACATGTCTGTTAAAAGCAATATGTTACTTGAATAAAAATATTTTCCTGCAGGATCCAGACACCTGAGCCCAGCTACACTGCGCTCACTCACCTCTCCGTTGCTGCTGGGGATGTTGATGATGACTTCCTCATTTCCTGCGGCGATGGGAGAGCCGTTGACTGAAATGCTATAGACCCTCTCTTTGTGGCGGGGAACTCTCACAGCGGGGGTCTTGGGAAGCCTTGAGGAAATAAAGCATGTATGGCGAGTATCATGAAAGCCTCACTGTGGATAATTTAAGCGTTTCAAATTATGGAGCTAGCTACGAGAACAGGGTGGTGTTGAACTGCGAAGAACTGTGCTCATATAATCCAACACTCAAATAAAGATGGTGGATTAACAATTTTCAGAATACCCTTCAGAATTTCATTGAAAAACATAGCAATATATAAAATTTGCTGCATCAATTTACAGAGAATAAGACATCTTTTGTCGTAGAAACAGGGAGAATAGTAGAAGCATTTTAACATAAAAACCGTTGTGCAGCTGTAACTACCTTGGGTCGAAACGTGGGGTGATGAGGGGGGTAGCGCCCATAATCAAAGAAGAATCCAGCATATTCCTGGCCGGAGTGACCAGCGGCTTCCTGGTCGATCTGAATTCAGACAGAGACATGTTGGTATGATTTTATGTCATCCTGTATGGATGTGATACGATTGCCATCATTGCTGTATGGCCTGGCTCAGGCCCGACAGTCTGTCATTACTGGAAAACCACACAAAAATCAACATGGTATCGTATCGGTGCATAGACTCGTGTACTCTGCAATACAAGAAAGAAAGAAAGAAAGAAAAAGAAACAAACATCCAAAGACAGAAAGAGGTCTGACCGTCTGATAGAGGTGTTCTGCTTGCTGACTGACAGTGCCTTTGCCCTTTTTGATGTAGTTGGAGGTTTCCTTGGTCTCCCCTAAATAAGGAACAAGCAATAAAACAATGTAAAGTGATTGCACATATATTTATGATCGACTATGCCCACAAACACTTATCTGTGTTTTGTTCCCCTCATGCACACTTGAATAAAAAACAGCCATTACCTTCCTTGTTGTACTCAGGATGTTTTCATCCTCTGAACTGGATTTGGCTCCACCTTTCTTTGATGCTGTGGGTTGTGGGAGACAAAATGAACAGGATGAAATCCACCACCAAATATATTCATTTTACAAACATCAAAACCACCCCAACATCAAAAATTTATATTATTCCTCTTACGTGTAGTGCTATTTATCCATCTAGATTGTTTTGGTGCGAGTTGCCAAGTTCTGGAGATATCGACTTTAGAGAGGTCTTCTCTCAAATACAAAAAGGAACTAGATGGCACAACAAGGTCTCTGGATCATAACAGGGTCATCATTTCTGGAAAAAGACATTAGCACTGAGTTTTTCTATTGCGCTTTGAGCCCAACCAGCAGCACTAAAGCAGCCACCTCTACAGCCAATATCTCCAAAACTGAGCGACTCAGACCAAACCAATCTCGATAAATAGCGCTACTCAAATTGAAAAATATGTTACATATGTCACTTTGGACAGAAAGCATTTGGACATGTTCAGTCCATCCCATTAAATGTAGTCTTTGCTCATAGTCTTGTTCCATTTCAGAACACTTAAAAAGAAAACACAAAAACTTGTTTGAACATACTTTTCTTGACTGATTTCAGAAGCACTGCGTGGTCTTCTGCCAAAACGCTGTCAACAATTGCAGCTTCCACTTCTCTCTGTGAATGTTAAATACGGAACACGTTGTGACTGTTTAAGCCAAAGAGATTCTGAAACTTGTGACACACTGTGAATCATATATATATGAAATAGATCCTTAGCTCACCTCCACATTAACCACTTCTGGTGACTTTGGTTTCTCAGGCTCTAAAGAGAGAGGGGTGCGTACTTTTTCTTTAATGAAGATTAAAGGATAAAACAATATACATATCTCTTTCTCGTTTTACACAATATACACAGCACAAGTACATCTGTTGTACAAGTATTAGGGAAAGCATTTTTAATTTTTGCAACTACATATAACATGTCTCAGGAGTCATTAAACTCTCTTGAGGCAGAAATGTAAACATGTTCTTCTCATTAAAAAAACAACTGATCTATTATGCGTTTATGACACCGGCACCAAATGCTTAAGAGGCCTCTGTGGCACAATTGTAATGTTTCTGAAAAAAAATGTTGATGAAATTTGGATTTGGGTTTCATTAGACTATTGTGAGAGTTTGTGTCAACTCACTGCAGTGTTCCAACCAGGCCATTTGCCTGACAGCCTTGGGGAGCTTAATTAGTGCCATGTTGTAGCTGTTGTCAACATCTTTCAGCAGCTGGTTGATCTTCTCTTTCAGTCGTACAATTCTGGTCTCCACTGTGAAAACATAACACATAAGTGTTATTGATGATGACAATGATGAACTGACTTGACGGTGACAGTGAAACAGTGTGGTCATTAACAGTTTGTTGACCAGAGAGCACTGTTGTGTTTCATTTTCAACTGTATAATGTCAGGCTCAGTGCATATATTGGTAACAATGCAGCCAAAATCATATCCAATTCAATATTAAGCTTATTTTTTGCTCATGCCAATATATGTGCCATCTTCTGTAATAATATAACATTCTGAAAGTCCATACGGCATAATTTAGGGCCACAACTGGTGAAATTAAGTCAAATTAAAACAATACAGCAGATAAACATAAGATGTAAACATAAGACACCCTCGCTGTCGAAATCCTGCAGGAAAGCCTCCAACTTGGCCGTCTTGGGGTCGTTTTTCCGTTGTCTGGTGGTCCTTTTCCTGGGAGCCATGTCTGCACGAATGCGCAAAGGAAGTCAATTTAGGCACGCTTGACAAAACGAGACAATAATAACAGTGCGTTAAATTATGTGTCTTTAGCATTCCGTTTTTTAATTCCTCCTTTATTTAGCCAGGAAGTTGCCATTGACGTACAAGATTTCCTCTTCCAGGGAGTCCTGGTCAACACGGAAGTATAAGCAGTTTCACATAAAAAACGATCATATTAAAAAAACAATCTCACGTATTAGAACACAAGATATAACTACATCCATCACGTTAAAAAATAAACCGTCGCAGTCGAGATAGCTAACGTTATCAAGCTAACAGATGATGCTAACATCACTTGCTATGCTAGTTAGCTTAGTTAGCGAGGTAACTAGTTTGCTCCGCAACTTGGCTGACTTGCTTAATTGTCAGTTTCGGTCGCACGCACAACATTTACAACGATACAACGATATTCTAAATAATATGTGTTTGCCGTTGTGATACATACTTTATAAACAATCAATTACCTGATTATGTTTTCCTTCCTCGGACACTCGACTCTAACTTACCTTCACAAAGCCGTTTTCAAATCTTCGCGCGGGGAGGAGCCATACGCAGAGTCAGCCAATTAGAACGCGCGTTTGCTCTGCGTCAAGATAAAAAAGTTGTCGACCAATCATGGCACCAAACGTCGGTGTTTGGATCAGGAAAACGGAAATGGGTCCAAGCAACATGGTAGCAATGTGATGTTATTAGCAGCTAGCGTTACTACACTTTAAAGGGCTACAGAAATCGTCTTAGAGGGGCCCGTTGCTCCAAAACGGACTAAAATCATTTAAACACGCGGCTTTGATTTTACGGTCAATTTATGTCCAAAGCCAGTGCATGAAATGTCCAAACCTGCACTACTTCCACTCCACCAAGCACTGAGAAAAAGCTTCCAGAGCCTTGAAAACAACCAGAAAGTATGGAGCAGTGTGTTGGCCGATTGCAGCCCTCTGATGGTGTCTCTCGGGAATTTGGCCGAGCAGTCGAGGGCGCTCTCCAGCGTCCAACTGTCCAACACACCGCTCAGAGACTTTCCCGACCTGGAGGAACGGCTGCGTTTCAAGCTCTTACACGCCATGGATACAGTACTGGGCACACTCTATGAGAAGATGTAGGTAACTTGGTGACAAATTAAGACTGTAGTGATGATGTACAGACTCGTCTGACTGCTCCCAATCTTTCAATGAGATGTACAATACTACAGGTAACATGTGACTTCTATTTTCTGGACTCGTTGGCCGATGTTATTGGTTAATACACCACTCCTATGTGTGAGTTTTTGTGATAATTTGATTAGACACATTTATTTATAGGAATATGCTCCATAATGAGCACAATATTAGCTAAAATATAAGCATTGAAAACAAGATTTTGACCCGTTTGCTATTTTTTCATCCATCCACCAACCCTGCCTCTTTCCCTCAGGTCTTCTCTACAGTCTGTCAGAGATTCCATCAGTAACCAGGTCTCTGCAGTCTTCCAGCTGTACGAGCAGAACAGAGACAGCCTGGATCTGTCGACTGTGACAGAGCGCTCTGCCACCGCCCCGTCTCTCTCTGACATGCTGGAGTGGCTGCAGGATGCAGAGCGTCACTATAGACAACAGTATCCTTTCTCCTCGTGTTTACCTTGGGTGGGGTTTGTGTTCTGTTCAGGGTCTTCTTCTTTTTCCTCAACTCACATGTTCATATTTCTGAGGAGGAAGACTCTGCTGCAGACACTGAGAGCAGATGATCTCTCCCTTTTAGAGTCTGCTCCCAAAAGATGGAAGTCCTTGGAGTGTCCCAACGCAGAAGACCGCATCACAGGTAAAATGTCTTATACAATGATAATGAAAACGACTTTGACATGTTACAAATATATTTTCACAGGTTAAAAAAACAAACATTTTGACTAGTTAAAACTGATTTACTGATGCCTTTACAACCTACAACTGAATTTTTACCTGCTGGGAAAGAATTGGAACTTGTGAAAGGAAACATCCAATTTCAGGTGTCGATGATTACATTTGCGATATGTCCAACATTCAGCAAACCCTTTTGGACATGTCACCATTTTGACGAGTGGAAATTCCTTTTATGTTATCTAAAATTAAATTCTGACTAGTTACATGATTGTTACTGGTATGAATATAATTTTCACCAGCTACAATTGTATTTCAGATATCTGAAATGAAATTCCAGATACCATAGAGACATGCTTGTTTTATACAACATATTTACAATTCCAAGCCAGCCTATCAATAATTTAATCTTGATAAGTCAGAACTGAATTTTAGATATCTAGAATTCCATCCATGATATCTGTTATGTAAGAACAATTGTAAACATCTATAATTTCCACTAGTAAGAATTGAATTGTTGATATCGAGAATTGATATTTTAACGAGTGAGAATTGAGTTGTAGAGATCATCATCAATTAGAATAGCAACTAGTCAAATTACATTATCAATATGTCAAATTGAAATTATTACACGTCAAAATCAAATTATAAATATCTGTAACTGAATTTGAATAAAAGTCAGTTGTACAAATTAACTAGATTTCGTTAATTTGCAGAAGTCTACAATGAACATTTAGTATGACATTAAATGTTGATATCTGTTAATCAGTCAATTGTAGATATCTTTAATTAGAATTGCTACTACAAAATTGCATTATGGATATGTTCGATTGGTATTGTAACTAGTCAGAAAGTAGCTATTAACACTGCTGTTTAAATGTTAAAAGGGAATATGTGGTGCTAAAGATTTGTAGGTCAACTAATAACTTCTCTGTATTCGTTCAGATGCACTTTGCAAAGTGTCCTTCTTTACTGAGTCCCAATGAAGAGAGTAAAAGTGACTTCACTGAAGAGGACCGAAGAGAGGAGTGGGATTGTTAAAGGAATGAGTGAACATACACATATCTACCTTGGATGGACGCTTTTCCCCACAGCTGCAGAAGATGACTTTTTCCCCACTAAAAAAAGGCCCCCCGGGGAGTCATTTCATACTTGATTGATGACACAGTGAAAATCACTGTATCGCATTGTCGTCTGCGCTGGTCAAAATGGCCCAAAACAAATTTATTTTTTGCACACACGAGGACAAAGACGGTTGCAAAACACAGCTTGTGAGGCACACTTTAACAGACTTGTTTTATTTCACACTTTCCATGTAGCTACACTCGAGGTAATGACACGGTCGGAGAATAACTGCTTGAGAAATCACTGCAACCTTCACAGCACAGGCCGTCATTAAAGCCATCATAACAGTCAGACTTTGCTGTGAGTGCTGTTTGACAATGTAGGCAATGAGCTTTCTTCGGGCACTACTATAAGTCAAACAAACACGCATGTTTTCAAGTACTGAATACAAGTTTAACGTGACAAAGAGATGTACAAAATACGCAAAATATATGTTAAATATATTAATAAATATATAGATTTCATAGCTTAAAATTCACAGACTTAAAACTTAAGACAGGGTAAATTTAGGAAAGAACCAAAGTTTTTTACAGCATCAGCTCTTTAACTTCCCTCCCCTCCACCTGCTGCTGTTCCTTCATCCTCTTCCTATACATACTCCTTCAGTGGTAGACTGTTAGATGTGATGGGTTTTGGGGGGTCAGGTGCTGAGGCGGGTGAATTAGCAAAGCTCCGACCTATGTAGCCCCTGCGGTACCTGCCGCCCCTCTCCATGAGGGGGCAGGTGCTGCTCAGCACGGCTCCACTGATCATAAGAATAACCGCAGCTGCCCAGCCCAGGTAGATGGCCTGGCCCAGCTCCCTTTTGTGCATCAAGGGCACGTTGGGGTTGTAGAAATCCTGGACGACCGTGTTGGCAGTCCAGGAAATGGGAATGAGCACGCACAGGCCGGTCAGAATGAAGAGAACCCCGCCTGAGAGCGCGATGCCCGCCTTGGCCCGCCGGTCGTCCCCGGCGCAGGTGGTGCACTTCATGCCGCAGCAGGACACGGTGCAGGAGAGCCAGCCCATGAAGATGGCCAGGCACATGAGGGCGCGCGCCGCCTGGATGTCTGGAGGCAAAGCCAGCATGGAGTCGTATGTCTTGCACTGCATGTGGCCAGTGGTCTGGTAGATGCAGTTCATCCAGATGCCTTCCCACTTGATCTCCGAGGTCAGGATGTTGCTGCCGATGAAGGCAGAGACCTTCCACTGAGGCAAGGCTGTGACGGCGATCGCCATGATCCAGCCAGTCACGGCGCAGGTGAAGCTGATCAGCTGCATGCCAGTGTTCACCATGATGACCTCCTTTGTGGGGTTCTCCTTTGTCTACCAGAGTCGCCTCTTTTGGGAGGGCTGATTTTCTTTGTTATCCTTCTTTTTGCTCTTTAAACTCTACTCCTTTGGTTTACTTAACCCCCTTCCTGTCTGGCTTGGTCAAGCTTCCTACGGTCTTTGCCCCAATGTCACTTTGTCAGCAGCCATTTTCTCATCTTTTTCTTTTCCTCTTCAACATGTGCTCACCGTTTTGCACTTCCACGCGTCTTCGGTTCACCGTATTACCCAGGAGTGATTACTCGCTTTCTCTTGAACAGTCGTCCACCTCTCCTAAAGGATCAGAGGCTCGCGCACTTTCTCCTCCTCTTCATCCCCGAGTTTGAGTCAATGCATTATTGAGCAGCCGATAGCTGTGCAGCCACCTGTGGCAGGACCAGGCCCTGTGGATGAAATGGATCTCAGCCTGGTTTTCTCTTGATTTTTTTTTTTTTTTTTTGTGGAAGTGGTTCCTCGGCTTAAGCTCTGGTTCAAACTCAGGAGGGGGCCAATTGTTGAGCTGCAGTGTATTTCAGTGTCACACTCCAGGTTTGGTGTAGCCTTACCTAGATGGATCAGACTGACATAACCTGATACACTCAAGGCCACTGATGCTGCTATGAGTGTATCCTCTCACAGCAAGGTTAAAACAGCATTGCTTTTTTCCTCTTAGTCGACAGAAATCCAATGTTTATCCCTCATGGAACAAATGAAACGAACATCCTGTAGAGATGAACTATCAGCTGCTCAAGAGTCAGTCGAAAGAGGTTATTCCAGTAGGTTTTTAAATCTCTCTCTAGTCCAACACAGCACAGGTTTTCAGAAGAAAACAGCCAGCAGGACTTGTCATCAGACACTGCTGCTGTTGCCGGCTGAAGTGTCTCCTTGACAATGAACGGCGCCAAGGTCCAAGCCTCGACAAGGCCACTTCAGGCTTCAGCTGCCGCTCGGCTTCACCCTCCCCCCAACCGCGCTTCCTCTTTGTAGCAACACAGCCCAAATGGGTCAGTTTGGTTCCAATAAGGGTATAAATAACGGATCAGGGTCACGCGGTCAGACTTGTGGGTAAATACAGCATCAGATCACTCCCATCTTTAGCGCCGCTGTGGACAGTCAAACCTGCGAGAGCAACACTGAACAGAACTGAACAGCGATGCATGGGGGGGGGGGTGAGACAACAAAAGGAGGGAGGGATGGACATACGAGGATGGAGAGCTTGTCCGTAGGTGGATCAGTAAAAACAAAGACAACATGGGGGAGCCTCTACAATGAGGATTACACTCTTTGTGTCGCGTCATACCACACAAACTCACATGTATTTTAAATGAGCTTTCACAAAAATTAGCTTTCACTTGCCCTTTTTGTCTGCAATGAAAGGGACCTCACAAAGCGGGGCTTTTTTTTTCTTTTTTCTTTTAACAGCAGTTATGGTTGAAAAGCTGGAAAGCCACAGGAGAAATACAAAGGTCGCAGGTTAAACAGAAAAAAAGACATGTATTATTGTATTGTATGAGCAGTGTCATCCGGACAAAGGAAATTAGAAAACCCTTACAATTTTTTGGTTTAATCTCTAATGTTTTATGTCTGAAAATGGCAGGTCAATACCAGGACTTTTATTATAATTATCATCAATATGTTGCAAAATAAACAGCTAGAGGAGTAAAAAAAAAAAAAAGACCCTGAATGTAACAGAAGGATCTGACAGCACCTCTCAGTCTTCATATTCAGAAATGTCCCTTCTACCCAAGAGCGCTGTCGCTCCATCTGCATTACACTGACGCTCGGTGTGCCGATGAATTAAATATCGTGGCATCAAGATCTGTGGTTCAGGTTTCCTTTCTTCTGTAGCCTCCGCTCTCCTTGGTAACGGTGGCCCTGACAACACGCAGGAAACGGGACGATACACAAAGGGAAGCGGAGGAAGGTGACACATACCAATGATGGCTGCCCAGTCGGAGCGAATAAACAGACAAGACGGCGGTGTATGTACTGTACGTACAACACAGTCAGTGCCATGCAGCCGTTTGTTCAATATAACAAAGACAAATGTTTTCCAGTTTAAATATTTTAGTTTTTGTGGTAATGTCACCACATAGGGGGCAAATGAGCTTTGCTCCTATTTAATGTTTTACTTTTTTTTTTTTTAAAAGACTTAAATTATTGAAAGATTCAACAGCAGTAAATTCCCTTGTCCCAGAGAGGTCATACCAGCTGACTCCATGACCTTTTTTTACCTGAGGCACCAGGAAGGGAGGGAGGCGCTGCCAATGCAGCAGCTGCAGCATTGCAGAGGTTAAGGAGTGAGAAATCAGCCTTTAAATGTCCTCAAAAATCAAAAAGTGGAAGAATTTACAGAAATCAGAGAAAATTTGCTCACTTTATGGCCGCCTTAGCTGACTTGACTAGTGTGGTTTATTTATGCATTTTATATATATATATATATATATATGTATAGCTTCTGCATGTATTTTTGGCTTGTTTTTTATTGTCCTGTGTACACATGGTGCCTATGAAAAAGACTGAACTACTCTCATTGCGTCACCCTGCAAAAATGTATAAAGGAATAAATGAATGAATATAAAATACATTCCAGGACAAATGCAAGATAAAATATTTTTTTAATGAATTGAATTAATTCTGTTTTTTTAATACCTTTAATAACTTTATTAATAGTTAACTTTTTCTCCACTACATCTCAGAGGGCAATATTGTACATTTCTAACAAGTTTCATCGTTACTTTACAAATTAAGATTTTTGCATGAGAACTTATGAAGAGCTTGTAAAATGATTTTAATTCAACTACCCAACAGTTTTTAGAAGTACAGCTGAACATATTAGTTGATTAATCAATGGATTAATTGGCATTGATTATCCTTTGTCATTTTTAATGTAAAGACATCTCCACTTTCCAGCTTCACAAAACAGAAGATTTGCCGCTTTTTCTCCTTTTTAATTTTTTGAAAATGTTATTTTAATGTATTTCTAATTATTTTGAGGTTGGAGCATTGTGAAGGCGTCACTTCAGGCTCCGAGTAATTGTGACAACACTTCTTACTATTCTCTTAATTTTTTACAAACCAATCAACTGATTAGTGAGCAAAATAATCAGCAGATTAATCCATAATGAAAATAATCATTATTTGCAGTCATATACAGAATAGTTGAAAATCGCCACCACCTCGAGCAGCCACAGTCAAATCCTGCTTTAATATTAATGCACGAGGAATAATCTAATTAGATAATATACGATAACAGTCAGACGGGACATTTTTCTGTATCGAGTACTTTTACTTTAAATTTTCCCTACTTGGGTAAATAATATTTTTAGAGTGGTATTACTACTTTCACTTCAGTAAAGGACCAGAATACTTCCACCCCTGAGTTGCCGATTTTTTATTTTTTGTGAATGACATTTTTTGTGCATCAAGCAGGGAAAGCACTGTGAAAAAAAACACTGTGTGTGTGTGTGTGTGTGTGTGTAAGAGAACTGCTGCTACTGAACTAATAAAAGAAAAATTTAAGAGGATAATTTGTGAATGCTTGCCCAACTTATATGTGAATTCAATGGGCTTTAGTTACAGTCTGATAACGCCCTAAAGACATTTAACAGCAAGGCACAGAGAAGGGCCAATTCCCTCGTTCATTTTGCCTGTGTTCCCGTCAGGATTTTAGATGGTGCAACACATTTACAGCATTTACAGTTCAAGCTGCTGCACAAGTTACCAGTTACATTAATACAGGCCCTGAGCTTCAGTATATGACAAACCGAGCATTCTAGTATACTGAGATGAAACTAACTGGAGTTTGACATGGGCTCATTTAAAAAGGAAGCTCATTAATTCTGCATCTACACCGGTCAACAAGCTAAGACACACACACACACACAGTTCTGTAAGAAAAGACGTGGAAAAACAGCATCAGCTAAATGACCATCAGGGTGAGGAAATGCAAAGATCATTAATGTTCTCAGTAATCAAGTGATCCCATTTAGTTTGGTAAAGTATGCCATCTAGTGACAAAATACATGCACGCAGACACCTTGGTGTTAATTGTTCAACTAGCTCCCTTTTCAATGCCATCTGTCATCAATGACGAGAACACACCAGCTGTGTTAGAGGCATAAAATACCAATTTATTACTTTGCACATTATCACAAGAATTCCCTGCAGGCTAAAAAAAAAATAATAAAGTATTTGAACATGTCACATAATAGCAATAACAGTGAGTGAATGGCCCTCTGCTGGGGGCTGGGCTGGAACATACCCCACCCTCTCACAACCAGAGATTTGGAGCGTTCCATTCACAGAACTGGAATGTTCCAATTCTAAGATTCTTATTGCTATTAAACAATCACACACAGCTTCAGAGACCACTAACAGAAAAAAATAGAAACAGAGCAGAGCTATAACAACCCCCCCCCAAAAAAACAGGAACCAAAAAGGAAAAAATAAACTAAAATACACAATACACAATGTCAAATTACAAATCCGTTAAGATATAACAATATATCAAAGTGAGAGGAATTTAAAAATAATTCATGCTCTCTTTCTATCGGGGCATGGAAAGAATTGTGGATTGTTTTGTTTTTTTTTAAAAAGGTTAAAAAGAGGTAAGCCTGCTCCGCTGATGCCATGGGGACCTCTTCACAAAGAGGAAGTGCATTTGTGAGGGGTCGGCAGAGTTGTCATGGAGACAGAAGAGGCGTGGCCACAGGTACAAACCAGGAACGAGGAGACAAAGTGAATGCTCGCTACAGTAACCTGGGCGAAGGCGAGACGGGTCAGGTCTTTAACGGGTCCACGTTTGAAGAAAAGTACCTCGTTTGAATGTGAACAGGACGCAAAGTGCTGAACCCCCCCCTCGCCTCAAAACAGAGTGTACCTCCAGAATTACTGACGTTTGTGTAGGTATCTTTAAAATGCATCTTAGAGAGACCGGACAAATATTGCTAGCCTAAAACAGTCCCACTAAATCAATAAACATTTACCCAAAAAAAAA
>JBBPCS010000037.1:8742721-8764145 GCA_037974645.1 Hollardia meadi | reverse complement strand
CCTAAAACCGTCCCACTAAATTAATAAACATGTACCCCCCCCCCCCCCAACCCAAAAAAAAAGCGTTTAGATTTTTTCTTTCTCATAATAAAAATGATTCCAAAAAGTTTTTTTTCTTTTCTTTTTTAAAAGGACAATACTCTGGCATGCAGGCGAGCAAAGTCTACATCTTGTTACTTTAAAGAAAATTGTCTAAAGCCTACGTAACTATTCCACCAAATGCACATTCCCACTGATTGATACAAGCAAATAAAATTAACTTAAAGTAAAAAAATAAAAGTACAGAGACACAATTGCGAGAGTAGACAACCACAATGAGTCGATTTATAGCTTTGTTTTTCCACATTTGAAAACTAGAACTGGGTTAATATTGCTTTGCAATGTCATGATACAAACAGGGAGTGATCACTGGAGTATTGTGAAGGATATAAAACATCATTCCCCCTTAGAGATGCCTGGTGAATATTCAATTACGGCCCACTTGGCGTGGTAAAACTAGTGCACGTTTTAAAAACTCGTCTGCCCCCTTTAAACAAAGAGTAAAACTTATTGCATGCAAACCCTGGACAACCCCCCCCCTCCCCCACTCCACTATTCCTGCTCCTTGCCAGTGCCAACGCCCACGCCTTCAACAGGCAGGTGCTCAAACTCATTTCATAGTAAACCTGCTGCTTTACGGGTGGTTTATTACAAAAGGGCTTCCACTGAGCTGCCCCCCCTGACGAGGCGTGCACGTCGACTGCTTCTCAAAAACCCTACTTCCAACACCAGGGGGCACCACCTGTGCAACTGTCACCAGCGCACATCACTCAAGTCACTACGGTATCCAAGGGCAGTGCTTACGCTTACTGTCAATTCATTCGATCCAGTGTTAAAAAAATGCAAAATATGAAACATCGACTTTAAGATGGGATAACTTCAAATACAATAATAGAAACCACTTTTTAAAAGCCTAAAAAATTCAACTCATTGCCCATCGCAGACCGCTTTTTAACAAATCCCTTAATCTAGGTTCACTCCGATTACAATCCCTGATTGTCTCCATCCATCTGATCAAACCGGCTGAGTGATGCACAGCGGCAGATGTGTTCCACCAGTCGGAGTGCTACACAATACCTCAAATCTGCCGCTAAGTTTTACTCGCATCAGAACCTACAGAGGAAGCATGAGCTCATCCATCCTGGGGCCTACTTCTTCTCATCATTAACCAGAATGCTACAAAAAAAAAAAAGAAATGTCCAACCCAAAGCTCTAACCCCTTCACCTGCAGCTCAACAACTGAAGTCTATTCCTGAAGTCACACTAGTAAATATATAACTGGCTTTGCTGCCAACCGTAAAATTTCATCACAATAGTAACAACATTGACAACAACGATAACAACAACATCAATGGTAAACTACTAATTCTAAACAGCTTTTGAAGATAACCACAAAACATCTTATATTAAAATTTTACAAATCTGCTTCGTTGATTCGTATGTATAAATGCATAAAGGTACGAGAGATTGAGAGTGCCCTCTGTTGCTTGCCTAGCGTCCCGGGTCAGTGCAATGAATTGGCCAGTATTAACAAGGGAGACCTCGAAAAACTGCGTTGGTTTCCGGCCCTTGAAACTACAACAACAAAATAAAGAAGAAAAAAAAAAACGTCCAGCTGTGTCATCATATAATAATCTTTCAGATAATCAGGTCCAAAGAAAAACATGATCCTGCTTTTCACACAGACAGCAAGGCTGATAAGACCATACTCTGTGTTTAATGCCTTCAGCCATTCAACAGGTCCCAAAGCTGAGCCAGTCACAGGCCAGACCGCGGTTACTACTGCTACACGTCAGACCTGACTTCACTTACTACATGAAATGGATTAAATCACTTTTTTTCTTCTTCCTGGGATTCAATGATGTTTTGCGGCACAAAGGAGCAGTTGGCTCCCGAAGGTGCAAATCCCACCTGTTTAACATTAGCAGGAGGCTAACGCACATGTTTAAAATGTAATTCAAAGTATTTCAATTAATAAGTGACCCAGGACTGCTACAAATACCCACACCGGCCTCCATGAGGCCTGTTTAAGTCATATGTCTCAAAGTTGCTCTATAGATGTAAATATATGCTTATATGTACTGTATGAGTGAATATAAAAACAACAAATCTGAGGCATTTACAGCAGTTATCTCCTTGATTTCCCTTTACAATTCAGTGGCCTGCCATGAAATACACACACACACACTCTCATACAGCAGTACACGTATATACAGAGACGCGCACACACACACACACACACACACACAACACACACAAAGACTACGTATTCTTCGCTAAGATGGGAGGAAAGTAGTCATGGGCACGACACCCAGGTCACCTCGCTTGTAAAAGACGGCAAAGGAGAAAAAGTTAAAACACACGCTCATAAAAAGGAAAAATATATATATGTATATATATATATATATATATATCATTCTCAAAAGGTCGACTCCCCTCCATCTCTTTACCTGTAGAGTTCCCTCCCCACCACCCAATAAACCCAAGACCTTGTGACAGATTTTGCCCAAAGGGGCTTTGAGGTAAAAGTAGATAAGAGTCCTGCTTAGCTGGGAGAGCTAAAGAGCTGCGCTGACACAGACCGTGCCAATTCATGCCCTTGCTCAGTGTATCTTACAAACGCAAGAGTGCAGACATTCAAATAGAAAAAAACAAAACAAATGCAAAATAATGGCTCAACTTGTACAATGTGTGTATGGTTTGTTTTTCTTTTTCTTTTGTGCACTGGAAACCCTCAGGGTTCGCAGCGCTGGATTGCTGGTTTGAAAAGGCGGCTCGAGTGGGAACGCTGGTTGGTTGGTTGTTCCTTGAAACAAAAACCTGCTGGACGTCGGGACACGGCAGATGTTTCCCCATCCGAGAGCCGCTTTGGTGCAGATTCAGAAAACGAGTGTGAAGAGAAAGAGACAGATTACAAGGAGAGAGACTGGCAAATGAGAGAGAGAAAAAAAAAAGACAGAAAGAAAGGGGAGCCGTGGGTGGACTGGCTGATGTGCTCGCTAGCTCAGGCGAAGTACATGGTGTGTTGGGTATCATAGTGGATCTGAACTGCCTTGGCCAATGCCTGGGGGTCCCGGCCGTTACTCTGGCCCGACACGTGGCTGCCTTCAGCGCTGCAAGACAGAGAAAGGCAGGGTTCTCATTGACAGTCAGGAATGATATCACATCACAAAAAGGCAGGAAATAGAGCCCGATTCCTGTTTTCATCCCTGCACCTATTTCCTGTGTTTTGGAGTACAAGTGGTTTAGTCTGCTGCCTCGGGTCAATCCTGAGAGCTTTCTCTCCTGTCACTCCTCTACACTGATTATGCAAACATTTTTTCTACATTAGAAGCAGGATACAAGATGCTCTGTACAACAAACACACCTGAACCAGAAAACAGAAAAGGGTGTTTTAAGATAATTATCTAAACACTATCTCAAGGTCCTCGAGGCTCAGGCTTGCAATGGCTTGATTTTCATTCTTGATTTAAAACCACCAAGAACCTGACGGTCCCTGGTTAAATTCCAGCCAGAGATCCCCCTGTTGCAGGTGTCCATCTATTGTCAGAAATCATTTGCACATTTCAACTATAGTTATCGCTTTGGGCCGGTCAGTGAAAGCATTTTAAATGCCACCACACATTCATCCGATTGATCCGACTCAGGCACAGCCAGATATGAGCTGAACTGGATCCACAGGTATCCAGGGCTGCCTCACCTGTCATGGTCTTTGTCCACCAGGTGGTAGCGGGCTCGGAAAGCCACTAGCCTGGCGTAGTAGGCCGGTGCTGGGATGGAGACGGAGCGCGTGCAGCGGACGTAGGTGTGGCACAGCTGGTAGGTGAGGAGCTGCAGTTCATCGGCAGTGAAACAGTTGTCATCCCACAGGACGTGGTAGTGGGAGGGACGACTGGTTCCCTGAGGGAAGATGGAATAATAACATGTTGCACGTCAATACTGTACTGATAATTTCATGTAATGCAATGTGATAAAGTTTCTTAACAGGGCTTTTACTGTGAAACATTTGCAGGAACGTGTTGTGGTTCACACACATGCACTTGAAATATAGCTACTGCCATCTTTTCTGAAGTTCCACTGGGCCGAAGTCTTTTTTATTTATTATTTTGATGTTAAACTTTAGAAGAAGAATAGTTAAAAACCACAATGTGTCACAGTTGTCCTGATGGATTGTGGAGCCGCCATCAATGGGCATCAAGTGTGACAGATGGTGGTAAACATTTCATACACTGTTCTGGTGTTGGAGTTGATACCACTCCAGTTTAATCATTTTTTACATCAGCCCAACCCTAATGTGAGCTATGACAGAGCAGTTATCCTGAACAATCAATTCACAGGGGACAACTCTTTTATATTGAAAAGATTGTGGGTAGCCCATCACTTTAACAAACAGCCAAACAATCTGAAAGCATTATTGTCATTTAGTATCATTACTGTGGTAACCACAGACCAAAATTGCACTACCCTTGAGGACAATTTCCACAGAAATAATGGGCTGTGACCATCATTTTTATTTTTTATGTCTAAATGTGCCCGTTTTCAAACCGTACACCGTTTCAAAACTGCAAATGAGACTCGGAGAACTGAAGCGAGCAAAGGAAAGTGCCATTAGATTTCTCCTAAAATATTAACTTTTTATTTACCACAAGCTCATCTATGACGAGTGGGTGAATCCCTCACCTGAATCCCAGCATGGCTGCACAGGTAGAAGTCGAACTCGGACGGGTGTGTGATGGTGCTGTCCACTGTGGTGCCTGCTGGGACATTGCCGCTCTTCCCAACCTGCAGGAGGAGATCAATAAGATAATAGTTAACCTGTTGCACAATAGAAAGCAAATAAACGCCACACATTACAGTGGAGTGAACTCATTCGTACTCTCTCAGCTTTGTCAGAGCAGAAGAGACGAGTGTGGTGACGTTTCTGAACCACAATGTAGGTGATGCCCGGCCTGTAGTCCTCCTCCAGACTGATGCAGGCCTTCCTGATGGCTATCAGCTCCGGCCACGCGACCTGATTCAATACAAAAAAGAAAGAAAAAAAAATACACACAGCTGAAATGCAAAACGTTTCGTCTCGTCTTGATTTACTAATTTTTACAGTTTTTTTCTTTTTACTTCACATCTGATGGCACATTGTTTGCAGCCTCATCTTTTAATTAAGGTTTTGACAGCCTCCTCTCATAATGAATCACAGCTGCCATTCCTGCCTAGCAGTGCACTAAAATGTCAAAAATATATAACAAACTGGAGATATGTGAAGAGAAAATTAGTGGTAAAATAACTGTTAAAACTCTCTCACCTGTTTCATTTGCCCCTCTGACACACCGCCGCGGTAATAGATGATTCGTGTGGGCTTAAAGCGCGTGGACTTGTAGAACTGGATGAGCAGCTCCCGCACCATGTTGGTCAGGTCCTGGATGACCTCCTGACTGAAGAGCTGCTCCTAATAGAGAAAATAACAACTTTTATAAACTCAAAAAGGAAGGAACTGTCAAAAGAAAACTATGAGGGTCCATCAGACTTTGATGGGAGAAATATTTCCAAAAAGTCTAAGACTGACACATGGTAACATCCATAAATTTAATTTACAACATTAATAGTTTGTGAAATATGATAATCAAAAAAGGTACACACAGGCGTTACCTGAGACATATCCTGTCTCGAGGTCTGGACTCGCACCGTTGCGCAGTAACGGCTGGGGTGGCCGTCCATGCTGCCCACCACCGCCGCAATGGACGGCTTCTTCCCATCACCCGCCGGAGGATGTGTGACGTCAGCACCCAGGAAGATGACGGGCTGCTGGAACACGGAGGGCCTGGACCACCAACAGGACACACAAAAGAAAGAAAAGACATTGCATCTCAGGCCTGTACGCCATAAAAGTGTACAGTGTACAAAGTTGAAAAGATTCTCAGAATTTAAGCACCAAATGAAATCTAAATTTACAAAATGTATTGCTCTTGGCCATACGATTACCATGAGACTATTCAAAAGCCAAGAAGCATTCCAGACTCCCATCTGGACCGCAATGAAAAAAAAAAAAGCAAAATCCACGCTGACCTCTGATGAGGCACCAGGACGTTGTTGATGCCTCCCAGCTTGGCGTTGATCTTGAGGCACAGGTTGGAGAGGGTCTGAGGGGACGTCTTCACTACGTTCTTCACCTGCACACACTGGGTTGCCATGCCAAGGAGAGTGTCCCCCACCCGCTTTACCTCAGCTGGAGACGAAAACAGATGACCAAGATCAATACCACAAAAAAGTAATTAAATGCAGAATAAAACTGAAAGTTGAAATCCTACACGTGCGACCTTCTTCCGTTGCTCCATCGTTATATCTAAAAACCTTTTTACCTTTTTCTTCATGCACTTAAATGCTAAATTATGAATATCTTACCATAGACTGGTGTTTTTCCAGGCAGGATGACCACAATCAGCTGCAGACCTACGTATGACATCTTGAGGTGTTTGAACATGGGCTCCACACTGTCAGCTCCTTGGGCGTATTTACAGAAACACGGCTGGCCTTGAATGGGCATCCCAGCGTCCTTGGAGATCTTTCGAAGCTGGTCAGTGAAGCTCCTATCGAAAAGCATTAAATGCTCATCAAAAATCTGTGGTTTTACTTTAAGCAGACAACCTCCAAGATCATACGATTTAATTTAAACAGGGAAATAGATTTATTAAATGTATGCTAGCCAATAAAATACATTTTTTTTTAAAATAAGTATTTATGATAGATTTATATTTTGTATTAATAATCTCAATCTGCAAAGTAACTGAAGTTATCAAATAAATGTAGCTGAGTAAAAAGAGGTAGTATTTGCCTCCAAAATGTAGTTGAGTGGAAGTATAATGTAACATGACACACATGAGTACCTCAAAATTGTACTTGGGTATATTACTTGAGTAAATTATACTTGGTGTCAAATTTCAAGCTTTGGGACAAACTTCCATCCCATGGCACACGGCAACCGTCGCACTTTTTCGTAACCATGGTTTGGCATCACTTTTCTAGACTACAAAAGGGTATATTTGATTTTTAGATACAATGTAACCTGCAAGTTGTCAACATCTGTGTGACAATATTTAAACGTTTGTTTGTGTAGTTATGTAGTTCTCTATGGAGCATCTTCCATGTTGAACACAACTCAGCGTTGCATGTGGTCAGTAAGTCAGCATCAGTGCAGGTGATTGGTTTGGGATGGCACTTAATGTGACGGACCCTCCGCGAGGATGTGCAAACGGCGTAGAAGTGGGCAGGGAGCGGGTGTAGGAGGTAGTTTGAGATCCACAGAACCACGGAGTCATTCTTCCTCTTCATAAAGTCAAACACGACAACACACCAGTTGATGCCATGACTCACTTGAGCAGGTCCTCCCGACACTGTTTCTGTGGAGCGAAGCAGGCCACAGCCCACACCTTGATCTCTATGCCGGCGTAGAACTGCTTCCCTCTCATGTCCCACACGCCCTGGTTGGGCGTGGCCACGGTTTTATTCTGCGGAGAGAGACCCTACTCTCTTAGTCAACCCCCCGGTTAGATGAGCTGATACAAAAGGTACAACAGTCAAATCCACACTTTGAATTTTCAACCATATGCAGAAAAACATAATGCATACAAACACTGTATAAAATATTCTACAAACATTTAATGGCTTTAAGCTGGCTCGATACATTCATACCAGTTTCACTGTATAATGATATCTTGAAGTATTAATCTTCACTAGACACAGTCTCACTCAGCATTGTGAGATTTCTTCAGAGGAGAAAAATTATGTTATTTTATCGCACGTAAATATCCCGGTTTTATGGCTTCCCATATCAAGAATCCTGACATGAGCAGCAAACAAGGGCAATGTATCTGTTCAAAGTCATATCATTAGGTGGATGCTCCCACTTCAAGCGTGGTTGTGAATACAAATTCAAAGGGCAGTGGATTTCAATTGAGTTAACAAGATTTGCTAAATGCCATTAAGAGATTTTATTCTCCAAAAGTGACCACAATGAACTACTTGAGAGCGGTATGCAAAGAAAAGTTAACATCTCCATCTCGTTACAAGATTGTTTTAGGATTTTAACAACCTGTTAAATTATTACAGGTTGTTGTCTAATATATTTATTTGTTTTAAACCACAATGTTACATTTGAAATAGATCCATCTCATTACCATCTCACATGTTGAACATATGGTCACTTCAGGGAGTTTCATCATTTCCGTTTCTGTGAATACTTTGATGCATGTCCACCAACAGCAGCATGAAAGGTGTGTGTGTGTATTTCATTCATTCAAAATGGGAAAAGCTTCAAGTCTTCATTTAAAGGCATTTGATTGGAAGCCGATTAGACTCGATGTCCCAGCAGGCAAGTGGCCAAGCCTTTCAGAAAGAGAGAGTGTTGTGACAGGATCTTGGGTAAATTAACCAACGTATAGTTCAGGCAGCCAATAAAGGGATTTAAACTTGGCACCGATACATAAAGAGTATTTTTTCAAACAACAATCTGCTGTAATTCTGTACAGAACAATTGTCAATGAAGCAGAGAGTAAAAGGGAAAAGCTGGCCCGCAGACTCAACCAATTTTCTCACAAGGATCATAAAGCTTCATCTCATCTTAGCAGAATCGTCCGCTGCCTGTGAACGAGGTGTTTTATTCCAGCACCTGTAGTGTTTATATTTTATTTTCAAGAGGGAGATAAAAATATATATATCCTTTATATATATATATAAAGATGAATCTTTGGGTTTTACGTTAATGGCGGGTGGTTACGAGTCTTATCGTCCTCCTGTCGACAGCACATCCTTTCTTCCCCCCTTACACACAATCCATGAATCCCAATTCAGCTTCTCATGCCTGATAACTAGGCAGTAATTTAGGAGTAAAAAGGTCTGTACTTCTGTCAAATAAAATTTGCATAAAGGCAGATTTCTTGTGCAGAAAAAAAAAAAATCCTTCTGAATGCACCATCCAATTGAATCTCTCTAAACGGCTGATTTGCGATTCAGAGGGTGAATCTCAGCAGTCTGCAGTGGCTTGCTCCTCATCTCCATTCCTCCGCTAACACAGACTCTACTGCGCCAGGTCAAAAAGCAAGCTTTCATCCATGTGCACTGTAATATTTACACACTTAGAAGCTGTGTCAATGAAGGGACAGAGTATTTAAGGGATGCACTTAACAGACTGCAAAGATACACCACAGGATTAAACATGGGGCAAGATCCAGGTCTGCATATATCAACGTTAAATACTGCATCTAGCCTGAATTAACAGCAGCAGTTAAACTTGCAGGACCAATTGACTGGTTCATATACAGTATATAGAGCTGCAAAATAGTAGGAGCATTAGAATCTTTTCTTTTTATAAGATCCATAATTTTACTCAACATACAAACATGGCCCCTGGTTTTCAATTATTACAACTTTCTTTCAAAGAAATCATGCTTTGTCCATCAGTTTGGCATGGCAGTACATACTGCAATACCCATGAGCCTCGGCTGCAGTGCTGTTGCTATGGAGAAGAAGCCAGTCAGAGGCACAAATCAGAATTTCCAAAACACTATGTTGGTGCAAAATACTGCGCCATCGTGGAATTCATCCAGAATTAAAAAGTGAGTTCTTTTAAGCTGCAGATTGTATTATCAGTACATTTATTTCATTTATTCATTTTAATTGTGATTTAATTGATATAATTTTAATTGTTAATTATAAATTATATTTGAATTGCCATTAGTGGCATATGTAAGACTTCAGAGCTCTGTGATTGGATGTTTGATACTCTAACTGAGCTACTGGGGCAGCCCCCGGTGCCAACCAACTTTCTTTTTAAAGCAACCAGATATTATAACACAGTTCATCTTTTGTACTGATGACTCAACAGCAGGAATGTGGTGTCCATCCAAGCCTTACAAGTACTCCAACTGTGACTCAAATCACATTGTCTATGGTGAAAATGAAGTGGGACTTTTTTTTCCCACAACCAAGGGTGCCTGAAATACCTCCTCCCACTTTGCAACTCTATATCATTTAAGTAAAAAAGCATGAGGACAAACAGTAGCGATTTTAACGCAGTATTTTTAATATTCATTAATCTCAAATTGGCTTAGGAATCCACTCTTCAACTTGGATCTTCCCCATGATGTCCCAGCATTCACTCCGTGATGCCCCCCACCCGAGAGTGCCCCTGCCCAGTACTCACCCTGCCACAGTCCCTGCCTGTGTCTGTACTCACACGGCCCCCATACTGCAGCATGGGTGCTGGGAGAACACGCCCCGTCACCTCTGTCATGTCATTATGCACCACAATGCCAAATTCTTTCAGGTAAGGGTCCGGGCCCCCGACCATGCTGTTACTTTTGACCTGGGAAAGGAGGAGAAAGTAAATGGGAGAAGATATCTGAATTGTAAAGAAACTAAAGAGATAAAAATGGGATTGAGGGATGAGAGTAACAAAGGTGAAGAAGTTGTAAGGCTGAGTTGATTTATCTTCGTATCTCTTTAGAAGATTAGAGTTTAGAGTTTGTAGCAGTGTAACTGAAAAACTACAAGTCCTTACAGGAAGATCAAATGCCAGCAGCTCCAGTTGCCTTTCTTATTCCCGAACCAAGAGGCAAAAACCACTCACCAGTCTGCTGATCTCTTCCTGTCTGTCGGGGGCTGAGCGGGCGGTCGCTTTGATCATGGTGGATGTCTGGTTGTCTGTCAGCTTCTTGATACAGCGCTGGCCTGCTACTATGTTACAGACCTACAGAGCATTGAGAAACAGCTCATTAATTAAACAAAATCAATCAGAAAGGAGGAACAACCACATGAATTTTAAAAAAAGGGAGAATAATAACAGCGGAGATGAAAGGCTTTTTTTTTTGCCTAAACACAACTATAATAATGATACTTAAGCACCAAAACAGCCTCTTTCTCACCTCCAGGGGAAGGTAGGTGTGCTTCTGTTCTTGCCCTACTTGCAGGCAGGGTAAATGTGGATACTTGAGCTGCAGATTGTACTTCTGCTTGAAATACTGAGCTACGGTGCACTCCATGGCTTGGCCGTTCTCAAGCTGTAAGGGGAACCTGTGAATAAATGGGAAATGTGGGCGAAGCACGCAATGGTCCACAAGAGTACGTAAAAACACAAAAGGAAAATGTGACCCAAGTGGGAGTAGTTGTTAAAAGTTTATTTTTATTACCTTTTGGCATGTTAGCACAACACGTGTCATGTTGCCCTTGCTGTCATAAGAGTGTGAACAAACTGATGAGTGAATGGCACTTACGTTTGGTGACTGGCAGGTCGGCGCGTTACATTGCACACACGGTACTTCCTCTTCATTTGACCACAGTGTGTGACCTCAACTTTCAACCCTGTTTAAAAACATGCAAGAAAGAACGGTTACAGAGTCGTGTGAAGAAGACAATCTGACAATCTACAATTTCTTGTGTTTTCGATATCATCAAGTTTAGCAGGTTGGAACTTTTTCCAGAACAATGATAAAGATAAAGTATTGTGTACATGGCGTTTCAGTTCTCTGCAGTTTTCCCTGGTTCAAAACATGAACTAAAAGGAGATTTGAGAGAGCTCACAACTGTCACGAAAGGTGCAATTAATATTCCATACTGTTTGGTTCAAAATGACATCAAATCTGGGAATCTGCAACGTTATTTGGTGCTTCTTTGTGCATTTACAGGAACAGAAGCGAAGGAGACAAACTGGGGCTGCTTTGGAATGGAATTTTTGCTTGCATTAAAAAGTTAGGAACAAAAACACGGCTCTATTCGGGAGAACCATTATGAATACCGAATACTTGGGTAAGCCAAGATTCTGTTCAAATGGCAAAAAAACAAATCGTTTGTGACCCTGAGGTTAAGAACAAGTGTTCAGCGTTGCTGTGTGTTATGCAGCATGTACTGTGTGTGCAGTGTGTAAACAGTATGATTAAGTGTCAGCACTGGGTGTGGATTCTTTAGTTCTTACACCCCGCACAAAAACAAACAGGCATGTGCCCTGCAGGCCTTCACCTTTCTGTAATCTCTTAGGTGAATTTGATACACAGCGAGTCATACTGTGTGCATGTCTGTCAATGCTGGCCCTGCTTTACTGGTTGGTAAATGTTGGCATATTGTGTGTGCGCGTGTGTAAGTAACTCACCTCTTATTTCCTTAGTGAACTTGACGCGCTGCGAGTCAGTCAACGGTTTGGTCTGTTCGTTAATGTTCTGTATATCCAGCACCTCGCACATGAACTCTATCACAGGCTGAGCACGGTAGAAAGCCGTCGCTGACACTGAGGGATGGAACAGATATGATATGATATATCAGTCCCATAAAACAATAACTATAAACAAGCATATGAGTGGGGATGCAGCAGTGACAAGGGGAGCTTTAAAGCACCTTCTTGCAGCCATAATTAACATACAATACAAATAAAACATATTATGGACACCATATCAGTCCAGTTAACACATCAGGATATAAATTATACGACAGTTATATAACAGCAAGTCTCTGTTTTAGTCTCAGACTAAGAAGTGTTTTTAATCTTGGTGTTAAGAGGACATGTCAACTACCGCTTTAGATTCAGGAACTGGCTTTAGTACAAAAACGCCTTGTGAAATACTGAGTTTTACAATTTTAACTGACTTAACTTGTGTTCAAACCAAAAACAGCCCTGTGAATTTAAAAAAAAAAAAAAAATGTAAGGGGATGCACTGTTGGGGAAATGTTGTTTCAGGTATAGGAGACAATAGAATACAGTCCTGGAAGTTAAATCTGAATAACAGATATGAGTTTAAAGGGTTTAGTTAGTAGCTGATGGTGGAAATTTGTTTATTTCTTCACATAAGCAACTGATGATAATCAGTGATTGTGTGCATATAAATACATTAAATCCTGCTGGTTAGAGCATTAAGAAACACTTAAAGTCTTTATCAGTTAATACCCACATCAGCCTGATACTGCACAACAGGTATATATATCAATTCTAACAAATCACTGTGTCCATGTTTTTCAATTAATATAATGTAATAAAAATTGCAGCTGAAGCCATTCGGCTCCTCTCAGGTCTTACCATCGATGTTGAGCATCATGTTCCACATGGCGGGACGGACAGACTGATGAAAACCAAACCACACCTCCCTGCCTCCGCCCAGAGGATGGTAATAGCCCTCCGGAGGTGAGAAAAACGAACGCCCCACAGGAGTATACCTGTGTAAAAGAAACACATGGGCCAAATGAATCAACAGAGACTCAAACCAGCTCGATTAATAAAAGTCCACAAGCTTCTTTTTTAATAACCAGACAGACTAAGACTCAGATCAGTCAATTTATGATTAGTTATATTAGGTTAGTCATATTAGTCAGTGAAAACATGCGTGAAGATGCGCAAACGTCTGGACATGTTCGCTTAATCTGTGTCAAACAATCAGGTAAAAAGTGCAGCAAATTGTGATAAGTGATATAAGTGATATGAGTGATACGATATCCAAATCAAAGTCAACATATTTGAAAATCCATTTAGAGATTGACACATATATCAGGAATGCAGTGCGCTGTGCTTTAGTTCATACAGTGTTGCAGGATCCAAGTAAGGCAATTACATTGCGTAATATGATTTGATCAAAGACAAATGACAGCAGGAAATTAACCAATACGGATAAATAAAAGATGAAAAGCAATAACTGTCAACAGAGGTGAAGAGGGTGTGGGCGGTGTGTTTGTGACAAGGCAGAGGTGATGAGCGTCCGTACCTCATGGAAGGAAGATGCCGTGTGATGACATCCAGAGCCTGAACCGAATCTTCGGGGACCTCGTTAAGGTGACCCGACAGGGCCTCCAGCAGCATCTGGAGACTGACCACAGACACCCACTGCAAAGACACCTTGAACGTCTGATCCTTCCCCTCACCAGGCAGAGTCACCTCCAGATCCACCTGAAGATGAAAGGAGGGGACCCCAGAGGGAGGGGTAAAGGACAAAGGGAGAGACGGAAACGAAACATGAGGGCGGAGAGATTGATTTGAAGCACAGGTAACGAGGAGAGATTGTCAATAAATACTCAACAACAGTAAACTGAAAAAAAAAAAAGAGTCCTTGATGAATCGGTTTGTCACACACATTAATCTGCGTCCATGATGATAACACAAAGGTCAACAAGTGCTTGAAATACCAACCCTGTCTCTCCCAATTGGCAGTGGATGTGCTGTGTACATGTTCCTCTTCCCGTCGTAGCCAGGCTGTCGGTCTCCAAAGATCTGCATTTTGAAGTGCCGCACCATGGTGTCCACCACTTCCCTAGAAGGCAAGGGGTACAGGATGGTTAGCCACAGACATAATCAGTGCTTCTTTTTCGCATTTTGCCATTTACTGGTATCTTAAACTTCTTGCACCCAGGAGAGTTTCCCCTTGGACAGCTCGAGGTTATAACAGCTACAGAGCCAATAGGGATTTAAATATCATCAACACCCAAGACAAAGAAAAGTCCCCATGTGCATTTTCTGCTCCAACCTGTCGGTAGATTTACCTGTTGACCCTCCGAGGCCGTTTCTCAGGCTTGATGTCGATATCATAGTGATAGACATCAATCTTGGGAATCTGCACCTGGAAGTGATTGGCAAGGAGCCGGATGGGTTTCCCCACCGTGCCGAGGCCGGGACGCCTTGGAGGCTGAAACAGAGAGGGTGGGGCGGGCGGGCCTGGAAAGAGAAAAGCGATTGTAGTGAAATCTGCCACAACAGTTATTTAATTATTGATTTTACACAACATGTATGAATTATCATCATCGTCGAGGTTATAAGGGCTTTTATTGCTGTTGTTGACATGAAGGTCACACTACTTTGCATTGTATTATCAGTAACTTTGATTTTAAATGTCCATACGGTCAATCAAAAAATAATTGAGCTTCAGATAAATCATGTTTGGCATTTATTTGAATGTATCAAAATGGGTGGTGCTTATATTTGCATTACATGTCAAATCTTAAAGATGAATGTGCGCGGCATAACGCCAAGCTTGTAGCAAACCATCTCATCAATGACACCTGCTTGAATGCACCGAAATGGCCTCACAAGCCCACATACACGCACCGATTGATCCGTAACTCTGGCCCCTGACCTACATGGGTCAACAAGGGGCTGGCGAAACAATGACCTCAAATTATCCTTCAGCCCGCCCCCCAGCTCCACCCAGACACACAGGGCGCCCACCCCTCACGCAGAGACAAAGACCGAGCTCCTCTCAGACAGACAGCAGCAGGGCCATATGGAGGGGTGCCACACAGAGTCTGGGATTACCGTTACACAGTGCACGCCACACACATGCATCTCACTCAGATCACTGCATACAATATATGCATGTGCATCGGTACCGAACATAATTATGGAGCCTGTGAGTCTGTGAGCTGCAGGCAGCTGAGGAATATAATGTCTTAAGCACTTAAGTCACCAGTTAAATAGACCTCAGGCGTCACCTTGCTACAGAGAACCTGATAATGACACGCCATCTAGCTCATACATCAACACTACTTACTGACGTGGAGGGAAAGTGCCACTGTGATGTCTGCTACGTCTGTCAAAATCTTATTTGATCGGTTGTTTTGGCCTGCGCTGCGTCACTCTGAAGAAGAGCGTCTGTAAAATACTCAGGAAACGCGTCAAGTACATCGTAGCTCCGAATTTAGTTCGGACAAAAGCAAGCAAAAGATTGAGCGCACACTCAAAGGCAACTCAAACAGCTAAGGGACTGCGGGGGTCCTCCTGAACTCCATGCACCCACACGTTCCAGTTAGCAAGTGAAGCGCGAGAGCACAGACAATCGGGGCCCTCCCCATCGCTTCCTAACATGCCCTCGACTAGCCTGGGCCCCAAATCACCTCCCTGCTCCCTAGTCCTCCTCCTCCTCCATCACACGAATAACCCGTCAGCTCGATGAGAACATCATTCAGCTTTTCTATATCATTATGTTCACGATACAGTCTCAAAAAAAAAGAAAAAAAGAAGCGGTTTAGTTTGTTGCGCCTCTGCTTTTCTTTGTCACGACTTGGATTCAGATCATCTGATGAGTCGCTCCACTTTGTCCTACTGGCCTTGTTACTGGTGGAAACAAAAGGCGTACCAAGGGTTCTACACTGCGCTGGAAGCTGAACATTATCTGTGTGATTATACATGTGTAACACTTGTTCACTATAGTAATTCAAGCGCATGTATTTATGCCTCCATTTTGGTGCATTATGTTGACGGTGTGTACAGAAAGCTTGACGAGCAGAAAACTCAATAAATCATTTTGTCCTCCGTCGTATGCACGTGGGGTGGACAAAAAATCTATATAATACCAATATAATCAATATAATGACCATACAGATGAGTAAAAACCTGTTTCATCGATCTCAAAAAAAAAAATTTAACACAACTTCATCCTTTCACAGGCAAGGCTTTTATTTTGATACACTGCCACTTCCGGGTCACTGAAACAAAGGCCACTGTATTCAGGGTTGGTTTCCGCAGGGTTCAACAAGTTAAATTTAAGACCCATTTCAAGATCATACTACAGCTGCAACTAGCGATTCCTTTCATATTGATTAATCTGATTTTTTTTTTTTATGGCAGAAAATATTTACATTTGTTTGACCAAAAGGCCAAAACCCAAAAATGTCAGGATACAAGGATCTAAAAGTCAGATAAAAGCAGCATAACCTTACATCAGAGAAGCAGAAACCAGAGAACGTTTGGCATTTTTGCTCAAAATACAGACAATATATTTAAGATTTTGGAAAATTGCATTTAAGGCTTTTAATTACCTTCTAAGCCATTTTGAGGAAACAAAATCTAGACCTGCAGATACCTTGTGTGTTGAATTGTATGACATTGTCCATGGGCTTTGTTACCTGCCCACTCAGAACACAAACAGGTACTACTGAGTTTTTCTCCATGTGTGAGAAGCGCAGTGAGTTTGATGTCTTCCTCTCCCACTTTCAACAAAAACAGTTGGACCTGGCCTATAAATATATACTTATATATAGCCTCTTCAACTGCCACACTACTACACTAGCAACGTGTCTAATACGAAATGCCTGAACCCATCCCTTCCTCCACAACCTATCTGCTTACCACAGTCCACACCGCCAACCACAACAAGGGTTTATGACAGCAATTTTCATGATCGATTAGTCTGCTAATTATTTTTCCTCAATTAGTCGACTAATTGCTCAGTCTATAAAATGTCAGAAAATAGTCCTTGAACCCAAGTTTGTGTCTTCAAATTGCTTGTTTGTCTGACCAACAGCCAAAAGCCCAAAGATATTCTGTTTACTATGACCGAAGACAAAGAAAAGCAACAAATTCTCAGAACCGGGAAGCAGGAAGCGTTTGATTCAAATGTTCAATTCAAATTCAAAAGTAGATGAATAGACCAGCACTTTCAGCTCTAAATTAGTCTAACTTGCACCATCCAATGGATCTGATCAGATTAGTTTGTGTGTGCATCCAAAATGGCAACAAGTGAATAAAGGAATGGATACAAACATATTCGGCTAATTGAACTCAGAACAAACAGTGGAAAAGGATACAAAAATGCAGGGCTGCCACTGAGGATTATCTTGATTAAACCATTTCAACATCAAAAACTCATGAAAATTACCAGGCACAACCTCATGGCGAATACTTCAAACGTCTTGTTTTGTTCGAGCAACAATCCAAAACCCAAGATAATCAGTTTTCAATGATACGTGACAAAAGCATCAAATCATCTCATGTGAGACTGCTTGGCATTTTTTTTTTTCTCTCGCTTTTTTTTGCTTGAAAAAAAATGACATCAGAACAAAATCACCAAGCATGGGTATGTCGTATCCAAAGAAGTGACACGGAGTAAAGGTTGGGTCACTTCAGTATTTTGTATTGCCTCTAGGACAGGAAAAAATGAGTCTCCGTTCATGTAAATTGGGATATTTTAGTGCCACAGCAAGACCTCTCATGTGACGGTCACAGCAGATGAAAAAAAAAAATCTTCTAATGAGAAAATTCAGAACCATCATATGATCATCCACCAATACAGAGTATAACTTACTTGGAAATTAAAGCTACAAATGTGAATACAAGACACGTCTTCCTTCCTTTTCATGTGCGTTAATGCCACAAACATTGTGATGTTCAGTCTTATTAAAAATCGACATTTTGTGCTAATTGTGTGTAGCAGTCTTGTCATGCCTTCTTGAAGTCTGTGAGTTTTAAATTTTAAGCATATAAAATCTGTCAGTCCTTTTTGTTGGACAGAACAACGTAATGAAACATTTTAAATTTAGCTGAATATCACACCAAGTGGCCCTACAGGCTCGTCAAAGGTGGCATTTAGGCCTCGAGACAGCCCGTCACATAAGCTTCCTCCATAATTTTATGCTTCTGCTCCAAGTGAGAGAGAGCTGCATCTACTTTGAGTCATAGAGGAAGTGAAATTAGCTTTTCCTTGTGCAGAAAATTACAGATGCACTGGAGGCCAACAAGTCATTGTGCTCCTTATGTAGTCGAGTGCACCTTTCAGCTTGGATCCATATTCCCCACGAGCATCTTCAAGGAGCAACATGACGCGTGAAAGCTTATCGCCTGCCCATCCGAGTATGCCAATTTTTCTCTTCACCGATCCAGCATTTAAAAACCATGATACTGTGTGCAGTGCACTCAAATTTGCAGAAAGAGGTTTGCTACTCGTGCATTGCAGAGCTTGCTCATGCTACGTGTGTCCCTGGTAACCACAGTGTGATCAAGCAGAGAGACAGCTGGGCTTAAGCTAAGCATGAGGACGACGGCTAGCCCTGGTGATGAGTCAAAGACTAACGGCACTGAGCAGGGAGCGTGCTGACGCCCACACCTGCAAATCACCTGGATTAAGGTACTACACCGGGCTGTGGAGAAGCAGAAGTACTGAGAAGGACCATTCACAAGGAGGAAACACCCCCCCCCCAGTGCAGACAAGTGTCAGTCTTACCTGTTGCTTCAGGAGCACCTGATTTTGACTTCAACTGATGATTTCAGGTTGGAATGAATCATCTTGTCTGCCTCTATTGACATCTTTTTCTGTTGCAATCTATGCATTTGTGCCAACTATTGTTGTTACGATACTGGATTTTAAACTTAGTTTAAAAATTCAGAATTCTGATTGTGGATCTGTTTTTTTAAAATATAGGTTTGGTACTTTCTATGCTGTAAAATGCAGATATTGTATCGTTTTAAACATGTGGTATTGGAAAAAGTATCATTAACTGATCATTTTGACAAGCTCAGTGCCAGCTGCTTCAGTTTGCACCTGAACACTTCAACAGTTGCATCTCATGCATATAATAATTAGGAAAAAAAAAAAAATCAGCTGCTTTCTGAAGACACTCCAGGTCTTCACGTCATTAAACACAACCTTTGGGGTCCCTGCCAAACGAATCCCAGCCGCACTGAAGTAAAAGCCAAAAAGTTCATGTTTCTGAAGAAATCCTCTACAACCGAACCAGAGGAGGCTCACAAATTCCCTTTTTACATTAAAATTTGCAACGTGAACACTTTGTTCTCAAGCGGGGCTTTATACAGCGTTGTATCATTTTGCTGATGATGCAACATGGTTGAAAGCATAACTTGAACTTTGTTATCTTGTTTGTTAAAGTGTATATCACTTAATATAGCTGTTGAATAAGTAAGACATTCTAAAAAAAAAAAAAAAAAACATTAATTTTTTACTAAGACTCTCATTAAGACGCAACCCACTATATGCCAAGGCCTGGGTACTAGACACACAAACCACATTGCTGCATCTCTATTTATCATTGTTAATGGGAGTTAAATAATGTCTGCAATTGCAAAACCTGATGCCTTGCACTGATTAGGTGAGGCTGCTGTGGCTCACACACACACCTGTGGATGGTTGTACAATACTGTTGTCCCCAGACATTACCCTGGACCCTCACATAGCACCCTTGCGTCTGTTTAACATTTATCTCCAAACTGCTGCTGAGCAAATGTCCTACCTAAATAATGCATTAAGGTTTTCCTAATGTCACCACCTTTCCTCTAGAGCCTGTTTGCAATGTGTGCGGACATACAGCGATTCAACGCAAATAACATAGCTTTTGGTGATTTTGTCTGCAAGCTGCGTTCAATTACTGGCGTGTAAAGGCGCATTTCACAGACAAAATGAAGAGCTGTTTGGTTGTAGCAGAAAAAATGAGGTAAACACAATTTACATGTTGTGACAATACAAATAAAAGGTGTATGGTGGATTCCCCTCTGCGTGCTTTATCATTGGATCTGCTGCTGCATCGCTGCAAAATAAATGTCTTTGTTATCATATAGGAGATGAATAATACCGGCCGCAGATCTGATCGATAAAAGCGCCATTCATCCCCGGTGTGTCGTCACAGACGCATAAAAACAGCAAATTACACAAAATACGCGCGTCTGCTCATTTAACGCCAGTAACGTGCGTTATATTTGTATCTATTTTCTTTTCCACCCGTCGCTGTCATCTTGGACGAGGGCAGCCCGAAGAGACGCACTGTGTCTGATGGCGATGGTACAAATTTAGGTGGTTTGTCAGAAAGGGGATATTTTGACACACAGGTTGGATATTTTGTCAAATTTCGACAGGATTGTGCGGTCTGGGTTTAGAAATTAGGTCGTAGTTGTGTTGCCAGAAAGAAACACGCCGTTAACAAACATCAACGTAAACACACCACGACGCGGAAAGAAGGAGGAAGGAAGGACCTAGTTAAATCCCCACTCACACAATGCCAGCTCCGACACGACGAGCTTGTGCGTGCTTCAGATAAATAAACCCGCGCGGGTGTACTGTGTACCCGATAAAAACACTAACACCGCTCGTACAATCACAAAACGTGGCTTCCGCTGGGTGTAAATGAAGTCACGTAAACATATAAACAGACACTCGGGCTGGGCCTCGGTTTGTTTTCCCGTTAGCGCGTCGAGGCCTCGCTGCAGCCGCGGCCCCAAGTGAAGCGACGCATTTGCGCACACGCGCCCGACACACGGCTCGCTCTCCCCGCTGCTTTTCTCCTTTCTTAAATTCCTTACCTGGTCCGAGCGCTTCCATGGCCGAGGCCTCTCTCTCCGTCTCTGTCCCGGCCTGGCGGCTCCGTGCCGACGCAGAAATTGGGGGCGGTATCGCGAAGCTTAAAGTGGCTAATTTAAGAAAAGGGAATATAGATAGTTCCGTGGATGACTGCTGACTGGACTGACTGACCTGAGCTACCGCTGCTGTTGCTGGTACTGGGGATTTGTAAATGCGCATGCGCCAGTTAGAAGCAGATGAGCCCGGTGTGCGCATGCGTAATTTGCTGTACTGCACTGGGAGATAATTATTGAACTTTGATGATTCGAGCGAGGGGGGGGGGGGGCGGGACTGGAAACTGGGGACTT
>JBBPCS010000037.1:8731039-8742621 GCA_037974645.1 Hollardia meadi | reverse complement strand
CCCCCCCCCCCCCTGGAAACTGGGGACTTGGCAGGATAGTCTATTCAGGATCTTGAATAGACATTATGCATAGATAGATAATAGAATATAAGACTAGAAAATAAAACAGTGAGAATGTAAACACACGCAAGTTACCTAACCAACACCACGTGATGTAAATTGCATGAATAAATAAATAGTGAGGAGAAGGAGAGAAGCAAACAAGCATTACAAATATACAAATATTGATTAACTTAATACAATTAGTTACTTAATTATGAGTAATTAATTTTACAAACTACTAAATAACTCAAGTAATTCCATTTTATGCTATTTATAAATACATTTTGATGCATTATTATAGATTTAGCTATCGAGAAGTATTTAAAGTAACTGGGCTAACATTAGCCCTGCCTTTATCAGCTGCAACATTCAGGGTAAGTGATGCTTACACATCACTGTGAAAGTAAAAGTACTCATAATGAAAAAAAAAATTGCTGTGGTGTGTATTATTGTCTTTATACATAGTTGGTCAACATGGAGCTTTTTTGAAGTACTTTATATTGCAGGGGAGATTAATCTATAACAAATATCTATAACAATATAAAACAATTGTGTTTTGTAAGTTTACCATATGTTATCTGAAAAAAATGTTGAAGTGAATGTTAAGTATTTTAAATGGGATAATGCACAGGGATAATTTATTATATAAGCATATATAGAAATGTACAATTACTTTATTTTTCATTAGATCTTGCATCATAAGGTCGGGGAGATTAGTTTCTTTCTTTCTTGCATTCTTTCGCAGACTCCCAACTCCGCCCGCCCCAGCGATCGCGGTATTGAAAATCAAATTCAAGCTGTGTCGTCATACTGGGAGGATACAAAGTTCCCGAATAGACCAATGGGAAAGCGAGAACAGGGCGATTGACACCTCGGTGAAGAAAAACTGAGGGCCAGCTGTCACGGCGCGCGAAAGATCAAAATTTCTATCGGTGTGTATCGAACAGGCGGGAGGGAGAGAAACAACCCGGCTAAACACTTTCTTAATGTGCTTCCAAAGTATAAAATAGCCGTTGTCGCGCACACATTTACTTTTCGACGTCTTTCGTGGCTGCTGAGCTTCGTCGAAGAGTTGACTTTATACAAAAGAGTGTTAAACTAGCCGGCGGACAAAGATGAGCCTGGTCCTTGCTCAACATCAGGTGAGGAGACGCTTTGAGATATCAGCTTGGATATTTATCTATGAAAGTATCAGCCTGACATATATGCCCCCGTCAGTCGTAAGATATAAGAAAAGTCAAGGCTTAAAGTAAGCATTCCATATAAAAGAATTGTGCTAATTGCAGACATTGTTAGGGTTAGCCAGTTAGCTAGCTCGCTAGGTTACGTTTAGCCAGCTGAGATGGTGGTTGGTCTTGGCCTGGTCACATCGATTGAATGAATGTTAGTCAGGCATGTTACTTTGTTAACCACGGGCAAAGTCGTGTGTCTAAGCAGATTGTGATCTAGGGTTTTACTCAAGGAAACACTTCTTCGTGTACGGTAATGTTACATGTAGCTAAGTTAGCTTGTTAACTCCAAAACGAAGCAATATCGCTAGCTAACCATAGGTGCTCATTGTTTGGTTTATTGCAAGGCGCCACTGATGTAATTTAACAGCCGTTTTGTTGTCTAAATTCACACAACCGACTTCGATGCTTTCTATTAACTATGCAAAGAAATTAACTTTTTTTTAAATCTTTGTTGACAAATACAGACACGTACATTAACTTTGGTATCCTTGAGAAAGTTATGCAAAGAGTTGCACAGCTATCAGCAGTTGTAGCCTGCCACTTTAACCATGAAATTAAAGCCTAGTACCTTTATTTATACATTTAATTATCGTATAGTCAAAGTACTGAGAGCACAATCAATAAACCTAAGCACAAACATTTAGCAGTGTGTGCCTTAAATTTAGGCTGCATTACATTGAATGTGGAGCTTTTTCTTTTTGTCCCACTAAACAGACATCAGACCAAGCAGACTGCAGGGCCTCCATACTGAAAACAATTAATTTAATGATGGGGGAATTCTGTTTTATGTCATTGTACACAGGCGGAGGGGCTCCCAGCTGTGGCCCAAACTGCACCAGAGAGTGATTCAGACAGCGGGATGGGCTCTCCAGCAGAGGAGATGGTCACAGAGACGGCTAACAATAGAGAAGAGCTTCAAGGTGAAGTAACACAACAATGGATGATAATCCAGCCTGAGAGTGGCGGGGCAGAGCCACTTTGGCTGTGTAAATGTGTCAACTTGTTATATTTACATAGTTAGTACATTTAGTGGACAACACTTAACGATAAGTGCAACAGTCAAACTACTATTTGAATGGCATCCCATGATCCCCAATGCTCTCTTAAAGAGAGATCTGCCTGTGAAAAAACAAACGCTAGGTATAAAAAAAGGTGTCTTAAGGCCTTGAGTGCATGTATCTACATATTAATGATAATACATTTGCTCCAAGACAAGACTATCAATCGTTGTGTAATACTGGGGCAAACAAAAATAACATACAACGCAATACACAGGATAATACATCAACAACAGAACCAATTTCATATAAGATGATTACCACAGTTTACCTAATATGCTGCATCACAAAAGTCTTAAATGATTTAGAATGATTGTACAATTTGAGTGGTTCTAAAAAAATGTTTGTTTTCCAGATTCTGATGACGATGAAGACATCACAGTTCACAGAAAGCCTCATCGTACTGCTATTAGAGACAGTGACAGCGAGGAAGAGGAGGTCGCTGCGGAGAACGGTGTCCACATGGCCGAAGCACTGGTCTTATCTGCTTCCAGCGGAGAGGAGATGGAGACCGGGGAGGCAGAAGAGAAGGGCGAGAGGAAAGGAAGAGGGGTGCAGAAGAGCAAGAGAATAAGCCGTGCACCCATTGACAGCGAAGACAGTGAACCCGAGCAGGAGAAATGTGGTGAAATGGAGAACCAACAGGAGGAGGTGAGGATAGAAATGAAATCAATGAAGGAACGGAAGAAGAGAGAGAAGAGTCAGAGGCATCGGGAGAAAAAGGAGAAGCGTAGTAAAGCGGTGGAAAAACTGAAGAAGAAAGAGAGGTTCTCTGAAATGAATGAAGTGAGTGAAGCTTGGACTTTTCCCTCAGTTGTGTTTTTTTTTTTCTTATAACTCTTTGTACTTAGTAGTACATCAGTGTTCCTCTAGTCTGGAAATATGTGGAGGGGAGAAAAAATCATTAATTTGATGATTTGGGCATCTAGTACAGATCAATCAACACAAAGTACAAAATTTTGGAAATATAGAGCTAAGTAGAAGCAAAATTAAGTGATTGTTATTGAAAAACAATCCTTAACATTGAATATATCATGTAATTAAAGAGAACTCTGTACCCGTTTCCTCAGAACCCGCCTCTCCCCCGGGCTCTGAATGACAGCGGTTGTCTGCTGGGCGACACAGACCTGTTTGACACTGGTCTGGATGATGAGGAAGAGGAGGAAGAAGAGTCTCTGGAGGCCATCCGTGCTGCTGTCAAGCAAAAGATGAAAAAGCATAAGGTACAAAAAACTTTGTGCAATTGGTATTGTTCATTCAATACTTCAACTTTTGGTTGTTGTTTTTTGTAGCTTAAGTTATTTATCCATCTATCTGAATCAAAACAGCACTGTATTTATAAATGAAAGGCTTTAGCAGGACTTTAAGTCCTTGTTTTTTGTTATTACTGTGCTCAGCTGATTGACACACATAAAACTGGTATTAGAATTTGTTAAAGTTAATGAAATTTTGGTGAAATGTAAGATTAAGGATACAAAGTTAGGCATGGCATTTTGCAGATGGTGTCTAGACAGGCCTCTGTGTAATCTGTGTTAAATATTGCTGCAGGATCCTCTCCTGAACGAGGAAGAGGAGGAAGATGAAGAAGCAGCAGAGAAACCCCAGCGTGCGGTATGCAGTGCTAAAATGCTGAATTTATTCCAAATGCTGTCAAATTAGTACAAAAGCGGCATCGTTCTCAACATCGGTGATGTTTTCAGGAGAGGAAAGCTGCACGCGCCAGCAAAGAGGCAATGAAGCATCTCCACAGTGAGTCCCAGAGGCTGGTCAGAGGTCAGTTTACAAGAAACACTTCTCTTTCATCTATTGAAGCATGGGGTTAACGACTCCTTATTTGGTTTAGCTAAATAAACGTCAAGACTGTAGTTTTGGATCATAATTTGAAAAGTGTGGTTCAGACTTCCAAACAGGAGTCGCATGTCTTCCTGAGAGTGCATCTTTGACATGTTCTTCTGTCTTTGTAGAGTCTATGCTTGGCCTGCCCTACCACATCCCTGAGCCCAAGACCATCGACCAGTTCTTTAAGAAGAAGGCCAGGCCAGTGGGTCCTGCCATGGCGTTGTTGAAGTAAAGTCAAATAACACGCATGCATCAGAGCTAGCCACGTTGGCCAAAAAGTACCAATCAAAATTCAATCAGAAGTTTTTCCGTAATATACAATAAACAATCTTGCTGTTTTCAGATCTACGAAATATTCGGCCATGATGTTGGAGACACCATCAGTACCTCCTCCACCTCCCACCAACCCACCCAGTGATCCCCTGCAGTTGTCTACAGACCAGAACTCTTCTCCATCCCTAGACCCGTCGTCCACTCAGATCCAGCCCATACCTCATCCTGCCGGCATCTCGTCCCCTCAGCAGGAGAGCCTCAACCAGGACAGAGAGGCAACTGCGAGCCTAGATCCCGACCAGGAATCTGGACCGATGCTTTACCTCTCTGAGAGTCTGCAGGACTCGCTCACAACAGATGGAGTGGCGCGACCTGGTTCTGACTCTGGAGAAGAAACCTCCCTCGCACCCTTAGAACAAAGCCAGACGGCAGGAGCATCTGACTCTGACACCCTGCAAAAAGAGCCTGTACCTGGGGCTTTGGCGGAGCCTGTAGCTGCCGATCCAGCTGCAGCAGAGCCTTTATCACAGCAGCCCACCAAACCCAAGAAGGACAAACTGGCAATATTGAAAAAGCTCGGACTTGACCCCCCACCGGTCGCCAGACTGTGTCCTAATGATGGAGCTTTTGTTCAGCTCGAGCCTCCACAGCTCAACCCTGGTAAGTGATGATTCTTGGAGGATTTCAGCACGGTTAGAAGAACAAGATCAAGAAATACTTCTGCTATAACAATTGCATCTTTTATTTACTTCTCTGCTTCAACTAGGTGTGGAGGCCCTGAAGGAGCGTTATCTCCGTCACGTCAAAGCGCCTGCACGCCAACATGGAGAGCGTACGATGCAGCTCAGCATCATCCGCAAAGACAGCACGCCGTCGGGTCAGGAAGAGTTGCACACTGAGTCGATAGCTGTCACTGTTAAAGAGGGAGCAGAGGAGTCGGTGGCAACCAAACCAGGTATGGATACGCATGTGATGTCCACACAGTGAACAGGGTTTCTGGAAATGTTGAGAATTTTGTATTTCAGACAGATTGTTGACTTTCTGACATGTCTAACCTCTGTCCATCTTTCATAGGCGAGAAGCTGCTGACTCTGAAGCAGCGCCTACAGCTCGCCATGGCCCAACGGAGGCAGGAGGAGAGGGCGCGCAAGGCCGAGCTGAATCGCCTAGACAATGAAGACTGTGGTGAGGAGGAGGAAGAGGAGGAGGAAGATATGACAGATGAGTCTGAGGAAGAAGAGGTAGGAGGATCCTTTTATTACTTTCTACACGTTTGTGCTTTTTATTCCTTTGTACTCGCATCAAGCCTGATCTTCTCTTTTACCAGAATGTAGATGACTTGCTGGGCGGTGATGAGGCAGAAGAGGAGGAGGAAGGCAGTGTGGCCCAGAGTATCAGGAGCGCTTCTCCTGTAGCACTGAACAGACCCTCGCTGACTCCTGACCTAGTTAACACAGATGGCACACTCATGCTGTTCCTGGGCAACTCCTGCTCTCGCACCGGGTACGTTTGTTTGGAGTTTCTGGTTGTACGTTTGTCTTTGTTTTTGACTTAACACTTTGTAAACAGCCTAACATGCACCATAAAAGTTTTATGATTTTAAAAAAAATGCCTTGAATTCATTGACAAATCATGAGTGTGGCCGTTAGGTCTCACTTATTTAATCATTACCTGGATGTTCTATTTAAGAAAAAATTGTAAAATAGATCAAATATCTGCATGTTTTTTTGTTTTGTTTTTTCTTTTATCATTTCTGTAGTTTCATATTTGTGTGTTCTGTATGTTTACTCTGTGTACAAATAGATATGAAGGCTTCACATGCACTGTTCTCCTTTTTAGTGATGGTGTAAGAAGGTCGGGTCCCTCTGGACAGGACAGCAGCAATAAGATGGGTGGGTAAAGTGAAAGACCTCATTCATTTTCATCCGCTCACATTCCTATTCATTTGATTTAAGTGGTCTATTGTGCAGGGCACTTTATGCAAAAGTTGTACATACTTTTCTCACTCTCCTCCTTCTCGTCTGCAGAAGAGGACGACTCTCTGTCCCTGGTAAAGGACAACAGCCACAACAGCAGCTTTGATCTCGCGGGATCTATGATAACCTCCTACCAGCCTGTCAATCATCAGCGCTCCACAGGAAGAAGCGTCTCCAACTCCTCCATTTTCCGCTCCCCTTCTCCCTGCCTCTTCAGGCCCAGCTTCCTTGGCTCTGCCTCCAAGGTAAGATAAAAAGTGTTTTTTTAGTTTAGTACTTGCAATGACATCACCAAAGATTTGGATTCTCCTAAACCTGCCCAGGGTTAAACAAACGTGTTCCACACAGAAAAATCCACTTTTATTCCACATTTATTTATTAATTTGAAAAATACACCATTATAAAATATCTGATATGTACACATAGACTTTAACATTCGAATCTAAAGACACACTTAAACCTATATATAAACTACAAAATGAAGAAAAATGACAAAGAAAATTCTTTCAGCATTTGTATGTTATGTTGTTTGCTCCATAGAAAGTGGTTTGATTTTAATCTCTTTTCCCCACCAGAGTTCAGGAAAACTCTCCGAGCCCTCTCTCTGCCTCCCTGTTGAGGACTCCCAAGACTTGTATGCACCCCCGTCCCCAGAAGGAGATTCGGGGCCCCTGGGTGGAGCAGCTTCAGGCCCGGGTCTGGGAGGAGACTCCCAAGGTCGCTTCTCCCTGGAGGACGACACCCATTCCCAGTTACTCGATGCAGACGGCTTCCTTAACGTGGGGCCACGCCCCGGTGCGCCTCGCTCCCACAAGAGACAGTTGATCCTGGACAACCTGGACGAAAACGCAATGGACGCCAACATGGGGGAGCTGTTGGGGTTGTGTTCGGGAGTTTTCGGGACAGCGGAGAGCGGCTCGAGTCGGGCCGGAGGCCTCGGGGCAACACAGGAGGATGAGCTGCTCGGGTTGTGCTCTGGAGCGTTTCCACCAACACAAGCAGGAGAGGAGCAGGTGAAAACAGACAAGAGTAAAGAAGGAGGACAGGATGAAGGATCTGATGATAACATGGATGAGCTGCTGGGGCTGTGTTCAGGGAAATTTCCTAGTTCAGGTAAAGGAGTTTGCTGCTGCCCTTATTCTTCTATGAGAACACGTGCAGTGTATTTTATTTGAAAGTACCTTAAAGCTGAAATCACCTACAGTTTACAAATCCGTTTTTCAGATATATGTCTGGCTTGTAACTCAAGTATAAGCTATTAATTTACTCCAAACGTTAAATTGACCGTCCTTTGCTGGTTTTATTTTGCTCTTATTGCTCTATTGGGTTTTTATGATCTTGTTATGTGAAGCACTTTGTAACATGGGCTTCGAAAAGTGCTCTATAAATAAATATTATTAGCAGCAAATCCTTATGTTTTTGCTTTAAAAAATAACTGAAACAATTAATTATGAAAATAGTTGGCAATTACAGTTTTTCAGTCACCAAAATGATTAATCAAATAATCGTTGCACCTCTAATTGTGAAGAAAAAAAAGTAAAGAACCTAATCAATTAGAACCTGATAATCTATGGACTTCGGAACCTTAAGGACATATCTCACAAAATTTGATTTTGAGATTTCGGAATGTTTTGAGCATCTGTTTTTAATCGTTTCCCTTCTAATTGCACATTATTAAGATGTCTTGTCTCCTTTGTTGCCAGTTGTAGGTTCTGCTCACGCTGCTTCACCAGCACAAGACAGGTACAGTACAAAGACCTGAAACAATCCAAATCATTCATCAGAAAAATATAATTAGGTGGTTTTTTGGGGGGTTTTTTTACTCCTTACTTTAGTCCCCTTTTGATAAAGAATTAACGGAATAATAATTGAATTATTTACATGCAGTGTATGATTTTCATAGTGATTTCTCTGTATATAGTAAAAAGAAGCCAGAGGAGGAAGAGCAGCAGCAGCAGCAGGAGGAAGAGGACTGCGAGTTCCGGCTTCTATCAGATGTGGAGAGTCTTAGTGAACAGGTAAGACTTACAAAAGTTCCCCATCATGTGTAAATAACATACTGGATGCGTGTCTTTATGATGCAAATGACAAGTGACTTGTGGGTTTATAGGAGGATGGTGATGATGGTGGAAAAGATGGAGAGGATGATGAGGCAGACGCTGGTGAGGACGACGACAATGAAGTAGAAGAAGAGGAGATGGAGGGTGTGTTCGCACCACATCGGGTTAAGAAAAGGAAGAAAATGTAAGTGTAGGATCAAATAAACTTTGTTTCCAGACGTACATAACTCATGTTTTAAACGTTTATCTTGGTGTTTAACATTATGGGATAATGGATAAGTCATTTTCATCAGATAACTCGCACTGTAGCGCAGGTTCTAACTATTTCTTGCATCCTGTTCACAGGCGTTTGACTGACTACCTGGACTCGGAGGCCGAGCTGTCAGGCAGTGACATGGGCAGCGACGACGAGGACGGAGACAGAGGGAGCGAATACGAGGAAGAGGAGCTTCTTGAAGAGCTTCCCTCTGATGAAGAGCTGCAGGACCAGGTCAACAAGATCCACATGTGAGTAACGGATCTCATTCTATCCTCCTTTATTGGCCATTTTAGCTCAAATTTTACAGCGTATAAATAGTGTGAGGTGACAGTTGCCATCCACGTTTGTTGTGGTACAAGAACATGCGACAAATGGCGTTCTCGCAGGACTTGCTGCGTCGTATACTACCTAAACTCTTCCTGACCAGCGTGGGGTGGCGTTACTTTCAAAAGTAACTTGTTACTTTACTAGATTACAGCCATTTAGAAGTAACTTGTTAGAATATTTTTGCATTACCAACCCCTTTGCGTTTTAATTTCAGCTTGGGTGTGTGCACAAGCGGCGATCACTACCTTCATACAGTCCAATAAATAAACAAAATAAACTCACAAAATGTCAAGAAAGGAAATATAATCTGATACCCATTTTCTCATTGAACAAAAAAATACAACCATACACCTTCAGAATTCCCAATATAAACTCTAACAGTAACTGTTTGAGTAGCCTTTAATCACTATATTTCAAAGTTCCTGCTGTTTCCCGTCTTGTCATTGTGATACAGACCTACAACGGTGGTGCTGCCATTTTTGGCAGTTATTCTGAATTTAGGACTGCGTCTGTGTCATCCTATTTCTTGAGTTAGGCCGATTTTGTAACAAGAACGAGCTATCCTAAGATAATAATAAGATCTTTTTTTCTTGGATGCTGTTAGGAAACATGTTTCTGTAATGCCAAAAACCTAAATGTCAATTAAGTTAAAGTAGGATTCCAGACTGAGGTTTGTCTCTGGCTTAAAATACCTCAATACAAGTGCAGTATCTCCTCCACCATCGCTCCTATCATATCAGGAATATCCTGTAGAAATGATGAAAAGGTGGATGTCTTGTGTCTGAAATGTAGTGGTTTAAACTAAGATGAAAATGTTCCTACAGGAAACAGATAATGGATGATGACAAGCGTCGTCTGAGGCTCTACCAGGAGCGTTACCTCGCTGACGGAGACCTGCACTCTGACGGTCCGGGACGAGCTCGCCGCTTCCGTTGGAAAAATATTGGTGAGTTTAAAGGATGAGGGAATAAATATCTAATGAATATATATATAATTTATAATTTGATTGGACTTTAGACTGTAGTTGTTTACAGACTACATAACCCAAGTAGTATGTTTCTGTTAGGCCATCTGGATTCATAGCTATTAATTTAAATATTACATATTTTTTACTATATATTATTCAATTTAGTACAACTTTATTTTTCACAGCAGCTTGCCACCCAGATCCACAGACAGACACAAGATAGTAAAACATGGATAATCACAAAAACAATCAAAGGTTATAAGCTTAAGAATTGTGTGGAAATGTTCTAAAAGTGTGGAACAAATAAACATCCTTCAAAGAGTTTCTTTTTGAATTCCTCCTCCAGATGATGGTGTCAACATGGACAGGATGGGAGCAGAGGACGAGGAGGAGGAAGATGATTACGTGGACCAGTCGGAGGTCCAGAGGAGGAAGGAGAGACTGGAGAGGGAACAGTGGCTCAGAGAACAGGTAGGTTGTCGGGTTTATAAGTGTGTGTTAGTGATTATTAGGAATCCTACACGCAGATAATTGTGAGGAGCCAATAATAAAATTTGCAGGATTAAGAGAGCGGCATCCCTGTAAACGTAGAAAGAGAAGCTGCGTGTAGTCAAGACCCTCGTGGTTCTGTCTTCATTCCTTTCTGTGCGTCTCCTCTCTGAACAGTCTGAACAGAACACCAAGAAAGGGGAAGATTTGGATGCAGATGAGGAGAAGATTGGAGAGGAAGAGAGTCATTTTATGAAGCTGGCCAAGAAACTGACTGCCAAGACTCTGCAGAGAAAAGGTCAGTTTGATAAGAGGCCTCACAAAAATAATCCCATAACTTTAGAAAACCCCAGAAATGTTTCGGTCCAATAATGATGACACAGTCTTATACAGCAAACACGTTGTGGAAACCTGCCTTTGTGTTTAAATCTGGACTGTTTGAGCTTAAAAAAGTTGCTCTAAAGGCCGGACAGGAAACAGGATCTTGTTTTTTTTAGTTCCAGTTGAAATCCTGGCAGGTGAATGTTGAACAAGCTTTAACAAGAACGAGATTTAACTTGATTCTTAATTCCTTTTAAGCGCTGTTAGCTGAGAAGGCTATTGGTAACTTCACCTGACGTGCAACAGACCTTTGGGAGTTAGACCAAAGACACACAAACGCACACACACACAATGATTGCACCAAAACACCGGCACGTGTTCCAGAAAACTAAACTCAACCCGGAGACGGAGCAGAAAGTGCTGCCAGTACTGTCTGTGCCAAATGGCAAGTTGCTTCAGAATGTTCATTCCCCGACAGCTGTGGCCTTCTTGTGTTCCCGGGAAAAGAAATGCGACTAAAACTGAGTGGTTGCATGTGATATTCATGAGCTCTAGTTACCGGCCACTGCACATCCTCAGCTCCAAGTGATCATAGTGGATGTTGGTGAGATTTAAAGGACCTTTTAACTCTCCTTTACATCAATAAATTAAGATTAAAACATTTCAAATGTAGTCGTTTACAGTCTGCTCATATGACTTTCAAGTGGGTTTTTTTTGGGGGGGGGGGGGGGGGGGGGGG
>JBBPCS010000037.1:8677089-8689581 GCA_037974645.1 Hollardia meadi | reverse complement strand
TGTGTGTGTGTGTGTGTGTGTGTGTGTGTGTGTGTGTGTGTGTGTGTGTGTGTGTGTGTGTGTAGCACAGATAAATGTGACAGGAAAAAAAAGGGAAAAAAAGAAGGGAAGGGGTGGTAAATAAACTCAAGTAGAAACTCATCCTGAAAAGATGTTTTGTAGACGCCATCATGACACAAACCAGCTACACTGAGAAGAGAGGTCCATGCGTCATTTGCAGTGAGGTGGTTGTGGACACACGTTACAGTACAGATATCATCGTAAAAACCCCGCCTCCTCGATGACGGGAGGGACCGCAGGGCTTTCTGGGAGGTAAAAGTCTCAGTTTTTGTCCTGAGGGCGAAGGTGAAGACGCAGAGGGGCACCAGTCCATCTTTTCCCACTCTTTTCTCTTCTTTCCTGCCTCTCATCAACCCATCCATCAAGACATCTGTCTGCCCCCCCCCTCCCCTCTATTTGCGGTGCTTCATCTCCTTGTCGTGGTGGCTCTTCCCTCCCCCTTCGCCTTTGTCCAGCATTTTGATCGCCTCCATCAGGTAGCTCTGGAAGGCGGAGAGTGCGGCGCAGATGGCGGGAGTACCGAAGCCGTGGGTGAGCAGGCTGAAGTGGGTGAGGCTTCCCTGGACGCCGGGCTCCAGGCAGGGGGTGGGTCGGCTGCCGCCCAGTGGGGAGCGGTCCTGGGACATGAGGTCCACAAACTCCTTACAGATCTCCCTGAGAGGGAAAAGGACAAGACATAAGTTTGTTATTGTGGCACTCTGAGATTTATTTCAGCAATGACAAACAAGATTCAGTGTTGTCAAAAAGTTAGTCTATAATTTTGGGGCTGTTCTTGACTTTTAGACCAGCGCCAGAACACCCTTATATGGAGTGAATTTGGACTTAACCCTGATTGAAACTTGAAATAGGCCACTTGAGTTTGTGTGGGATCAGAGGTCAACTAAATAAAAGGGGTATAAACATTATAATTCTGTCTACTTCCCTTTTTTGGGAATAACAAGAAAAAAGAAGAAAGTTTTGACATTGTGTTAATTTATTGAAAGTGGGCCTATGAAAGACCTTTACATTCTGCAATTTAAAACCACAAAACTGTGGTGCTCTTTGTTCTTGTAAACCTCTGTCACATTCTAATGAGACAAATTAAGTTTGTAATTCATAAAATTATATGTAATTCTCCAAAATAGCATGTACCCGGTGTTTTTGAATCAGCATTTGGCATGCATAGACCTTCTAGTGCTACTGTCCTGAAAAAACTCTTGAAGAGACAGTCCACCAGTTTAGTATCCTGACCCTAAACCACCAAAGTCACTGGATCCTACACTTCCCATAATGCGGCTTGATAGCATCTTTGGTTAGCCTCCATTCCATGCTGAAATTACTCTTGTAATGTCGCTTGAATTCCCTTTAAAACCCCTTGGAGCCACAGAAGACATTTTCAAAACTGTTCTCACAGGCACTCCCCATGACTGGACGCTGACATGTAAAATCAGCGGGGTGCTCCTTTAAATGAGCAGTGGCGGTGAGGAGACACTCACTTGGTGGCGAGCAGCATGCTGCGCCGCGTCGGGAGCTGGTCCGGCTCGCTCTGCCTGCACAGATACTCAGCTGTGGCTCTGGCTGGAAACTCTGTCTCACACACGTAACCAAAGTCTCGCGCCAGATGGACAGCCTCACCTGGAGGAGGAGGAGGAGGGGGAGGAAGAGGAAGAGGGGGAGAGTGTGTCTATTAAAACAGGAAAAAGAGTCCAACTAGCACAGCAACAAAAAGAGATCCTCTGCTGCCACTTCTCGGCGCTTCAGCTGAGATTTCATATCAATAATCATCCACATAAATGCTTTTAGATACTTTGTGGACTGCACGGGTCAGGTCGGGTCATGAGTCACTCAGGAGGCCGTGGCTTTAGCCTTTCAAATGACACCCTCTGTGTGTGTGTGTGTGTGTGTGTGTGTGTGTGTGTGTGTGTGTGTGTGTGTGTGTACACGCACGCAATGCAGCCACCCATGCTCTGTGTTTATTCATGTCTGCTCATGCGAGGTTATTTCTATGTGAACATGTTTCTCTATCTGTCAGCATGTATGCAGGTCACAGCGTGTGTGTGTGTGTGTGCGTGTGTGCGTGCGTGTGTGTGTGTGTGTGTGTGTGTGTTCTCCCTACCCTCCACTAGAGATGTTAGGAGAGTGACGTTGGCTGCCTTGCGTCGCCCGGCGGGCAGGTTGAGGCCAATCTTCTCCAGACGCTCTCTCAGACAGCGGCCACCATTCTTTGACTTTGCCCTGAAGGGGGACGGGGAGACAGAGAGCAGTTTTTAGGAGCTGCTCCTTCTGTGTGTGTGTGTGTGTGTGTGTGTGTATATGCATGTGTGTGTGTTTATGTGACTATGAAGCTGAAATCTTCCTACAGTATGTTTCCTGTCAACACTGCTAGCCTCTTGCATTTTTCAGTATTTTTTTCTTGCCTTTCATCCTTTTAGTTATTGCTTTACTTTGCCTGTTCTCATACCTTTTCTTCATACTTAAAATGTCTGAATTCAAGAACCTTTCGGTATTTATTTATACATAAAGACCCTTAAATGTTTATATGATATGCAGCAGTATGATAGTACAGACGTATTAACAGGAAATATACTCTAATTATCAAAATTAAAAGTACTTATCATGCAGAAAACGGCCCCTGGGTCTCTTATATTGTTATATTTTATATACATATTGGTGTATTATTGTGGAAGTAGCATTTCACCGCTATTTTAACTACTTTATATACTGTTGGGTGGTTTATCTGTAACATAGCATTATATTTTATAAACAGATCACTTCATATATAAAATTTCCAAAGTAACCAGTGACTAAAACTGTCAAATAATTGTAGCGGAATGAAAACCCCCCAGAAATACTCTCGTCAAGTACAACTACATGTATTGTTATCAGTGGGGTAGCTGTGTCTCCCTGCTGAGGAGGGTCCCGATGTTTACTACCCTTTAGATCTTTTCATGATTTCCTTTTAAAAGTGTTTCAGCCTGCAACACGAGTCATGAAGTTGTTCTCATGCCCCGGGGGGGGCTGTGGTTCATTAAACCACATTGCTCCTCTTGTGATTTCGTCCCATGACCTATTTTGGGTCCTCTGCTGTGGCCCCGAAGTTAAAGCGCTCTTATTCTGAAAAAAGCATGTATGAAGGACGTTTAGACCAAGAGCTCCTGTCATGCCGTTTTTGCATAAACTAACTACACACAGACAATATAAGGAAGTAGTCTGCATCGCATGTTTAAAGGTGTGATAGACAGTTTATCCTTTCACATTTATAAAATTACATTTAACAAAAAGAAAGATGTTTTGGTCCCTCATTTTCAGTAAACTCTATTTTTGCAGTCCACCACTGTCCGAAACTTCCTGAAAGCTTCAGCTTCTTTTCTGCTATAAAAACAGCACAGCTCTCCTGTTTTGTGCCATAAAGCAGCTCCTCTGTGCAGTAAAACGATCAGCGGACTTATTGTGAAATTAGCACACAGTTTAAAATGCAACGTAAAGGCTGGTGCAGGAGTCACAATCACTTGTTGTCAGTGATGCGTTACATCAGGCACCTGGACACTTTAACCGTTTACAGCATAAATATCAATTTTAGAGGCTGTTGTGACAGTTGTGACTGGTTTCCTACATTTCCCAGAATGACGTTCGACAACATTCAGAGCAGGGTCATGCAGCTACTGTAGAAGAGCTTCCCAGACGGTTTGGTGACCCTGGAAAATGCCACTGATCTCAGTTGTGTTCTTTCCTCATACTGCAGCAGTTTCATTGATAATTCGGGCCTCTGCTCATGGAGAAGCCCTTCTTTTCCTCTTCTGCTTTGAATTGCTTCATTTGCTTTTGTTGAACGCTGGTGCCAAATTGTATTCTGATGATTAAAACTAGTCATTTACTTTTGGTTTTGTTCTAACTAAAATGCTGTTAAATATGATATATTTTAACTTGAATTCACAACATCTATATTCAGCCAGTTATCAATGAGCTTGCAGGTGTACAGTACATCACCTACTGCTGTTTTCCTCTGAATTCAAGACCCTTTATTACTGCAGATGTTGCATATGGTGCACATATGACAGTTTAACCAAGGACAGCGTTTCTGTCATCTTCTCACACTCTTGCATTTGGACATTTTTAGAGGCCTAATGAGGTAGAACCCTCCAGTAAAAAAAAGTATTTTTGTCTTGGAGTGTAGGCTTGGAAAAACTCCACATCACACGCTTTCATTCCCCGTCTCTTCCTCTCACCTGCGGAGGACTCCACCCAGCAGAGAAGCGTTGAGGCACTCAGGTGGGGAGAGGCGTCGCTGCACCTCCCCGACCGTCACCTTGTACTTGGAGGTGGAGCTGAGCAGCGAGAGGCGACCCGGGACCGAACAGAAGACCTCAGCCGGGTTGGACACGGCTCCCATGCCGAGGCCCTCCTTACCCACGGTCAAGGCCGAGAGGGACGACCCGTTCAGCTTGGACGGGATAGGAACTGGGCAGAAATGAAGGAAAACGCAAAGTTTACATGCTGTTAGGCTGCTCGCATCATTTGGTGTCAAATCAGACAAAACGGTGAAAATCAAAAGTTTAACAGCAACAAAAATAGGATGCAAAGGGTAAAAGGAAATTAAAAACAAATGAATAAATAGCTAAACATATGTCTTCTGTAGTGGCGACGGTGTTGTGTGAATGACAAGCGTGCTCCTCCTCTCCGGTTTAATCTATTCAGTGTCATGTTCTCCCCTGCGTCGACAGCTCTAATTCTGGAGTGCTGCTTGTTGATTCTGTTGTTTAAACTGCAGGTGGTTCCATTTTAGCTGCGCATTCTCAAGTAGCTTCGGTTCACACCTCGAGGAGCTCCGTTCGCACTCACTTTTCTGCATTGCGGTAAACTTTTAAGACTCTCTCTGAAGAGGAGTTTTTCTGTCTGGCTGCCTTGACATTTGGACGGAGCGCGGTGAGGGTCAAAGCAAATCGTCCGAAGCCTTTTTCAAACCACTTTAAAAGGTAAACTTTTCTAAGAAGCGTCTCCTTGATTTGTTAGCCGTCCACAATGCCTGCTTCGGCACTAGAGCTGCAACGATTAGTCGATTAATCGGTCGGTCAATCGGAAGGAAATTAGTTGGAAACTATTTTAATAAGCGATTAATCGTCTCAGTCCTTTTTTAAGGGAACATATCAATGTCATGTCATGCTGCTTCTAGCTTCTTAAATGTAAGGCGTCTTTGGTTTTAGACAACAGAAGCAATTTTTTGACAGGATTAATCATTAAAATAATAGTCAGATTAATCAATAATGAAAATAATCATTAGTGGCAGCCCTATTCAGCAGTGACAGCTGAGGTTTTTCCCTAACAATAATGACTCGTGTTGGCACGGAGGCCGACATCTATTCGGCTTTTCTTTCTCAGCCTCTCAGTCATCTTTTCAGGCTTTCATTGATGTCAATGAAATTGGCTTTGGAGTCTTAAATCCTAAATCCACCAAATCTGCAGTCGTGTGGGCAGAAATCCTCTGAATTGAGAGGATTTGAAGGAATCAGTTCACCTACTATTATACTTGTGAGGACCACATTTTCTCATTTTGGGTCTATAGTCACCCAAATAATTTCTCATTAGTGAATCCATGCAGAATCAGATTTGGGGGGGTTTTTTGTGCCTCCGTCCAAATACAACAGAGGTAAATGGAATTTTGCTGCTCAGAACATTAACAAATCCCATTTAAACTAAACACTTTGAGAACAGATTTCATTGGAACTACTACTAGCTGAGGAAACAATTCTGATAATAAAAACTGTGGACAATATATTCTGTGGGTTTTATAAAGTTACTAGTTGGAAAAATATATTTTAAACGTGGTGTCTTCTTTCAATGCTGTGAGCCCGAGTAAACAGCACATCTACCAGCCACAAAAATATCGTTTTTGAGAGGAAATTTTAAGCCTTTATTACTAAGTTGACAGGAGAGAGGAGTGGGGGAATGAATTCGGTCAGTAAAGGTGCTTACAATTATAATAAACAATAAATTTAAGTGCCGTGTTTAGGAGAATGTGCAACATGTGCCTAAATTTTCCCGATGGCTGCATTTTTTTTTTTTTTTTGCTTTCTCGCAAAAATGGCTCTCCCCTCACACTCACACTCTGTGGGCGGCGGGTGGTCTTGTTACGACGCACAGATTCCCCCCTCGACTGAAAAAAATCTTAAAATCCTCTCATTCACAACGAGCCTGATCAGTCAGCCGGCGAGGCCACAGAGCAGCAGAGTTTCCTCTAAAGCTCTCTCTCTCCTTTGTCATCTGTCTGCCCGCCCCCCCTCTCTTTCTCATCTTTCACTCTCTCGCTCGACTCTTTCTTTTGCCTCCCACTCTTTATCTTACCCCCCTCTTCTTGTCATTTTTCCATACTCTGCCTCGCTCTCGTCTCCCGGTTGGATTTTCGTATTCATGAGGGCTTTAGGTTTGCGCTGCTATCTGCTGTAAGTGCTTGCCGGGGAGATTCTCTCTGCAGTAATGGATCAATTTTGAGCGTCTGGCAAACAAGTGGAATCACTTGTCACTTCATCAAATGACTGCTGGTTCGCAGCAGCAACGCCGAAGCCGTTTGAATCGAGCTAGAAATTTACAGTACGAGCCTCCTCCTCCTCTTCGGGGAACTGATTTGGAGAATTACATCCTTATTTTTGAGAAAACTTTGCAGCATTGAGAGGTTCAGGCCGGCGAGGGGTTTGGATGACTGAAAGATTTTGAATTAGGAGGCCAAAAATTATTCAAATTGTGTTGGAGTGGATGCTGGAGTTGAAATTACAGCATTTAATGATAAGAAAAAATGAGAAAAGAAAAAAAAAAATCCATATTTTTTAGGAAAACCTATGAAAGATTCAATTTAATTGTAATTATACAACACAGACTTTTTCAGAGAATTATAGTCCCTTATGCTACTCACAAAAAATATGATATATAAATGAAAGAATAAACAATCTAATCATAAAAATAAATTATTTTCATAGTGCAGGATGAGGTCAGGAGTCTCTCTCTTTCTTCATTTAAAGTCCCTAAAATACAAACTGATATTCTGTCTGCAAAAGCACATTTCATTTTCAGTCATTTGCGGTGTCGTCGAGCTCGTTCAGAGCAAATCTTCACCTTTTTTTTTTTTTATTGCAGCATACACACCCAAACAGGTCGCGTCTACCTTTTTTTTTTTTTTTTGGCTAAGTGAGGTTTTCACAGTAACACACTCCAACAAATCCAACTTGAAATTTCTAATCGTGCCCCTGTGTCTCCTGCAACTCAGAGTCGGTAATATTAGAGTGATCGTACTCGGCAAATTTCCCCACAACTCCTCTTTTATCATGTTCCCCTCCCTTTTCTTTCTTCGCCCCACTTCTCTCTCCTCTTCCTTCTAATCCCTCTCTCTCTCCCTCTCTCTCATATGACCATGAACAGTTCATTAAGAATGTGTGCCTTTGGGGTGAAGTCTGCAGCTGAGTATTAGAGGACTTCTTGACTTCAAATGAAATAGCAAAACAGAATTATTTATAGTGTGTGTGTGTGTGTGTGTGAGAGAGAGAGAGAGAGACAGAGAGCAAGAGAGACTGGTGTTGGAGTGCCCCTAAACACAAGCCCCCTTCAGCATGTATAGCACAATTATATAGGTGCACACTTAGACACAAATGCGCACATACACACTCAATCTTTCTCTTCTCTCTCTCTGCCACAAACACACACACACACACACACACACACACACACACACACACACAGAGCTCTCCGACCTCTTACCTTTTTTAATGACAGAGTGGTCGAGGATGCCCAAGGCTGATCCTTCCTCCATTCCCTGCGTCAGACAGACAGACAGACAGACAGACAGTCATTTATCTACCGGTCTCACAACCAACACACACTTTTACACACACACACACACACACACACACACACAGCTTGTCTCTCTCTCAGGCCAAAGCAAGATGGAAGGTCTGATGTTAGGTTTTCCCTCACAGCACATATGAACACTGTCCACATCAAAGTAAATAGTACAATCTGTTACTCTTATTCGATTTAGGTTCTATGTGCAAAATGGAGAGCGGGTGATAAATGATGGAAGTTGTGACGGGTGATTTCACATTTTAAACAGCTGATTTCTGCACAGCTCTGACAAAAAAGGATGTTTGGATAAGTAATGCTTTAAATTTGTAGAATCTTATATATTTATATTTTTGTGTTATTAATGAGATTCGTGTGGTGAAAAATTGTTTTTTGGACAAAAAAATAGTTGCTTTAAAAAAAAAAAATTCTTTGTAACAAATCCACCTATTTACTAAAAATATAAAAGCTGTCATATTTTACACTGTTTCAAAAAAAAAAAAAGAAATCAAAAATAGAAATCAAAAACATTAACATCAACTATTTTTTCTTTCCACTGAAGGCCTATTTAGGAAAGTATGATTCAATAATAATCAAAAACATGAACTCACATTGCTCTTTGCAAATTTATTTGATCCTTTCATTCACTGAGGATGAAATTGTCTTGCAGGGCGATCTCGGATGTCTCCTTTGTGCTGAATTTATAAGAGGATTCAAACGCGGAGGATATAATCCATTAATCAAATAAAGGTCCTTGTCAAGTGGGAGCGTTTAACAGCAACATGCCCGGGTTGACTCCTCGCCTGGCGCTCCTCTCCAACGTTTCTTTTCTATTAATGACCGTGCAGATCAATTGGTCTCGGTGTTTTTATTTTTTTATTTTTTTTCTGCGAGGAGGCAACAGCGTCTGCAGCTGCACCTGCTGCAGGGAAGCTGACTGCTCAATAAACTATAGAAACTATTCTTCTTCTCCCCCCAAAAAAACCTGCAGAAGGCAGAAAGGGCCGCAGTGTGAGCACGAGCACTTTGTCTCTGCGCGAGACGTCGAATAATACCGCGTGAAAGTCGGGACGAATAACAAGACTGGCAAATGTCACCAAAAGACGTTAAAAAAATATAAAAAAAATAATAATATAATTTTTATACCGACTATATAAACTCATAACCTCGAGGCTTTTGTATATCTGCAATATGAATTCAAGTCATTAAGCTCAACTTGAGTGTTTAATAAACTCAAATACTCTTTAATGTCAGAAAAAAATCAATCAACAGTCAACCGAAAATTTACCGAGTTGACCAAACTGAAGGTGGTTATTTTATATATTAAAATTGCATCATTCATAAACTAAATTTCGAAAAGTAAATAAACCATTTATCCTCCTACTCTTGCAGAAATTAATATTTCAGACCTGACATCTTTCTCCATCAGTGACATTTTTTTTTTTTTCTGGAGTAAGCGACACACAGCTGTTTTTTTCTTGTGGTTTTGATATTAGACACAAACATTTGTTTGTGGGAATTTTTGTGGGAATTCCAAGCAAAAAATAAAGTTAAAAGTCTGCGTTTTTTCAAAAAAACAGAAATAGGTGAAAACAGATGAGAAATTCCAGAATGAATGAAAATGATTAATGAGATGTGGTAGTTGTTAATTAAAGGCTTAAAAATCTTCTTTAAAAAAAATTAAATTCATATTGGATGTTTCATCACAAATTGTGTCGTTTGAAGAAAATATGAAATTGTCTCGAGGCCTTGTTTCTAACATCCACGTATTTAAAAGAAAGATATATTTTTGCACTTATTTTCCATTATGTTGGTGTTATTATAAGAATCAACGAAGCCAGGAAAGATTTTGTTCATAAGGAGTTCATGTTTGTGCGCACTGATCTGAGTGACTTTTACGCACGGGTTTTAAAAATGCACAGCGCCAACGCTAAAGCAACCAAAGGATGGAAAACCAAAATAAATAAACAAATAAAGTCACCTGCAGATCCTCCAGGCCGTGATGTCCCAGGTGCATCCCAAGAGGACCGTCCCCGAGAGCAGCAGCACCTTCCCCGAGACCGTGCAGCAGGCGAGGGACAGCTGGGTACTCCCGTCGGGGGTCGAGGCTCAGAGCCCGGTGCGACTGTGACAGGAGCCCCCCTTCCTCGGAGCGCGACCTCTGCGAGTGCCATGCCGCTTGCTGATGTTGATGGATGGAGTTGATGGAGGGGTAGGGGTCTGACAGGTGGGAATACGCAGAGTCCTGGCTCTGTGAGTATGGCAGGGACGACTGGGGATAAGGGGGAGGGAAGTACGGAGGCTGGAAGTCCGAGGCCGGAGTGTGGCAGAGCGGTGGAGCCGAGGAGTAGGCGGCCTGGTTCAGGGAGGACAGCTGGGAGAGGCGTCCACTCGGCGAAGAGCCGCTTAGTCCGTCTGCGCGGTCCTGCAGAAAATGAAAGAGTTTGCTTCATACCAGGAGCTCAAACACTTCATCAAACTGAGGTGCAAAACGGGACTGACTATTTCATCAAATGTCAGACAGATTCCAAAAGTTTTCATCTCCGGGAAATCATCATTTAAAAAAAAATGAAACATGCAAGGGCTGTAAGCGTCTACAGACACAAAACCCCAAACTTAAATTACAAAAATAGCTATTTTACTATAACAGAAAACCGCAATCGAACATAAATAAATATATTTCCATTTGTATTAGATTGTTGGAAATAGCAGCAGCGCTTGAAGTGATGCGCACTGGCAGAAGACGCCCTTGGCACCGCTGCTTAACAGTGTCAAAAAGGTCACTAAGAAGCCGCACAAAGGACAGGCAATGCATAACAACAACAACACGTTGCTCCGGGAGGGGGGTACATCTATAAAAAAACAACAACAAAAAAAAAACCCGTCACCGTGACAGCAACACCAAATTGACCCCGCAATCTAAAATTAAAGGGAAAAAAAGGTTCATCCAGGCTGACAAGGCGCAGGAAACCAAATGCGATTTTATTTTTTGCCTTTACAAGTTTAACTCCTGCTGTGAAAGAAATACCAGCATGCAACAGTGTGTGTAAAAAACAACAACATGTAGTCCACTAGCCTACATTTGTGCTCACACACATCCTGGTAAAATTGGATTTAAAAAAAGCTGGGTCACCCAGATCAATGCTGCTGCTGCTGCTGCTGCTGCTGTGGTGGAACAACGTCCATTATCGGCCAGCCAGAGAGGCCCGCTGCCAGCTTCAAAACATACGTATCTGCCACACATCGAGCTCACTGTGTAGGATCGTGCGTTCCTCATTTTGGTCTAACAAAGTTTTATATTTGAAGCTGCGACACGCGATAACACTCCTCCGGAAAGATGGAGCATCCTCCACCTCGGCATGTCACAGTTTACGCAGTGAGCGGGCACTTTACTGTCAGCCGGTCTCACTTGCTGTGACACTGTGCAGACAAAGACCATCTCCGCGGACAGATGCGCGGCGCCGCAACTCTTAACTCTGTGTCAGGGTCCACACTTAGGACTCGACTGGAGGGCAAAGAACAAGCCAAATTTAACAGAAATGTATTTAAATGTCAGCCACAAAAACCACCGATGACCCTAATACTCTGCAAGATGACAGTTGATAAATATGACATACACTGATCAAATCATAATGTCATTTTCTATACCTTAATTTACTCGAAATTAACTGTTTTTAAAGTGGTGATTGCACATTTTACGCATGTTCTTTCAGGTCGAGTCCACTGACACTCGGCACAGAAAATAAACTATTTCCTAATATAGAGTTCGATTGGTAATAAAACAGACAAAAGCAGTCCAAAAAGCTCAAAAACACGAGTCTCTATCAAACTCACCATAGCGGAATAGGTGTGGATTAACATCTGGACCACTCTGAATACCCCCCAAATGTAAAACTCAACAGGATGCGCAGGCTTCCAGTGGCTGAAAGATGTCACCAAATGCTCCGAGGTGTAATCCAGACTTCTTTAACGGTCCATGAAATTCAAAGGTGTTATTTATTTTTCCTTATCTCTCTGCGTGACGGAGCGCACGGAAGAAATGCTGCTGCCAGACACACACACACACACGCGCGCACAACACAGTCCTCCAGTCTCTCCATGAGCGCACTACTTATAGGGTTTGCGCGCACCCGGCAGAATGAGGGGAGGGGTCGACAGGGTCCACTTCTCTTAAAGAGATATATTCATTCAATTAGCGGTCGTTTATTCCACAAGTTGTACTTCTACGTTTATTTTACAAACAAATGGCACCAAATCATATTCTGGATTTCACGCACCGAGAGAGACTTTAAAACATATCAGTGTTTTGACACGTTGAGCTACTTAAAAAGCATCTTAAATCACAAATCACATTTAAACAAGAGGATGATATTCTTGGATTTTTAACGTCTAAGTTTACGAATACATTCACTTTTACGCACAAACATCCTTCTAGTAATAAACTTTGGTGTTTATCGGTTTAATAATTTTCTCCAAACGTCTCACCCACACTGAGCCGTTCACACGTTTAATAACGGACAAGTGAATTTTCTTTAAGCTTAGTAAGCTTCTCCTATTTAAAAAAAAAAAAGGGGGGGGGGGGCCGAGGCCCGCCATGTTCAGATTTTTACGCCCTGGTGATGGATTCTA
>JBBPCS010000037.1:8574545-8661443 GCA_037974645.1 Hollardia meadi | reverse complement strand
TGTGTGTGTGTGTGTGTGTGTGTGTGTGTGTGTGTGTGTGTGTGTGTGTGTGTGTGTGTGTGTGTGTGTGTGGACTAATCCTCCTCTCTTAGCTGTTGGCGGATGGAGTCAGACAGGTGAGGATTATGGATGATGATGAGAAATATGATTTTGTAATTAAGGAACTTTTCTTTCTTTTTTTTACACTTTTGACATTTCTTTTTGTTTTAAAGCAGAAGTCATTCTTATGTCAGTATTTTTAAAATAAGAAGATGGTGAGTTTTTGGTGTATAATAAAATCACAATGAAACATTTTGAGAAATACTGTACATGAACATTCATCTAATATACACATGATTATAAGTACCTGCACACACACACAAAGATGCATAATCATGCATGGTTGCAAACACAGGATATGCTTGTATATACACACAAACACACATGTTCGTTGAAAAAAAGAATAAATGAAGGTCATCTGCCTTGTCTTTTTTATCCTTGATGATACGTAATATTTTCTTTCCACTTATTCCTTTTATCACCTTTGTGTTTGTATTGAACTAGTAACAGTTTGTCTCAAAAGCTTATTGGCTTTATAGATATTAAAGTTTGTTCTGAAGGTTTGTTGGCTTTTAAAAGTTTTCCCAAATGGTGTGACTGAATGTTGTCTCGTGTTGTCTCGTGTTCTTCCACTGAGCGGGCCGTCATCGTATGATGAAGTGCAACTTACAGTCAGTGTTAAAAACAGCCCATACAACAATCACAGTGTTTGTATATGGAAATGGGAAGGCTGTAAAAACTCAGAGAGAAAATCCTGCAGAAATCTTGTCAAGTTTCAGTGTCATATTTACTTACAACCTTTGATGGACTGGACATGATAACGTATACTATGTGATCAGACGGGTCTGACTGTGCTGTTGTCTTGTTGTTCACGACTCCTTGGCAGTGGCGTGTTAATGCAGTTGAAATGTAAACTCAAATTTACCTCACACTCTTTGCTACTGTGTTATTACTGTGTTTAGGAGGTACTTGAAAAACCTTGATGATGATGGAATAATTATCGTTCCACAAGCTGTACAATCTGTATATGCAGCATCTTTTCTCAAAGTCTCCTCCTTTATAAATAGTATGGATTTAACAAGGACAACAGGGACACTGCACTTTACTGCACTTACTGTAGGTCATCCAGTATTTCATGAGTGTTTTTCAAACAGGTTTCTGAATTCAGTGTCTTTCGTAATGTTTTTCCACCAGAACTGGACCAGCCGCCAGTAGCCCATGTTGTGTCAAGTCCACCCATCGCTCTGCCTGTCAGGACCGCCACTCTAGATGGATCTCACTCCACTGATGACAAAGGTGGAGTCAGCTACCTGTGGACCAGAGATGATAGCAGCCCTGCCGCTGGGGTGAGACAGACATCAAACATCCACAGAAATAGAAAATGATTACAAAATATAAACATTTTAACTCAACACATTTTTTTTTCTTTCAATAGGAAGTACTGAACAACTCTGACCACCAGGCAGTGCTGTTTCTGGGAAACTTGGTGGAGGGGAAGTACAGCTTCACCCTGACTGTAACTGACAGTAAGGGACAGAGCAGCACTAGCAGGGGCACAGTGGAGGTCAAACCAGGTAATTGGACAGACACAAAGCTACATTATGTACACACACTAGGCAACAGACTTTCACCGTGATATAAAACTGTTGCTTTTTCATTTTTTGTTGTTTGGTTAAGGCTGTTTTCAAGCTATTTTGAGGAAAAGTGGGTATATTGAAAGTTAAATTACAACATTTTGTCTCATAATTACTCTTGTGGAGTTTTTGGGGGGTTTTTTTGCCTTCAAACAAGTTCATGCATACAAATGGTTTCCACACAGCAAGAGACTCAACAACCAGCAGCAGAAGGTTGAGCGGGTCAGTGTGCAGCATACGGTGAACAGACACAAACGCTGCCAGAAACTGATCCGTCACTTGGTGCTCTGGCCTCTTTCCCAGATTTCAGTGTGTCTGATGGATCTTGCCTGCAATCAGCTTGTTTTTCTCATGTCACATTCTCCACTACGCTCCTCCTTACCCTCCCCCCATCCATGTCTCTTCTATGTTTTTCTTCTCCTTTCTCACCTGTTTTTTGGTTGTCAGACATATGGGAGCATGACCAGGTGGAGTTGGTGTTGGAGGTTGCTGTATCCCAGGTCTCCCACCGTCAGCGTGACATGCTGCTGCGCCAGGTTGGGGTTTTACTGGGCGTGCTCGACAGCGACATCATTGTGCGAGAGATCAGTGCGTTTAATGAGCACAGGTGAGTCATTCTGCACCTTTTTTGATTACTTTTATTTCAGGATAATGAAACTTAATAATAGATCTGTTCTTTTTTTAATATATTTTCCTTAAGGTTGGATTGAGATTGTCTTGATGGATGGACATTAGTATATAAGTAAGCTTTTTTCCCCTCTTCTTCCCTCCTCAGCACTCGTCTGGTCTTCCTGGTGTCAGGCGGTCCAGGGCGCCCTCCCCTGTCTGGCCGCAGCGTTGCATTTGGCCTACGCAACAAACTGCGCAAACAGAAGAATGACTTCCTCATCTACAAGGCCCGACGGGTGGATACAGTCAGTGAGTACCAGACAAATATAGTTTGTAAGAGACGCACAACAAAGGAAAAAGGAAAAAATGAATGAAGTGGTACTGACGTGCACGTGAATAGATGGATTAGTTTACAAACAGTGTAGTGTAAAATGATATAATGTTCAGTAAGGGTTTTTTAAATTTTCAGGTTTTATTTGTACACATTGCCACATGATTGGCACAGGCAGGTCATAGGGCCAGAGCTGTTTTGACCTCTTGACCTCTGTTACCTAAGATAATAGTCAGATAATGACAGTCATATCTCCTCCGTCTTGTCTCCTCTTTCTCTTGCTTCTGTGGTGAAACCTGTACATCGTTATCTTAATCAGTGCACCTGTTGTAGGCTTGTGTTCTGTAATATGCATACTGTATGTTGTTGTTGTTTTCTCAGTCTGCTTTCTGACTCGCTCTCTGTAACTCTCCCTCCTCAGTCTGTCAGCTAAACTGCTCGAGTCACGGCGAGTGCGACTCGTTCACACGGCGCTGTGTCTGCCACCCTTTCTGGACGGAGAACTTCATCAGAGCTCAGTTTGGAGATGCAGAGAGCAACTGTGGTGAGTTGAGATTAAAATTAAATATCTTAGTCAGTTAGTGCATCAAGTACTGTGGCAACATCTTTCCACATATCCCCATTACCTAGTAATAACATACTTTGCTTTTGTGTCTTACAAATATTGTTTTCAGAGTGGAGCGTACTCTATGTCACCATAGCATCCTTTATGATTGTGGTTGCTATAGCAACGGTTGTCTGGGGTATGGTGTGTTGCTGCAAGAGGTGAGCACAATTTCTACAGTGTCGAATATTGTTATGATATTATTACTAAATGTCTTGAGACGCATACAGTAGATCATTTCCATTAAACTCTTGGTATTGCATTTCCTTCTTTAACTACCTCTACACCAACTGATGATGATGATAAAGGCGTAAGAGCAAAGTGCGCAGAAGCAAAAGCAGATATAAAATGCTAGAAGCTGATGAGCAAGACAGTCTGGAGCTACAGCCACCGAGAGCTGGTAAGACACACACATACCAGTATTCTATCACTACTACCTACTACAGATTGGAGTTCACTGTTTTTGTAATGGGCAAGGCACTGCTGTATGTCAGCAGCTGTGAAATCTCAGCGATTGATGCTTGTCCAGTATTTCTTTTTAGGCCGAAATATAGGACTTTTCACAGTGTACTTAGCCAGGGGCCAAAAGCATTCCTAGGCCCTCCTTGGCCCCAGTGTAAGAGAGCTGTTAGCCCCTGGCTAAGAAGGCTTTCACACAGGCACAATCCTGATGCATGCCAAATTAAACCCAGGGTTTGCTGGTCCTGCCCCGGAGCAGGGTGAGCTCCAAGTTTACAGGTTAAATTATCCCAGGTTCAGCATTGATATGAAGCATGAAAGCCCTCATTTGATCTCAGTGAGACTTCACGAATTTTGTTTAAATAAAATATTTAGCTTAGTCCAGGTTTGACATCATACCGTTCTTTCTCTTCTTCTCTTCTACTGCCTGCCTACCAGCCCGCCTGAAGCCCATCCCTGCTCCCACCTCCTCTGCCCTCATGCGCTCGGACTCTGACCTGGACAGTGACGACGGGCAGGGCGGGGTGCCGTGGACAGAGCAGGAGCGCGGACATCTCCTGCGGCCCCAGAACGGCTCCCTGAGGAACGGCCAGGGGCCGGCCAGGGGCAAGAAGCAACGAGAAGAGCTGCTATAGCGAGGGAGGAGGGGGGGAGCTCGACGCTGCCCACACACACACACACACACACCTCTCCTCCAGCTGTTACACCCCTCTGTTCCTCACTCTTCCTGTTTCTCTTTTGTTGTTCTTTCAACAAAAAAAACCTCACACCTCTCATCCATGAAGGCATGACAGCAGGATTTAAGAAGAGAAAGAGAGGAGAAACTGGCTGGAAACATGTTGTCCCACTGTCATCGAAAAAACACCACTGTACTGACATTTCCCTGCTCTCACACTGAGCCAATATGGAGGAAAAAAAACGTACCTTTTCGCTGAGAGCTGGGGATAAGCACTGCGTTTTGAATGGTATAAAAATATAACGTAGACATAAAGAATGTACTGTTACCCCTGTTACTGATGAAGTTGGTCAGAAACTGGGAGAGAAAGTAGTCTGAGTGACTTTCTGGATTTAAAAAGAACTCTGCTTCGATGACACAAAAACCAGCCACTTGACACGCTCACACCTTGCCTCTTGTAGACACGCATGTGCGCACACATAGACGTCGTATTCACACTGTTCCAGGATCGCCCTGATGCTACCAAACACTGCCATGTTAAAAATCTGGTTGACTCTGGCCAACATGATGACTTTTAGGAAAGAGAAACGACCAAAACAGAGCTACCAACAGCAAAGGATCATCCTCCAAAAAAAAAAAAAAATGCATGAAGAGTGACGGATTCTTGTTCTGGTGCAGTTTGATACTGGAATGATCGCTGTATGTGAGTGTATGAGCCAAAAGATGTTACTTCAGAGCGGTTTATACATCTGTTAAGGGATGCAGAAGATCCTTTTTATTTAAAAAAAAAACAAAAAAAAACACCTTGCTTTTATTCTAAAGACTTCTGTGTGGATGAAGTCACTAGAAGACACACTGGAATACACGACGTTAATGACTTTGATCGAATGATGAGAAGTTCACAACACAACAAATGCTTGAACCTTGAAGACCACTTATGTTTGTTTTTATTTTATTTTTACAAACAACCTTTAGGCTGTGATTAGATGTCGATGCACTTTGTTTTAATGTCGGTCAGCTTCAGTCTCATTCAGTCTCTTGGTTGGTTGAAAAGGGAGATCTTGAGGCCTGTACTACGAAGCAGGATTTGTAGTTAGCGAGATATCTTCGGGGTTAACGGGTTCTCGGTGTTAAGAAGCTGGTTCACTTCTTACTGGGGTAAATCGCCATGGTAACTTAAGCTGCACAGTTAAGGTGTAATCCTGCGTTTCTTTTGTTCTCCTTTGTTTTTTTCTTTTTTTGCCAGCTGTGCTTCCTGCATTTGGCAGCTGCAACTGTTGCTTTTAGCCTGGATTATGTGTTTTACTTTTTTATATTTCTCTAATACTAAAGTTTGCAAAAATCTGCTGCCAGTAGACTTGTCATGTTCGCGATTGGTCATATGCTGCAAACGCCTCCTCTTTCATGTGAACGGGAAATCCCGGGTTGACTTATCTAATTGATAACCAGCTTTGTGTGACCGCTTCGCACTATTGCCATTGTTTGGATTAGTGAAGCCAGATAACGGAAAGATATCCTGGGTATGTTAAACTTCGTAGTACAGGCCTCTGTAATGGTTAAATTTGAAGGTTCAGCCATAAACATGGGGCTTGATTGCATTCAAAATGAATAAAATTCTTGATTTCCTTCACGTTAATGATCAAAAGAAATATTTTAGAAAACATGAATACAGCTGAAGTCCAGAAGCACCTCAGTATATAACATAATATGTACCTGTAGGCTTGAATAAGAAGGACGGTGTAAGCTTAAGGGATGGCAAACATTTTAGTCCCGTGATGCATTTCTACAGTTTCTGTGAAATTTCAGCAACCAATTACAATTTGTTTGGCTCCAAATAGGATGAGCATATTTATCTGTGCTTTCCTTTTGGCAAGATTACACAAAAAAATAGGGAAATCTTTATTAGTGACATGACCAAGACAAAAATTAGACTTTAGCCATCACTGAAATCCCATTAGGGATGAAAGTGAGTTGTGTGTCCTGAAAGACCTGAAACTGTGTTCAATAATACTGAAAACAAATTATTTCTTCCCACAATAGGAAGTCTGCGTTTTACATTTTATTTGCAGGAAGAAATAATTAGTTTAATCTGAGGGATGTTTGCCATAAGTACAGCAGGAGCAGGACGCAGAGGAAGGCTGCAAGAACACACAAGCTTCTGTGCATCAGTAGTAGTGAGGGGTGTGTTCGTGCTCGTCTGCACTGACGGAAAACTTTAATCAAAAGACTCTTCCCTGCAACATCTCAGTGTGTGATTGCTTTGCTTGTGAAACTGACCTATATGTCACTTTTTCTTTGGTTATTGCATGTTGGAAGGGTATGCCATTTCAACTTGTACTCTGTGTGAAAGAAACAATCATTTTTTCTTCAATGTTAAGGCATCTCACGCCGAGTTCTGCTGCACTAGTTTGGTCTTAAAGCACCGAGTGCACGAGAGGAATTTTAAAAAAAAATATTTCATTCAGACTTGCAGAATTTATCTGGCCACCTTTTGAATTAAAATCCAGTGCACCCAAGTGCCAACTCTGTACAACGCCATCTTTTAAACACTTTCATTATCTGTCATATTCTTTTGTGGGGGTGTGTTTTTTTTTGCACATCATGGAGTATGGCTGGTGGAGTAACTGCCAAGTTTAACGTCGATACACTCTCATTTCTTTTTCATTTTCCAAGAATCATTCTTTGCCAATATGACAAAAATAATTTCAGTATTTCTTCTGTTACACGTACAACGTTTGTCACTTGGGATTTGTAAAAAGTCAGTGAACTGACCTCGACTCTGATGGAGTCCACTGTGAAGGCAGACCGAGATAATGGGGAGCAACTGTGAAATGAAATGAGTTTAATCTAAGATGTTTTAAGAAGGTTTTAGTGAAGGATCCACCCCCTTTCTTTCCTTCTGTGTGACCAGACCTGATGCAACTGGATAATCTGTAAATTAAAATGTTTCATTTTGTTCTTGAGTTTTCTGAGAGACGTGTGCTTGTTTCTGGCTATGTTCCGAGTAAAAACTTTGAGGAAAGCTTGTGGCGAAAACTGGACTTCTGTCTCCCCATTTATCGTTTGTCCTTATTCTACACTTTTTTACAGCGTGCACAAGCTAATGATGAAGTTACTGTAGAAGCCTGAAATGGGGTAGCACCTGCAAGATTATCTTTCATTATATTTTCATTTATTTTATTTTACTTTTTACAGGTCATATACTTAACCTTAAAAAAAATGCAAGATTTTCTGAGGACATAATTGCAGTTTAAGTTTTGGCCAAATGAAAACAGACAAAATTGTTATAATACTTGCTGGGAATTGCTGAGAACTACTTTCTCTCGCCAGGCTTGACTGTAAGATGATGCATTTTGCTATTTCAGCTGAATGTATGTGCACCACGTTCGATATTTCATGCAAAATGCATCATGGTACTGAAAGGGCATTATTTTTACATCTGTGCGTGCTGTCTTCTAAGCCCTTCCTCTCCTACGCACCAATTATTAACCCGCTAACTTCAGCATTAGTGCTTCGACCCCGCATTCACACATCTCCCTCAAAGTCTGTTTTCTCATTGACCTTTATTAGCCCATTGACCACAATGGTTGCCCTTTGCTGCTCCGTTAACAAAATGTGTGTGATGGTGGTGGTATAACAATTGATGATAGCAGCATGCTGCATAAGTTATGTAATTTCACCTCATGATGACGGCAGATGTAAGCAGAGGTCAGTAAACACATCAGTGACTGTCAGGTGGCCAGGAGAGGATGTAACATGTAAGAAGATGTAAAAATTTAGATAACAGACCTGGATGTTTGCCCATACTTTTATGTTGACTTGTTTTATACTTCTGCTAAAAGTTTATGTATGTTTATGTAGTTTGCTGACAGCCTATGACATAATTGAAGTAGGGTTGTAACAATTAGTAAATTAATCAGTTGAAAATATTTTAGAGGAAAAATGTTAAACAGTCACCATTTGGCTGGAGAAGTTTTGCATATTTTAAACATTGCATTCATGTAAAAAAAAAAAATGCAGTGAATGAAATGCTTCCTAAAGTCTTTATGCAAACTGCACATCCCTGCAGATTTTCTTCTACAGGCATTAATCTGAGTACTCTTTAAAGGAAAATAATTGCCATAATGACATATCTCTGCAGCATAGCCTTCAGATATATCAAAAGAGGAAGGAAAGCAGTTGTTTCATCGTATCTTTTCGCCTTATTTTGCTGCCCTCTGCCTCTCACACTCCTTATATGGGAAAGGAATTAGTTGCGCGAAGAAGGGCGGAAACGCGGCGCGGTGACAGCTGGGTAAATTCGCTGATATACAGGAAGAAAGAAACGGGAGCCCAGTCTGCCCTGCGAGCCTGCCCTGCACACTTCCACGGCAGAATTGACGGCGATATAAAACACCAAATCACTGCTTGACCAGTTTAGCAGGTAAGCTACACGTAGTTGTTACGATGTGAGCGTTGTATCGCATCTAACGGTTATGCTACAACGTAAAATAAATAGGTGAAAAAAGACAAGTCTGTCGCCGCGGCATCGAATCATTCAGGAATTATTTATTGAAAGCGGTGTGATGCTAACACCCGGTTGCTAACGTTATACTGTTAGCCGCAACATCTGATGCTTAAACGTTAACTGACCCAGATCTTTAGATGTTTTCAGCCTTCCTTTCATTTCGGACTATTTCTTCCTAAGAGACGCTGGCTCGCTTAAATGTGGAAACTTCTTTTTTTTCTGCAGACTAGAGCAACATTAGCTAACAGAGGGAGGGGTGTCGGAGAGAGAGAGAAAAAAAGTCCAGGAAATGCCGAAACAGACTGAAGACACCGAACAAGGAAGGGGAAATAACAAGACACCAGTTGGTCTAATTAATTATCTGTAACGTTACATAGATTAGTTAGCGCTCTCATTGTCGCCGATGGTGTTATGACACATTTGTATGTCCCGCAGAGTGTTTCCTCATTGACGAAGCAACCGTCTGGAACAAGTTAATATTCTTTAGCGAAACATGTTAACTTTAAGAATAGTCAAGCTGTCAAAATGTCTCCTTGTTCCTCATATTCAATCGAGACTTCACTCTTAGGTACCGGTTTCTGGGCTGGGGGAGACTAAACTTGCTGGGGACACAGATTCCCGCACGACACCCACCGGTTCTGCCAGCTAGCTTTAGCTTAGCTAGCATCCCCTGGCGTCTGATTGAAACCCCGCTGATCGCATTAACATCAGCGGCTTGAACTTGATTTGTTGGATCCTTGAGCCCACCGAAGAAGGGCCGTTCGGAAGGTTAAATCTCACCGCCATTGCTTTGGCCTATTTTTCTGCCTCTGCGACAAAGAAGAGGTGATGTGTGTTTTATTTTATCCACTGCAAACAGAAAAGGCGAGTTTGACGCCCCTCCTTTATGTCTGAATGTCTGACCCCGAGGCAGAAACAAACCCTCACACAGGCCTAACCTACTTCTCTGCCCTTGTGTGCTGATTGTGCTTTATGCAGACCATTTCTGCCACATGTCCACAAAAGTAGATCTGTGAATACAGTTTGCAGGGTTTAACACATAATATGACGGTCAACAAATTATAATGTAGAGGAAGTAAATATAATCCAGGTGTAAATGCATCCTTCCATAGATCTTGATACCTTAAGTAATCTTGTCTTTGATGTAACAGCTTTGTATAGATTAGAATTCCCTTTGGCTAATTTTCAAAAGGTAGCTAAAAATAGCACACACCCTTCTGCAAAACAAAGTAAACAGATCTTTATTACATAATTGCATTACTTCTTTATAAAATAAACACTCATGTTGATCTTGCGGCCTTCATCATAATACATGATTCATGCATTTATTGGCTTTGCAGACATATAAAGTGTAGTACTTGAAGACAAGACCACAAAGCCAACAATGTTTGTTTTCCAATACAGTCTGACTTCCCCATCCTATCTGTGGCTAAGAGAAGTATATACAAACAAATATATATAGTTTTATATTTTAAAAAGGCAGTAATTTCATGCTGTAATTGGGAACTATTATCAGCTATGGATCTGGATACACAGACAATATAGTAGGGTCAATTCATTGTTTGTTTTGGTTGTTTTAGGGGATTTGTTGTCTGAAGAAAATATAGAGTAAAGTAGTTTCTCCACCTCTGAAGTTGTGGTTAAGCCCCAGTTTCAGCCATCTTTCCTTTTATAGAACTTTAATCGAGGGAAAATGTTATGAAAGGCACAGTTCCCTGGCTTGAATCATTGCTATTTCTGCTCGTATGTCTCTGGAAAGTTGTTTCTACTTCCTTGACAGTGGTGTTTCCCTCATGGTCAGCACTTGGCTTGAAGATATGTGGTCACTTCAGTGCACTTCAGGAAATGTTCTGCAGCACTTAAACTAGCAGGAAATCCACCAAGCTCAAATGCGTCCCTCTGAGGAATATGTAATTTGTCAGAACCGGAAGAAGTTTGTTGTTGTTTATAAACATTTTGTAATGTACAGTACTTTTTCTATTTATTTATTTATTTTTAAATAAACTATTTTTAAATAAAGTAAGTCAGACTTTAGGTGCTTGTTTTTGGTGTCTATTACTCCAGCAAACACCTTTAGGGGCCACTCCCTTCCTGTAGTCCTGTTGAGTCATGCCTCAGCTGAGACCAGGAAATGTGATGTTTGAATCTGGTATCTGCAGGTATCCTATAAATCTGACTTTGGACCTGAACATTTAGGTGAAGGGTAGTAGGGGTGTCCTGTAATGATCTAATTTTATCTCCATGCCTTGTAGAGAAATTAAACAATTCCGTCTGAATGTGTGAGTCATAAAAATGTTAGTTGAGGCATTTTGAAATTTGACTACCATGTCTGCAGTACCTTGTTGGCCATAATGAATCTTGTGAAATGTGTTTTTTGTTGTTAAATATGATATCTCTTCTGCAGTGACTCAAGTAAATTTTTTGGGTTATGGTAGTAATATAATGCTGCTGGCACCAGGGCTGGGCAATATGGACAAAATCAAATATCACAATATTTTTGACCAAATACCTCAAAATCGATATAGGCTAAATCTGACCAGACATTTTGGTTCCAAAAAGGTGGTATTAAATCTGTGATAACAAACGCGTATTAAGTTGTGATAGCCAGTTCAAATGAATAGGGTCATATTTAAAGGGTTATCTGTCAATAGCTTCCAAACATCAGCATAAGTCTTTAGACGGTGACAATACAGATATGCTTGAGTTTTGGTACCAATACCAATCTTCTTTTTTTTTCAGTATTTTGAGAAAGAAATTTTTTTTTTCTTTTCTCAAGAGAAAATACATTTCTCAAATGTTACATGTTGTCTAAACTCAAGAAGCAGAACAAATAAAACGGTGTGCCTAAACTATCAGATCAAAAAGCAAGAATTTGACCAACATTTTGGCACCAAAAGTATTGATATTTAATACCCAACCATACTCTTTATGTACATCCAAATTAAATGGCAAAACATTAATACAACTAATATACAATATTCTATCTATAGTATTGTAATGGTATCTCCATTATTCTAACCAGGAAAGTGTGAATAGACTTGCCTCTAGCTTCATCTGTCACAGCCAAAAATATCTGTCTTGGTCATTTAATATCTAAAGATTTAGTTCAGTGCCTCTTTAGTGAAAGTGAGGCGGTAGCGGCGGGTCTATTTTGCGTGGACTCATTAGTGAGAGTGGACTGTGTGTCTCCACTCGCCGTCAGCCAGGTGTAAATGCCTGAGACTAGAAACGCTGTCAGTCACACGGGTGAAGGCAGCGTCAGGTTACAGCCGTCTTGCGTAATGTTAGCTTTTCTCATTAGGTGTGTGCGTGTGTATCGGTGTGTAGGACTAGGCTAGACTTGGATTTAAGTTGGTTAATCTTGTACTTAAAGGAGTAAGTTAGGGGAATCAGCTTGGCACACAGACTAAAGAGACTAGACTATAGCTGCTGCCCTTAAAGATTGAACTTTTTTTTTTAGGCATTTAAACATCTGCAAACGACATAGTTGGGATAACGGGGCAGGTCTGCACTCAACAGAGAGTCTGTAGTAACTGGTAATGACATCTACATGCCTTTACTCAGCAAGTCCTGACCTGCTGAACTCATTCTTCCTCCTTTTACGTTACACAGACCCTCAAAGATAGAAATCAGTGGTTCTAACTACAATGACAAACTTCCTTTTTAGAATGTGCAGATTTACATTTTTGAGTCTACTTATAGAAATTCTGGGGTTCATGGTCTGTGTGGGCGCTGGAGGATAATGACTTGACTGGTGTGCACAAAATACCTTCATTTAGTTTCAAGTGAAGTGAATTCAGTGTGTTGTATAATAATCATAACTGCAGCTTTGAGGGCAAATTTTCACGTTAGACTATCTGAGATGGGTCTGATATGTGGTCTGCAACTTGGGTGTTGTAAGATAAATCTGAGGGGTCAAAAGATGATTAAAAGAATAGAAAATCAGGCAGAAAGAAAAGACATATTTCTGCGATGCAAACTGTTTTTGTTCATATGTCTTTGCAATCTTTGAGATTTTTGCTATGAATAACTGGATAATGTTAAATCTCACCTGGTCAGACCCCGCTGACAGAAGAAGTCACTTTTAATGGGTCGCAATTCATATGAAAAAAGTCTTTGTCGCAATCTGTGTCGCACTACTGGAGCTGCAATGATCAGTCGATTAACCAATTACTCGATTGGGAGAAAATTAATCTGCAACTACTTTTGATTATCCGTTAATCTTTTTAGTAATTGTTTGTGAAGCAAAACTGGCAAACACTTTGCTTCCTGTGAGAAAATGAGGCTTTTCTTTCTCATTCATCATAGTAAAACCGTTTATCTTTGGGTTTTGGACTGTTGGTTGGACAAAACCAAACATTTTGAGACATAATCTTAAACTGTAGAAAATCTAAATCAACTTCCACTGAAAATGTTGGAATTACTGAAGTGAAGACATTGGTGTTGACACCTAATTGCAGGCAGTTACACACTAAATCAACCAAGAAAAAACTTGCCCAGGATCCAGAGCACTGCTGCTTGTTATCCTACCAAAGTAGTTCATTTTTAATTGTAGTAATTGCTGTCTCAGGAGTAATTCAGTCCCCAATTAGAAGACTACTAGGACAGGAAGTACCCCTGTGCCAGGATGATTAAGAACAGCGGACCTCATGACAAATATAAACATGGGGTCAAACCCAAAAAAAATGGAAAAGATTTGTGTTTTGTTGAAAATTGTGTATTGAGTCTTGTTTTGTCCATCAACAAAACTATAGTGTTGAGCCTTTTATTGAGCATCAGTGAGTCAAGTCAGCACAAACTCATATAGTCCCATATTTTATTATTAAATACATTTTTAACACTATTTTTTAAAAAAACATTTTAATTTAACCTTTTGTAAAAAATCTGCAAATTCATGTCGGCACGAGCACTTCTCCAGACATGCCTCGTCCTGTGTTGCCTTTGCAAAAAGGGATTTGTATGACTCGTAGCTCCTTGTGCAACGTAGATCGCGCTTAATCTTTCTATCGTTTGCACCCTCCTTCATGTTTTTCTCCGTCCCACAGGTATGGCTGAGTTGGCGAGTCTGGTGCAGCGGCTGGAGGTGGCGGTGAGTCGCCTGGAGTCCATGCCGGGCCCTGGAGCCAGCGCTGGTGGAGGTAATGATCGAGTATCATTGGTAGTGGAAGGGAGCTTTTAAAGCGTTTCTGCTTTAAGAAGTCAGATAAACATGTTGATGAGGTCGGCCTCAGCCGTTCAGATCAGTGTCTCCTCAAATAAACAAAGATAACAAATCCCTTAGCTCCTGGCCTCCTCTCTGGTGTAATGACTGTAATGAGTTTGCTTTTTTTCAGTGACCAATAAACATGATGTAAAATAGAGTTCCCCTTTAGTCATCAGGCAACATTGCAGTATATAAACCCCTGACAGTCGGCACGTCCGCACCTCACTGCTTCAGACAGTTTGATCAGCGACATTGGAGATAAATCCACTTTTTAATCCCAAAAGTTTAAAAGTAAACTGAGGTCAACTAACGGCTCCAAATAAGAGCCGAATCCGATGTAACTGCAAACCTGTAAACCTTCCTCTTGGTCTTAAATCAGGCCTCGGTCTTTACTTCTTTCATATCCAAGTTAACAACTCATAACTTCATGTGCTCATCCATTTTCTTTTTATTTAATTTAATCCCATTTTATTTTCCATACCATGATCTTGTGTTTTTCTGCTCTGTAGCTGGGTCGGTGTATGTCGAGGCCTTTGATGAGATCGTCAGCGGTCCCGTGGCCCAGTACCTCTCCCTCAGCCAGAAGATCGGGGGTGATGTCCAGAAACATGTACGTTACAGTTCAAATGCTAAATGGTATTAAACGTGCCTGTTCAATACAGCCACTTCAATCATTTCCGGATCAGTCGGCCTGCTGATGATTTTACCAAGGAGTAGCATATTTTTGTTTAAACTCTTGACATAAAAAGTTGAAGATTAAGATATTTTGAACTAAATTTCCTCTCTTCTGTTACAGGCAGATATGATGAAGCAGGTATTCGCCAATCAGAAACAGCTCCTGGTAACAGCCTCCTCCTCCCAGAAGCCCTCTGATGTGAGTTAGACGCACCTCGTAAATGCTCTCTCACTCACTTAATGTCTGTTAACTGAACAGAATTGGTCTATCAATTTGCATAATTCATTATGCTTTGTTCATAGCCCCTTCACGCTCCTATACAGGCTGTTCTTCAGAGAGTCGTTTCTCCTCGTCTCCTGCCAACATTGTGTTCAGATTTAAAAGACTTCCTTCACTGATGGCAATATTGGATGTTTTTATTGTTCAGGCGCTATCATGCTTTAATTATATTTTCACAGCAATACATTCGTCATTTACTTTATGAGAGAGTTGAGAAATTACTGTAGGTTAAATTATCGGCCATTTTTCTTTCAGTATTATTCATTAGAGAGGGGCAATGTAATTTTTTACTTTAGTATCCAAGACAAATGCCATTTTCCCCATGTGAGTGACGGCATTATAGAGATAAAAGTATTGAAAAATGTCTGTCTTGTGTTGCAGACTAGAGACGTAACTGTCAAATGAAAAACAGTGTTGTTTTAAGTGCTGTAGTTGACGCAGATCAGAATCTAAACTGTATTTGATTTCAATTTAATTCATCTGAAGTGAATTTAAGTATTTATTGGACTTCATTTAAGCACCAAACGCTGCTTAAATAACCATGTAGAACGAGGAAAAATCATGGCAAACTTCTACTTACATTTGGGGCAAGTCATTTTGTTGATGGACAGATTTGGAAACTTCAGAGTTTCTACTGGTGCCAGTTCCAGACAAAAGAGAGAAATTCTGGTCAAATGTTATCTAGGGCTGGGTATCTGTACTCAATACCTTTTTTAAGGTATCGTCCAAAATAACCGAGTACCAACTAGTATCGAAACTTCTCCAGTCAAACGATTCCTGCATCTGATTACTTTTTGTATCCAGATCTAGAAAAAAATAACTATTTTAATGGGGGGTTTTCTCGCAGTCAATCATCACAATCATTCTTTGTGTGATTGGCCCACTACCACAGCAGCTAAATCCAGTGCAGTCTGTGGTGTGGCGAAGTATTTGATGTAGTTGGCAGTTCAGTGGTGGCATTTTACGCAAATAAATGCTTCCATTCACACGATGGGAATCAAATGAAGTACTGCATTGGTATCGGTATCGCTTAAAGGATAGTGGTATTGGTACTTTAAACGATACCCGGTCCTCGATAATGTGCATCACCAACCCAAAGCTTCTGTATTTGACAACCCTGGAATGAGACTCAATCAGATATCTTTCTCCAAAATTGCTGCAACGTTAATTCAATTTAAAAAAACAAACAAAAAAACACACCAAATGCTTGGTTGGATTTCAACAGATTTTATCAGTAAAAAACAAACTGTAGTTACCAGAAAGGGAGACTCTGTCATTGCATAATAAGAGATTACTGCCAAACAGTCATTCACTGAGACTGGGGATAGGGATCATGGGATGCAGATGAGTGGAGATTATTTTAAAGTTTGTTAAAGCCCAACTTGACCAATCTTTGGTTCATGTGGTCTCTTCGTCACATCTCCACAGCAGCTATGGCGTGACATGTCAATGCATTTTAGGAGCTGGATTTGCATTACAGCTAATAAATGCAGCTCTAGTCAGACACCGGCCATGCTACTGAGTATACAAGACATTGAGATTTCAGTCACCAGTTTGAAGGAAAAAATGTCTCCTGAATGTAAAACTTGCTAAAGTCGACCAGATGAGTGAAACTGGGTGTGGTTTCCTTCCTCTTCAGGCAGTTTTGAAGACTCTCCTTCAGCCGATGTCCAAAGCCATCCAGCAGGTGCAGACGTTTCGTGAGGCGAACCGCACCTCGCCGCTTTTCAACCACCTCTCTGCCGTGAGCGAGAGTGCGCCTGCCCTCGGATGGGTCGCCATGGTGAGACGGGAGGGGGAAGATTTTTGGGACTGTGGTTTGTGTGTTACAGAGAGTGGTTCTGTGTGTGGGCAGATAAATGAATGTAATGGCCCGGAAACAGGCCTCTTTGATTCTGTCATTACTGTCTGGTGAACAACCGTTTCTTGGCTGACAACAGCAACAGAGCTTTGTTTGTTGTTTTGATGCACACAATGGATGCATTCATTCTGTGTACGCCTACTCAAGTTTGTTGAAGATCTCGATATAAACATAGCACTCATTTGCTACTGTAGTAGGCAGTTTAGAGGAATCACTCCACATTTCTGGAAATAAATGCATTCACTTTCATGCTGAGAGTTACTGCAGAAGATTGATACCCCTCCCATGTTTGTAGGCTAAATGTGAAGCTACTATCAGCAGTTAGCTTAGCTTATCTTAGCATAAAGATTGGAAACCGGCACCTCTAAAACTTGTGTATTAATACTCTATCTTATAGCTGCATTTAGTTTGGACAAAAACAGGCACATTTTGTTACTTAAGCAGAGCCAGGCAAGCCATAAACCCCTGCTTCCAGCCTTTATGCTAAGCTAGGCTAACTGTCTTTTTCTGTAGCTTCATATTTGGTGTTGAATCGACCTTCTAATCTAACTCTCAGCAAGAAAGGAAACGAGCAAAACCATGTTCCAGTTTTTATTTATTCTAAGCTAAACTCATCACCTGCCAGCTCTAGCTGCATACTTTAACTCTCTGCAAGAAAGCAGATGTGTCTATTTCCCAAAATAATTGATTTAATCTCAGTTTAGACATGGATGCATCTGTGTTGACCTTCTTATTTTTTTTCTTCTTCTTCTTTGTGTCCCAGGCTCCTAAGCCATGCCCCTATGTTAAAGAGATGCAGGACGCCGCCATGTTCTACACCAACCGTGTGCTCAAGGAATACAAGGAGAAGTAAGTAAAAGTTAATTAAATTGTATTTCCGACTTTGTCTGCTGTAGAGAAGCTGTCTACTTACCAATTTTAGATATAACGCAACGATCTAGTGGGCTTCCTTTTGTAGTTTGTTCTTGGTTTTCTTTTTCAATGTTATAACATTGGATAACTAAGAGTCAGGTGAACTTTCATATGCAGCCAACCAGTTTGCTCAGTCCATCTGTCTTCCATCTTTCCTTCATTTAGGCTCTTTTTTAAAGTTCAGTTTTACTGAATCAGGCTGACGCATGCTGGTGCTTCCTGTGTTTAGGCCTGAAATCAAAGTGTTTGTTTTATGAGCAGAGTTGCAGTCAAGGTAGAAGTTTATTTAGACTAAAATCAGCCTGTTTATGCTGCTCAGTTGCACAGAAACACAGCTTTTATTCAGATTTGTTGTTGAGCTCTCTGCAGTGTCGAATGCACAACAGTAATGCTGTTTATAAGGATCTGAACATTTAATTCAAACGGTATGAGATCTGGCTAAAAAATGTTACATGTTCCATTTTAATTTGTGCCTCTCTGGTTCTGCTTGTGTGTGTGTGGAGGATCTAATGTCGCATGTTTTGCTGTGGGACAGGAGAGGGAACAATAAACTGCTAGAGGGCAAAAAAACATCAAATATCAAGGTTTGACTGTGAAAGGGACAACTCTGTTTCATCTTCACAGGGATAAGACGCATGTGGACTGGGTGAAGGCCTATCTCTCCATCTGGACTGAGCTGCAAAACTACATCAAACAGCACCACACCACCGGACTGACCTGGAGCAAGAGTGTGAGTCCTCCAAGTATTACACTTTAGAACCTAAGAAATAAGAGCTTAAGAGTTGGCTCTCAAAAGCCAATTTCGTTCGTGCTGACCAGAATGCTTCGAAGCTTCTACCGCTGTCAACGTCCAAATTGGTATTCTGAAGGAAGGAGACGTTGCATCGGCTCTAGAAGAAAGAAAAAAAAGGCAACAGACTGATGAAGACGCAGAGAAATGAAGTTTCAAACTCGCACACATAAAAATCAGTGAAGGAGAATTAATGTTCCACATGCACAAATGAGGTCCCATGAGCACAGATCTGTGATGAACGTTAGCTCGACCCTCCACTCTCACACTGCTCTACACTCACTTGCAAGTTGACTTTTAAGACTTTAGTCGAGTAGATGACCTGCATAAGAGGGGGGGGGGGGTGTTATTACCACACAGACAAATGCATTAGAGTGCTTCAGTTGCAGCATTTCTAATTTTCTGTCCTCCTCAGGGTCCCGTGGCTTCGGCCTCCGCAGCTCCCCCCAGTGCTCCTGCTGGTGGATGTCCTCCCCCACCTCCCCCTGGACCTCCTCCCCCCATGGACCTCAGTGGGCCCTCTGGCGGCGGTGATTCTGCTGCTGAAAGTCGGAACGCTTTGTTCGCCTCCCTTAACAAGGGATCTGACATCACCAAGGGTAGGTGGTCTGAGTGATCGGCGTCAGAGGAGCTGCTGATCAGTGTTATACGGTCACATAAGTAAAACTTGCCTTACAAAATGTACTCAAAGTATTCCCTTTGAATTTTAGTGACAAGTAGTACAAGTATCTTTAAAAGTGCATTACTTAAGAAACATATTATACTCTGACTTGTACTGTCATTATTTCCTTGACCTTTCCAGGCTTGAAGCATGTGAACGATGACGAGAAAACCCACAAGAATCCTGGCCTGAGGGCTCCAAGTGCCCCAGTACGTACCGGACCGAAACCTTTCACTTCCTCCTCTCCCCGACCGGCCGCGTCTGCCACCCCGACCCGCACGCTGCCCCCCGTGTTGGAGCTGGATGGGAAGAAGTGGAAAGTGGTGAGTTGTTGGTTCATTCAGCACATTTTTTGTTGTTTTAAGCTGGAATGAGTTGTTTATGCAGCAGGCTGTCATGAGTCACTGAACCAGAATATAGTTGACCTTTTATAGTAACTCCAGTCTTCCATCCTGCTTTAATCTCATATTATTTCATTAACTTTTTTGGTCCATTTTCTTGTTCACACTTTTTTTCTTCTTCGTGCCCTCTGCAGGAGAACCAAGAGGGAGTGCAGGACCTGGTGATCAGCAACACAGAGCTGAAACAAGTGGTTTACGCTTACAAGTGTAACAAGAGCACGCTGCAGGTCAAGGGCAAACTCAACTCCATCACTGTAGGTAAGAACAAAACTGCGTGTCAGATATTTAGAGGGAGCGTCTCCTCATGAAGGGGGGCACATAGGGTGAGATGTGAGGATGGATACTGCATGAAGTGAAGGAGACAGGTGTTATGAAAACAGGAAGTTGGTTGTTTTGGCTCACTTATCAAACTGTAAACATTTTGAGCAGCAGTGGTGACTTTGACACACAGCACATGGAGGACTTAATCCCTGTTTTCTTGGAATCATAAGCGAACAAACAGAACGATACTCATGCCTTTTAGATTAGATTCAGTGTCAATTAAGTTTTGATCAGAACGTTATCTCTTATGTCCATTGTGAATAAACACATATCACCTCAGAAAGCGTAGAATAACACGCCCCTTGTAACTTCAAAACTTACCTGACAATCATCATGCATGTCAAAAGGGCCAGTGTGATGGTGGGTAGAGCTGGTCGCATTTATTTTCCAAAGATGGACTCTTTCTAGTTACATGTGTACGTCTGTCCTCTAAATGCGTCTTTGCTTCCATCCATCTTTAGACAACTGTAAGAAAATGGGCCTGGTGTTCGATGATGTCGTGGGCATCGTAGAGGTCATCAACTGCAAGGATGTCAAGATCCAGGTGTGTACAACGTGCAGTGTAATAACAAACTGCTGTTTTTAAAGGTGCCTCAAAGCCTCATCTAGTGGGCTGTGGAGGCGGTGGTACAGCCAAATGGTAGATTATTATTGTAGAGAATTCGTATAAATTTGAAAGCCAACTGCGGCAGATTACATTTGCCTGGTGATTAACGTTCCCTCTGATGCAGTGAGGGAAATGCCAAAAAAAAAAAGTGCCACCCTGATGATTTTTCTCATTTATTTGGAGATCCTAGAACCCCTGCTATAACAGACACAAGATGCCATTTGTGTCTCAGCAGACTGCAGTGTCATGTAGATATTTGGATCCCACCCACTGGCTTGTTGCATTTCATGATATCACCCTGTGGTTTCTGCCGTCTGCTCACTCTTCACTTGTTTTATGCTAAATATCTGCATTTTTCATGAACACCCTGCTTTATATTCATGTAGTTGCACAAGGCACACTGCTCAGTTTTTGGCCACAGAGCAGCTCCACTGTTGCGATTAAATTTAGTCCGTTGCTCATCAGAACGGAGTGCAGAGACGTGCGTGTCCCATCAGATACAGCAGAACAAAGTCCAACCGTTCTTACCAACATGTTAAGCAGCAGCCATCACATCACATTCATGGGGAGGTTTAATTTTGTTGCTTTTTGTGTATCCAGGTCATGGGTAAGGTCCCCACTATCTCCATCAACAAGACGGACGGTTGCCATGTTTACCTGAGCAGCGACTCTCTGAGCTGCGAGATCATCAGCGCCAAGAGCTCGGAGATGAACATCCTGGTACCCAACAAAGACGGAGAGTTTGTGAGTATCATTTCAGGAGAGATGTTGTTTAAAGGATGAGTCTGATGATATTCTTTATTTTTCTCATTGTCAACAAATCCCATGAACCCCAAGACCAAAATCAACAAATTATTGATCCAAATAACAAGAATTTTCTTTGTCTTAGTATCTAAAGTCTGATACATATTCCTCTGTGCTGTCCAAACAAAGAAATGATCAGCATAGGCTCCGAATCGACTGACTTCCTGTTGGCTCCCCGCACATCGTCATCATGGCATAAAATTGTTTAATAATGCATTTTTTCCTACGCTTTCCAAAAGTAATGGTAGTAGTAAAAGACTGAGTGGATCCAATTCTGATAACGAAATAGTTAATTTTGTGATGTTTGTGACACCACAGCTTTACAACTGCTGTCTCTCTAGAGAAAGGATATTTGGGCTAGTGTGTATCACATGATGGTACAGTACTGAGTGTGGCCACTATGACAAAAAACCTCACAGCCCAGTGCTGATCCTGGGGACCAGGGCACCAAATCCACCGCTGAAAATGGTCCCCAGAAAATGCAGTTATTATAGTTTTGTCTTCAGTGGAAACCAGTAGGCCAAAGACGAACGCATTTCTTTTTTTTGACAAAAATCTCAAATACTGCCAGACTCCCCCTCTTTGTTGCACCATCATGTAAAATGTATTCTCAAACACGACTTCTCTCTCACTCCCTCTCGCAGTCGGAGCTCCCCGTTCCCGAGCAGTTCAAGACCGTCTGGGACGGCAGCAAGCTCGTTACCACAGCAACAGAGATCGCCGGATAGACGGGGCAGCATGTGAAATGACCACCCCTCCTCGACACTATCCCCACCCACCCCCACAACCCAACCTTCTTTTTTTTTTTTTTTTTTTTTGCAAACGCCTTCCCGACTGATCTGCCTCCCCACCAGCTGACTCACACTGTAGACTGAGATTTGGACCTTGTGCGCTTTATCTCCCGCCCTTCTCTCTTAATCAGCCAGTCACAGCTTAAGCTGTCCCTTCCGTAAGCCAATGAGAGGACTGCTCTCTTATCTGGAGCAAATCCTCCAGCCAATCAGCAGGGAGCAGCTTGTCTTTTAAATTGGTTTTCCCTGTGAGCCAGTGAGCACTTTTCCAAAACATTCATGAGTTTTGCCAACAGCTGGAATGCTCTGTATGATATCATCTATCTGGATAATGCTAGGCTAAATTTAACATTCAGAATAGCCAACCTGGGAACAGGGATATTGATTCCTCTGCAACAAAAGCTCTGCAGCCAATCAGAATGCTTCGGGCTGCTCGTCTTTTCTTTCTCTTCCTGATCAGGAGGGGCTGGTCTGTTTTCAGTTGTGGCCTGATGGGTTTCTCTTCCATTATATGCAATTCACTGGTGAAAGCACTTGTCAAACAGCCGTTTTACAGAGAATAATGGCATCCATATCAGCTCTGCTAATGTTGACTATTAAAATTCATAGTGGATAACATGGAAACAAAGTCAGCATTCTCAGCACAAATAGGAGTAAAAAGATGTTGTCACCAACACTACTTTACATCTTAAAACTTCATCTAGATGATGTTGGAACAATTAAAATGACAGTAAAATTATCATTCCATGTGCTGTACATTAAACCCACACATTCCTGAGTATTAAAAAAAAAAACATTCCATGTAAGGAGGTATGTAAGAAATAGTGTACGATAAAGAGCCAAGAGATGTTTGTACGAAGTGGAAGAAAGAGACTGGAGGACATAACCATCGTTGAGAGCTTCACCTCCACCTCGGTCTCTTAATTGGAAATATCTTCTGAAATCATCGGTATAGATATGAATTATTAAATATTAGCCCGACCACGGTCTCCACTCCGAGCCACATCTGCTCTCTTTGGTTATCTTCAGTTCTTCGCTGAATTTTCTTTTATATCGTCTCTTTTTCTTTCGCCTCTTTATTTCTTTGGGGTCCAAATATCAGAATTCTGATCATTCATACTGGAGACATCATTAAAAATGTTGCAATAAAAATGTGTCTCTTGGTTTGTCTTTATTGGCTTGAACATGTCATATGTACAGATACGCTTAAATGATGTGCGTTAGTCTGTCAGAACAGAAAAATTAAAATACGTATTCAACATTTCTTAAAAAACAATTTGACCTAATTAGAAATAACACTGACAGTCTAGTGTTAGTAAAACAGCAGTAGGACCCGCATACAAATTAGCTGCTAAAATGAAAGCATCACAACAGTAATATCACCATGCTACAAATGATCAGTGCAAAAGGGGTGAATTGTGTGCTTTCTGCATCACTGCTCGGTTATTAAGTTTGTTTCCTCTTAACGTTCGTTATGATGTTCTAGAAACAGAATTTATTCCATTTCAATTGTTGAATTTTCATATTTACTCAGATGACTGGAGTTCTAACGTAAATAAGGCAGCAGGTGTGCGTTGAACCACTCCATGGTGAACTGGAGGTGATCGCCTTCCGATGCCAGAAAAACCAGCTTTCCAGCCTTGTCCATCGCAGCCAGGCCCAGACGATCCTGCATGTGGACACAATTCAGCTGTAAAGTTTGGTTTTTTTAAACCCCCAGAATCTGTCTGAAGGCCCTTGAAGGCAGACAACAATGGTTTTTAGGTGTGAAGAGACCTTCAAACCATTATGATACAACAGTTTTTACAGACTGCAATTGGTGGAAAATTGCTTTAAAAAGTAGTTTTATCTTGTATAAATGTGACTGTCCTGCAAAGTAGAAGTAACCCATTTAACTGTGAATATACAGTATGTATGTACAGCAATTCAAATATGAATAAATGGATGAAGTGACACAAATATCGACCAAGTTTTAGACTTTCAGGATGACCCAGATTCACAAAGATAATGACACGTTATGAAAAACATTTAAAATGTCAAGTGCTTTTGTGGATTTTCAATGCGTTTCCACGGGTTAAACGATCCTCACTGCCAGCTGTATTTCCTCAAGAGACAATAAACACAATAAACACTGTTACCTCTCTGTAGAGAACGCTCTCCTGCAGAGTTTCAGTCTCTTTGGCCTGGCCGGTTTTCAGGAAGCCAAACCACTGCAGCAAGAAGACGGATTGAGACGCTGCTTTATTATATTCAGTGAAACAGACCAATACAGTTTAAACACACAAAAGTTTTATAGTATTCAGTGACGTTTTTCAAACCTACTGTCGAGTGTGTGCGTTACCTCTGTATCAACAGGATCCACTATGGTGTCCTGCAGGAATTTCACCATGACGAACTTCTCCAGCATCTGAAGATTCTTCTTATAGGTCTCATTCACAGCCTTTAAAGCAGAAAAAGAGATATTGATTAAGGTCATCTTGATAAAAACATAAATATGTGAAAGTGCCTTGACGTTTACAAGGAGTTTGTACATCTTAACATATAATATAATCACTTGAACCCATGGATGGTATACAGAAAACAACTTCCATTCTGATGTACTCTTCCGATTCTTTATGGAACAGTCTATATTCCTAAAAATTTGTGTTTTATGCATCAGTTTTAAGCTGCCAATAGCAACAAATGTTTGGGTTTCTGCTTGGTAACAATGCTGTTTTATGAAAAAATCAATGATTTTTTTACTAAAGCTATCAGCTTACAACCCTTTTTAAAGGGTGACTTGTTATTAGAAAGTGGTATCAAATATTTTAACTTGCTTCTTTTGGAGCATCTCAAAGTCTAAGCATCATTGAGTTTGCTCCTTCGTCACTGATGAAGACTGTGAGATGCAGTTGAAAGCCCGTAAGTGGATTTTAACAAACCCTTATTTTGTCAAACTACTTTTCCGAGGTGAAGAATAAACATTATTTTCCCACAACAGCAGAAGCTTACACACTAACACGCCTGCTCTCAGAGTGTCCGGACTAATAGGACCGCAGCTGCATACTGACCCTCTCCTGGTTGATGTCGGCCAGGAAGAGGCTGTGCTTCTTGTACAGGTCGTCATTTAAGGGGTCGTGCCAGTACTGCGCCTGCACCAGGCTGATAACCACAAACACAGCATCCAGTCAGTGCTACAGATCAGCTAAACGGAACAAACAGACCATTGTTCTGTACCTCACACCATATCAACGCTGCTGAACGCATCAGCATCACTGAGTGATAGACAAACATTCAGAGAGGTACTAAAAGAAAACTCACTGTTTTTGAACCAAGTCAGAGTAGGCTCCACTGTTCAGAGCTTTGCGTATCATGTCGCAGATGTGGGAGCTCTCTCCGGGACACCTGGGCAGCCCGTACACTCCTGAGCATTGAAAAACACACAGGACCCTCGCATCTTGTTAAGACTTCAGACAGAGTTTGAGGTAATGATGATTTATATCCACACTGTTTCCAAGAGCTTAAAAAGACGATGGAGGAGCTACGATAAAAGGTCAAGACACCACTCATTAAAGTACTCACAAAGAAACGAAAATTAATCCACGAGTCAGTGGCAGCAAAATTCAGTCTGCTGAGGAAGATCACTAAAATCAAATAACATTCAAATGTAACTTTATTATCTAAAAGAGGAAATTCAATTGGTCAGCGGTGCAAACACAAAAGCAGTAGATCATGTGCTATGCTGCGTTTTATGAAACTGGGAAAAAGCTACATTAATGCATGCATTAATATTAAATAATAGCTATTTGTATGGCACTTGTCTATAGGAAGGTAGTCTGTCAAATAAAACAGCACAAAATATATATGAAAAACAACAGATGGTCTGCTGCAGAACATAATCTGAGCTGTATGAATACGTATGATGCGTGCAGGTACATTTTCATCATGCAGTGCAGATAATTATTATCCAGCACCTGGAAATAAGTTAAAGGATGAGTCTGGCTTCATTCAACAGTTTCCTGACTGTCAACAAATCCTATAAAAGGCCAATACCTGCTATGCAATCTCTCACTGTCTGTGAGGATGTGCATCTTTAAAAGCTGGATGCAAATACATGGTTTCTTTTTTTTTTTTTTTTTTTAAAAAGGCAAAATCATTTCCTCAAAAAAAGATGGGCACTGAAGTTTTTAGCAAACGTCACTTTAAAAAGAGCAAATCACGCATTTGTTGGGGGCTATTTTCAACCGCGGATTCACACACATCTGGTGCTCTGGTGAGTAGTTACAGCAGCAGGACAATGTATGCAGGATTAATTAGGATTAAGTCCAATGCCCACATGTCATGCAGCGCAACACCGTGGCTCACTGATGTGTTTTTTAATAGTTCTGGTCAAAAATGGAGCTCTGTGGCGCAGAGGAACTAGATATTTATAATATTTATAAAGAATATCAGCAGACTTATTCTTTGAGGATGTGTGTGCCTCTTAGAGATTATCTGTAGTATAATAGCAATAGATTGAGGATTTTAGTATCATACTCGATACCAAAACTTAATCTAGAATTACAGAAATGGAACACCTAGAAATAATGTTAGTAGAGGGAAGTGAGCTGGTTTTTCACAGGGATGTTACCTTGGTGCTGGCCGCCGACGGAGATCAGCGTTTTCATTGGAGGAGAGGGACAGCGCTGAGCCACAGCTCTTCTGCAAAGAGAGGAACCAGAGAAGAGAATGAGGAAGAGTGAGCTTCCTCATTCTAAAAAAAAACACTTTAAACGGAAAACACGCTCAAACAGAGGCTGCAACCTGAGAATGAATCTCAGGACTTTACTATGTTGAGATATTGGTATTCCATTCACTCTGTAGTCGAATCATGAGAGAAGGGAAGCGACACAAACACAGAAATCGTCCAGTTTCTACCATATTAACATAACAACACCATTGAGGGTCCAGAACAGTGGTTACATACAGAAATTGTGCCCCCTGGGAGAAGCCCATAGCATTGTATCCTCCCTTCAACTTTGGGTCCTGAGCCAGCTGACTGCACACCACGGACACCTGCTCATTCACGTCCATGAAAAACCCATTTTCTGTGTCCTGCAGGAGGAGAGACATGAAAAGTCCAAGGCGTGACGGACAAATTTAAAGAAGAAAGCGAGCACCGTCCACGAGGGGGAGGCGCTGAGAGATGAAGTCACGGTGCTACTGACGGATCAAAGCAAAAAAGAGCGACAGAATCGTGCTGGTTTGCTATGAATATTAACACCGAAATATCACATAGTGAAGTTGTAAAGGAGCCATTTGTCTGATGTAACTTGTGCCACTAGCACTGAAAATATGGCAGAACGGGAATCCTTACATGTCATGTGGACGAATCAATCAAAACCTGAGTTGAAGTGCTCTTGTATGGTTTCTATTTTGCTTATTTTAATTTCATACACTTCTAACTCTTCTGATTATCTGTACTTATTTCTGTATTTGTATTATGACATGTTTATTACAACATTCTTGGCTAAACACCTAATTTGTAGTCTGTAACAGAAAAATAACAGATAAAAATCAAACTGCAGATCCTATTTTCTCCAGCAACTCAATCCTTTCTGAATTAAGGCAGAATAGAGACAAAGGTAACAGTTTTGGCTTTTAAAGGTTTACCTGAACCACATTCTTTCCAATCATCAGCGAGAGGACGTAAATGCCGGGGATCCCCGCCTCGATCATCTTCTTTATCGCCCCCATGCTGAGCGGGTTACAGCAGCTGTCACCTGGTGGACATGTCAACATTTACTTTAATATCATTTAAACCATTCAGCTAAACCCGACTCCCTTCATAACACTAAGTGCAGTACATGTAGTGTATGTTAAAACCAACTATAGATTGGCCATATTAACAAGTAGTGTCTGTGCAGCCAAAGCCTGATATAACAAAAATACATTAAAAATATAAAAGGAGCCTGACTGTTACACGTGACATGTAACCTGAGAGAGGTACAACACCATTGTTGTTGAAGCAGAAGAGAAAGTGTTTATGTTTTGTTCACTTCCCCTGTCGATGTCTTCTCAGCCACTGTGGAATTAAAATGAGCAACCTTCAAGTTGTAAATATAACTCTGAGGCTGCACAACAAACCTCATCACACGTTACAGGTTGGGCAAGGTTTGTACTGCATTGAAACAGTGCTACTGTCAGTATGAGTTTATAAGAAGTGGTGCTTTTGTAGGTAATAACATTCGGACTGGATACATAATCTATTATTATAGGAATTGCACATAGTTTCCTAAAGTACACCTTTCCCGTTCTGTTCTGAAAGCTGTCTGACGACTAGAAACAAATATCACCTTAAACAGTTTGTCCCTTTAGACATTTTTTAAACAAGATCAGGGTTTTGTTTTGTTTTTAAATTTAGTTTCTTCTCTCATTTTAGCCTTAAGATTGCAACACACTTAAAGAAACTCAAACATGTAATATGAACATGTAAAATGTGTACCTCCCAACCCCAATGACTACTTGCCACTGGGTCCATCATTACGCATTACTCAGTCATCATCTTTAGTAACGATCCCAAACTTTTCAAGGACACCAAATAAATCAGTCAGAATTTTGTAAGAAAATATTATAAAATTATAAGAATTATAAGAATGGAGTCTTGTTTAAATGTTTCACTCAGTTTACACATAATCTAGCTTCAATAAAGAGCTGAAACTAGCTGATACAAAAAAAAAAATACTGCAATTAAGGCTGGGTATCACTTAAAAACTTAGAATACCCTTAAAATGATACTGATACTTTGGTTCTGGTGGCATCTTAGTACTCAGTTCTCAGTACACTTCACCGCAGACTGTATCTATCTGCTAAATACATACAGTCAAAGGATCAAACGCAGGAATAGTTTGATTGGAGAACCTTTGATACTACTTGATACTGTTACTGTTATTTCAGTTGATGCCTTAAAAGGTATTGAGTATCGATACCCAGCCCTGTCTTACAGTCAGAAAGCATTGAATAAGATGAGTTTTCCAACCCTAAAGCTACTTAGGGTGAAATAAAAAGGGGGGAGCTGAATAAGAAAAATGTGATTTTTAAAAAATCCCTTTAGTATAAAAACGGGCAGCACAGTCACTCACCCATCCCATGCCACAGCACCAGCGGCACGGTCCCATTGTGGGGGTCAAAATAAACTGGGCCGCCAGCAACCAGCAGCACTGGACCAGCCAGGAGGAGGCACAGTAGGGCTGCTGTCATCCTGGACCCTGAAACAAATACATCCCTTCTTCACATTGTACTATTTCATCGAGACATAACTCTGCAAGACTTAATAACCAGAGCCAGCACAAATTCACTTAACCCCAAACCTGCTCTTAATAAGTATGGCTTAAGATCCCTTTTCTACATGTACTAAAACTTGGAATGAAATCCAACGGCTTTCAATCTCCCATCCCAGCCCTGAGATTTCTGTGCAGCCATGTGTCTTTTGCTGTATGCATTTTACAAGCATTCACTCTCTGTCCTATAAAGTAAAATGGGAAAAATGCAATACAAAAGGTTAGACAAATAGTCAAAAGGAAACAGAGACTTAAATGTATGCATTTCCTGTTATCTACAATGCTTTGAATTAATCATACCTGCACAAACACTGTCTCAGACATACCAGCACAGTAACAAGGCTAAAACAGTTCAGTAACACAGGAACACGAGACAAAGACACGTTCAATTAATCCTTAGGAAGTTAGCCCGAACAAGCTAACTAACTAATCAAGGATCACAAGGTTTACATCACATAAATGAATGACTAAATACATTTTGAAACACGCAGTAGCAGATTTATGCCATGAAGAAGGTTAAAATCAACCCAACATTTTTTTAAAAAGGCGTATAGTTTTTAAAATAGGCCAAACTTCTGTTCCAAGCAATCCCTGATTTCTAAAAAACATTACTCACCGTTTCTGTGTCTTCCTGCTTCTGTTTGTTAGATGGTTCGTCACATGACTACGTTTGGATCGAACAGCCAATAAGATTTTAGGGGCGTGGTTAAAAGCAAGGGGGGCAGAAATGTATAATTTGTGACTAGCATTTTTTAATAATCCTGCCGCTGCTTTATAGTCTGATTTAACCAAATCTGTGTGGATATTATGGTTGCTTAACATCTTGGGCATTTTTACTTTTAACCCCATGTGGATACGTTACGCCTTAGAGTGGCATTTTAACATATAAACACCGCGCTTCAGATGCTAGCTAATTAGCTTGCCATGCTAGCTTGTTGTGAAATCCATCGCCAATATTCCTGTGCGGATTATTTTAGCCACTCAGCTAAAAGATCAAACACTGAGATAGATCGGCTTTAGGGGGACTGTAACTAAGAGAGAGCAGGCCGGGTTGTAAAGTACAGGATGTCTATCCAGTATGAGGAGCCTACGTTAACGGGGAGTTACGATGTTGTGGGGTCGTTTCCCAAAAGTTTTGGCTATGGGGTGGAGGAGCCAGACATGGAGGAGAGCTCCACATCAGCTGAAAAACCGAGAATACTGCTGATGGGACTGAGGCGGAGTGGAAAGTCATCTATCCAGAAGGTAAGTCACCTCAAACAAACTCACCTCAAACGTTACTTGACTGGGAAATACACTACTAGAATATACACCCAGCTTTTTTTTATTAGGTACATCTGACTAGAGCTAATACAACAGTCCTGCATCAACTCCCACCTTTATGAAGGTTGTTAGAATGTTTAGTTTATGTATAAATTCTTTAAATTTCATGATAATATTGGAGGTTGTAGTTTTGTTGCACTTGAATATTATTGCCTTATATTAAGAAGTGTTTCTCACATTCAATCTACCTTCACTGACATAAATGGGGTGGTAATATATAGATAAAATATTAGATATAGGTTATAGGTAAAATACTAGAAACACCACCAGATTTTCTGGAAAATTGGTTGGTTTTAACATTGATTGAGACGTGGAAAAACTCCTCAGGGCACCCTTTAACAGGAAAAAAAGCGAGAGCAACAGAGGAGGGATCCATTTTCCAGGATGAACAGATATGAAATAAGTGTTATATACTGTATGCACAGAGTTTACAAAAGTATCGGTAGTAGAATTACAATATCGAGTACCAGAGAAGACGTTTAAAGTAACAACCGAGACAATAATCCTCATGCGCCTCTGAACAGGTTGTGTTCCACAAGATGTCACCCAATGAGACGCTGTTCCTCGAGAGCACCAACAAAATCTACAAGGACGACATCTCCAGCACCTCCTTTGTCAACTTCCAGATCTGGGACTTTCCCGGCCAGGTGGACTTCTTCGACCCCACGTTTGACAGCGAGATGATCTTCAAGGGAACTGGAGCTTTGATCTTTGTCATTGACGCTCAGGTTGGATGACATTAGTTTGAACTGGAGCTTACATTGTCTGTTTAAAATGCTTCCTGTGTGAATTAACATAATCTTTTCCTGTGCTGAATATGTCTCTCCTGTTGTTAGGATGACTACGTCGAGGCTCTCGGGCGGTTACATCTCACTGTATCTAGGGCCTACAAAGTGAATCCAGACATCAACTTTGAGGTGTTCATCCATAAAGTAGACGGTCTGTCAGATGACCACAAAATAGAAACACAAAGAGACATTCATCAGAGGGCCAACGATGATCTGGCAGATGCCAGCCTGGAGAAGCTTCACCTCAGGTGAGCGTGTGACATGTCTGCACCATTGACATAAATAAAGATGGACGTCTCTACTTCCTCCCATTTTACAAAAATGAAGCCAAAATATCCCGGATACGAGCGCTGCCATCTTGCGCTCATGATGTCATTTGGAGCCAGAGACTGCGCAGTAGTGACCCAGCAGCCGAGCTGCAGTATCAAGTTCCCGCCCAGTTTTATGTGCTCTATTAAAATACCAGAAAGAGAGGTGTCGCAACCTAAGAACTGAGCTAACTCACTGCAGAATTCAAGTATTTCTCATAGTTTTTAATGCATTGAAAAAAAAAAGAAATCACTTCAGAGCATAGAGTTGTGTATTGGCAGGAATCTGATGATACAATTTGTTTGCGATAGAGGGGTTACGATTCAATATATTGTCTCATAGGCTTGTGTTCTTTGTGTTTATGCTAGCGATATATGCTTCTTCCTGTCTCAGTTGACGTTACATCGGAGGGGAAGAGTCAAACTGCGGTGTTTCTGAGAAACGATACAGTATCACAAAACAACTTATTGCGTCGTTAGAAATTTCACTTTGAATCCTAGCTGAAATACAAACGGCGGTAAGTGAGCACTCTGTTTAAAGAGAGTTGAAATCGCCAACCTTATTATATTTTTCTTTCCTTTATGAAAGCATCACATGCACTAAACATGAGCCTGCTGTGTGCACTTGATTGACGTCACGCCACATGATTTGCAGTTAATTGAAGTTACTTCTGGCCTCTGTTTGGCGCAATCAGTGTGTGAAATTACCTAATGTAGTTTAGCAGCTAATGAGCCAAATATTTAATACTGGAGGATTTAAAAAAAATGTGCTTTGTACCAGCGTGCGGTTCAAAAGTAGTTGAGCCAGCTTTGCTGCATTCAGCAGAGCAGTGAACAGAAACACTGCTCTGACATTGCTTTCAGTATGTGGTTAGGTTGCGTTGAGACAGGATTCACGTGGTAACGTTTACAGCCTGCCATACTGTTGCTCCTGCTTTGCTCTGTGTACAATGATGCAGGTAAAAAAAAAAAAGAAAGTTTGGTGATGATTCAAAACATCGATGTTCAGGGGGCAGCCGTGAAAAGGACTCAAGATGGTCAGGTTACAAGATTTGGTGCATAAATAGGCAACTGTTTGCAAACATGTTCACTATATCAAACTTATAATGTGCTAATATATGTCAGTGTTGTGCTTTTTTACCGCTCCCCGCAGACATACAAGTCTTTCATACAGATGGACCAATTATCAGGCTGGCTGATTATCAGATCTCATATTTGAGCATCTTTCCAATAATCGGTATCAGATTTTTTTTTTTTTGTCCGATTGCAATAAAATAAATTAATTTAAACATAATTGTTCATAATAGTAGATTTATATGTTGTATCAATAATCTGAATTTGCAAAGTAAATAAAAACCTAAGTTATGAGATAAATGTAGTCGAGTAAAAAATACAATATTTATCGGAGTGGAAGTATAAAATAGCAGAAAATGGAAATACAAGTACAAGTATCTCAAAATTGTACTTAAGTATATTACTTGAGTAATTTGTAGTTGCTTACTGTACATTCAATCACTGGTTATCTTAAATTTTGACAGTAACATTTTTATTTTTTACTGCAAATGTGTATCGGTTCCAAATATTGGTTCTTGGCCTCTTTGATGAATAATCATCAGTGTTGGTATCAGCCCTGAACAAACCTCATCGATCAATCTCTAGACTTCAGTTAAGATCAGACGTCTCAGGTGTAGCAGTGAGTTCAACATGTTCAGCATTAAGTTTCTGTCGCTGACAGACACTGCAGACACGGCATCAGTAGTCTCGTAGCGTCTGAGTCAGTGACGCTGTGTGTTTGTCGTCTTTAATGCTCTTTTCTTACGTTCCCTCCTCAGCTTCTACTTAACCAGCATCTACGACCACTCCATATTCGAGGCCTTCAGTAAAGTCGTCCAGAAGCTCATTCCGCAGTTACCGACGTTGGAGAACCTTTTGAACATTTTCATCTCCGTATGTTGTTTCATTTTTCTTTCTTTGTTCAGTGTTTCGTATTTGCGCCTTCTCTCATCAACACCCTTCATGTTTTGCAGCATTCTGGGATCGAGAAAGCCTTCCTGTTTGATGTCGTTAGCAAAATATACATCGCCACAGACAGCTCTCCTGTGGACATGCAGTCCTACGAACTCTGCTGTGATATGATAGATGTCGTCATTGATGTCTCCTGCATTTACGGGTGAGAAGAATTATATCCTATCCTGTCCAGAGTGTTTGCAGTGATTCTACGCACAGTTTGAAAGATGACTCTCTGTCTTCTCCTTCTTGGCAGGCTCATGCAGGATGGCAGCGGCTGTGCCTATGACAAGGAGTCTTTGGCCATCATCAAGCTCAACAACACGACAGTGCTTTACCTGAAAGAGGTCACGAAGTTCCTCGCTCTCGTCTGCATCCTCAGAGAGGAGAGCTTTGAGAGGAAAGGTGAGTAGTTTTAGGTTTTCTAAACAGTTTATTTGGCATTGTTAGACAGCGGTTTGATTATACAGGATGAAGCTGCCAACTCTAAAGAGTCAAAGTTATTTTGCAGTGCTGGAGTGTAACTTAGTTTACTTAAACACTGCACATCAGTACACAATTGAGGTAGTTGTGCTTTACTTGAGTAGAGCATTTTATGCTATTTTGTGCTTCTACTCTACATTTCAGGGAGAGATATAGTACTTTTTAAAAAACTTATCTCCCATTATCTGATAGCTATAGTCAATAATTCCTTTAAAAATTAGGATTTTAAAAACAAAACACGATGAATTTAGAAAATATGATGCACTTTTAAAGTATACAGTATAAAATAGCTACAATCAGCTCAACTAAATATAACAGGGACGTGCTAATTCCACACTAATGCATCATCAATACTCTAATAACAGTCAAAGGAGACATTTTTTTTGTGTCAAGTACATTTTGATAATAATACTTTTACCAAAGTAAAGTACCTCTTTTACAACTGTTATTTTGATTGATGACTTGGCAATCATGTAATATCAGATTGATTGACCTCTAACTGAAGCAACATGAGAATTCCTGTTTAACTGGCTTTTATAGCATCCAGTCAAATGCTGTTTTCTACTCATTCAGTTGGGCTGACAACATGAACAGAAAAATATGTAAATGAGGACTACTAAGTCGTGAGTTTGACTACAATAAAACACATTGTAGACGATCACAGAGAGCAGTAAGGGTCTGAGCGGAGTTAGTAGCCAGCAGTTGTTGTGATGCAGTTTTGTTGTTTGCTGGCTGAAAAAGATGACGATGTAGAGAAGATTTAAACTTAAAGGTCCAGGATTTAGTGACATCTAGAGGTGTGGTTGCAGATTGCAACCAACTAAACACCCCTCGTCTCCACCCTCTCCTACGGTGGCTGTTAAAAACACGAAAAAACTCAAAATGCCCTCTCTAGAGCCGGTGTTTGGTTTGTCTGTTCTGGGCTACTGTAGAAACATGGCGGACTCTGAGAGGAGGACCCGCTCTCTGTCTAGATAAAAGGCTCATTCAAATGTAACGATTTATGGAGGTTATATGCCAAATTATTTCTTGGCCGGGAACACAATCACTTCCTCAAAGTTTGTTGTTACGGTGAAATTGACAGGGACAAGAAATAGTCTTTATGCTAAGCTAAGCTAACATGCAACTGGCAGACACAGCAGCAGTATCGATTTTCGCATCTAACACATAGCAAGAAGGCAAGGAATGTATTTCCCAAAACGTCAAACTGTTAAACCATTATCCTCTTATTGTTTTGCTGTTTTAGTGTTTAGTGTCTTAGCTCTGTCACGTTTGAAATTTAATGCTTTACGTGACTTCTTTTTTTTCCCCCTCTTTGTAGGTTTGATAGAGTACAACTTTCATTGTTTCCGCAAAGCCATCCACGAAGTGTTCGAAGTCGGCACCGCACCACAAGACGTCAGCTCGTCCAGCAACAACCCGACGGGCCTGAAGTACGCCACGCTGAACGGAAGTGCTGTTTAAAGGGACAAGTGCGATTCTTTGGTTTACCTGGAGCGCGTGGAGAAATAATATGAGAGCGCACAGACCCCACCTCAAACGTTGCCTTACTTGTGTGAAAGAAACTGCATGTGAATCAGTGAGAGAAGATGAACTGAACTCCGAGTGATGAAAATGGACTCAATCTGATCTGCCTGCTGTGTTGTTCAGACATATATCTGTCCAGTATTACAGGTGACATATGCCAAAAAAAAAAACCAGTGGTTCCTGTGCTGAAATGTCAAAGAATTCTGTCAGCTATGTTTACCGTCTTGGCCAGTTTAATTCTGTGAACTTTGCAACATAAAAAAAAGACTTATGAAAGAGACTTTTGACCCTGTTTAAGGGCTTGTTGTCAAACTGAGCACAGTGTAAAAGCTCCATTGATTCAAGCTCAAACTGTGTTTCCAGTAACTTCACTTTACATTCTACAACAGTACAAATGACTTTCATGTTTCTGCTAATTTTACCTTAAAATATTGGAAGTGGATTTAATCCCCTGTATTGAAAAAAAAAGCGTGTTTTCTGTGCAACCAGCGCTCTGCTCAGGATCTCCACAGACCAGAACTGTGCCACTTACACCATTAAAGCCTCTAGTTGATCAACAGAAGGGGGCAGCAGCCTATTGGTCTTAATGGAGTCTGGAAATAACTGATGGTGCTTTTCACTGGGACAACCTGCCAAGCCTGCTGACAAGTTGACACTTTTTCTAGCTCGATGAACGTTTTGACCAAATTTACTTCACAGAGATTCAGTTTGTAGCAGCTTGTTTTGCTTTTCAGTGCGAGTGTTGAGTCTGACCTGAATAACGTTCCAGAGACCTTGAGGATTTTGTTTTTATTATTGTACATAAATCTTTAATAAAGTGTTTGATATTTTTGCTGAGTTATGCTTAGCTTTGTCTTTGATACGAAAGCCCGCTCGGGGAATTCACGACATGAAATTCTTTAATTATGATTTTTTTGTTATATTTTCTAAGAGTTATTATATTTGAGGGATGCTGTCATAATTTCAGGATTTTTTTTTTTTTTAAATATAAGATATGCTGAGTCATAACTATAAGAAACTTTTTTATAAATATGAGAAGTTAATTATGTTAAGTTTTTTCTCCAAATTATGACATTACGAAGTGATAAGTAAAAAATGATTTACATTTTCATTTTTTGTAACATATCTCAGGAGCAAGTGTGTCTCATAATCATCACAGTTTGGCTCAGTGTCTCACACGTTTGATAGTTTCCTATTATTAAAGAGATGCTAAGCCATAATTATAACCACAACTAATACAAAGTTCAAAATCTGTCTAGCCTTTCAGAGACAGTTTTTTAATATTAAACTTGTGAGAAAGCTTCTCATAATTATGAGATACTTTCGTAACTTAAAATAATTAGAAGGTGTTGTCATAATGAGATACAAAGTAATAAATCTAGCAACTATTTGTTTCATTGTGTTTTTTCCCCCTCAATTATCATTCGGTAATTATAAAAGTTTGTTGTATTTCTGAAGTGTCTTATAATTATGAGAAACTGAAACTGTCGCATAACTATGATGCAGTTCCTAATACTGTAATTATAATTTTCAGAAACCGGCTCGTAAGACACGAAGTTAATTCAACTAGTTAACTACCCTCGATTTTAACATTATCTAGCGTTTCTTTTACTATGATACCAAGTCAATACAGTATTACAAGTTATTTTTTCAAACAAACAAGTTTTCTCACAATTATTGTCTTCTAATTATGAAAAATTACTTCATAATGAAAACAAAAAGTTTTTTTTTCCAAATGGCAGGATTGGGCTTCCATAATATGGACAGATTTTAAGAGACAAAAATGAATCATCCCACATCTTTTCACATCCTTTCAAAAAGGTTGTAATAATTAAAGCTGTTTTGTTTTAAGGCATCCACCCACCAGATGGCAGCATATTTACATGTAAACATTTCTAGACAAGATTTCACCCTTACTCGTACTTGGCCAATAATTCAAATAAGTTAACATTTATTTTTTTAGATCCTTCACCATGAAGTCTGAGACCCTCGAGCAGGTTCTGCAAATGAGATGCCATCACATCATTTACACATGTAGCCTACATCCTGACTTAATGGGTAGTGGCAGGATGGAGCCCACAGCTGAACCCTCTAATCGTCCCCAGACCTCCTGCTCACCACTGTGGAAAACGGAGGTCAATGGGAGAGAAAATGATATCCTGCGCTCAGGGACCCTGCAGTTCGCTCCTGACCACAGAAAAGTTCATGTAGCCAAGAAACTCAAAGAATACAGAGAGTGTAGAGTTTAAAGCTGATGCTCAGCACCCTCATCTGTGGATGGGTGGTACTGTAACTGGTAAATGCATGGAAAATGGTGTAATAACACTAAAAAATATTGAATTTATCCATTTATAAATCTTCTTCTCATTACAATTGAGCCAACTGTATCTCCTTCTACTGGTGAAAGCCACAAGATATGAGTTAAAGATTCTTTTGTCAAGAGTGAAACTTAAGGTCATGAGGCGTTCAAACAGTTGGTGAATGGTTTATAACGCACCGTAAGATTTGTTTGTGCGTATAAAATGTTAATAAATGCTTTATTACACATGTAAGATCTGTTCATGTGCATTAACAGTTAATAAATTCTTCATAAAGCACTGAAAGACTTGAACACATGCATGAATAGTTAATGAAATACTTCATAACGCGTGTAAACAGTTAAAAAGCGGAGAAATACATGAATATATACCAAAAATGTCTGCTTACAAGTACATTCAGTGTACTGCTTGTTGTCATGTGGGTTTAAAATGCTGTTAGAGCACATTACACTATCATTATTCAGCTCTATAGCTCCTATACGAGATTACTACAGGGATTTTCCATTTAGAGAGATAATGAGGTGGTTTACATCAGCAGCTGGGGGAAAAAAAGTCTACTATGCATTTAAAATATTCAATTACATCCAAAAAACACACTGAGGTCCACCTTGTTTTAGCTTGAGCTCAGCCACAAGGTGAAAGAAAGGCAGAGGGAGCGGAGAGACAGACAGGCGGGTGGGGGAGAGAAAGGGGGCGGTGTTTGGAGGGATGGTTTGGTTTTACGCACCGAACACAGATGCTTCAGCCAGTGGAAAACCGTCACTTTTCAGCTCGCGGGAGTCCACGAGGAGGATTTAATCATCTGTCATATTATACAGCAGAGAAGCACCAGCGGACAAACTGCTCAGATCCGGCAGAGTTTCCTGCGAGCATCTCCAGACTGCTCATGCGCAAAGACAGGTACGTGTACTTTTATCATTTTCATTTCATTTATACGATTGGTAAGCTTAGTTTTTAGGAAGAAATAGACGATAAGTGAATTTAAAGTGTGTTATGGTGGGTTTGCATTGGTGTAATCTTCTGAAGCACTGATGTCTGCTCCATTGAGGCGCGCACAGATCCTCACCTGTCTTCACCTGCAGCACAACGGCGCATGATTGAAACATGCATTTTAAATGTTTTCCCCTTTTCATTCCACACAGGGAGGTTTTAACATTAACAGCATCACTCTCTAATGGGGGTTCCTTTCTGAAGCGCGTATAACTAGTAGATAATGGTTTAATTAATGGTTCAAAAGTCATTCACTAGGCTAAAGCTTTCAGTAAAATGCTGTTAATTACTCTCGACTAAAATCCATAAATCGAATTAGTTGCTACTGCAGACCTGATTGCTCACTAGAAACTGTGAATCATGAGCATTTATTATTATCATGACCAAACCGTCTGGAAGTTTTAGCAACCTGGCAACCCAAAGTTTGTTCGATAAAAATAATTGATGGCGTTAGTAAAATATATATATATTTTTAACAATAAAGTCATTATTAGCCCTTTTTAACGGGTGTCTTAGTGGTAACAAATCAGACAAGAACTGTATGTTTTCAAGCCAAATATTTGAACCCCCCCCCCCCCCCACACACACACACACACATCCAGGATGGACCAGAGAGGATGTTCTTTCTTTAGAGTGAGGAAATAGTGGATGTTATTGGGGGTTGGGGGGCCTGAGCGGGGTCCAAAGTGAGTAACTGATACTGTGAATAAGTGCTGCGGCTCCGCTTTTCAAGTAGGAGTTATGAGGAAAAAGACAAGGAGACCTTTGAGGAAACTATTCCCTTGATTTAATGTTTCAATTACTTGAAGCAAGTGGAATACAAAATGTGGCTTTATATCTTCAGAATGAAAGCTTAATATGTTTTGAAATTGTGCCTTTTTAAAAAAAAAAATTCATCTGGAGGCACGTTGACAAGCCATTCAGTCTTGTTGAGTTAGAGTGATGTCATGTCTCCTTCAGATTACACTTCTTTTTTTTTTCTGGAGACTCAGTGAAACCCCCCCGCCGCCTTCTCTGGCACCGCTCATAGTTTCCATCAACACACACCATCCCCACCATGATGTTCCAACTCATTTGGGTGAAATTAAAACATTCATTGAAACAATTCAGCTCTGGTGGTGGGGGGAGGAGGGGGGGTGCTTTATTTTTTGTTTCACACAAAAAGGAATTCCTGACTTTTATTTTTTTTAAGAAGACAGAGGGCGGAAGAAAAATGCTTTTTGTGTGTGTGTGTGTGTGTGTGCTTGTTTTCTTCTTCTCAGAGTTTACAACCACACGATTTTGCCACGTTTTGACCACAAGTCAAATTCTTCCAAAATTCTTGCATTGGGGCGAAGGTTGGGTCTGTGTACAATCACTGGAGACGAGCCAGCGACAAATGAAACAGTCAAATGAAGATGATTTTGGGTTGTCAAGTGACGGAGGGTCATAAAGTCAGATGGAGAGCCTCATCGTGAGTCAGTCTCACTCACATCGCCGTCTTTTCCATTTCCCATTTCTGCTGTACAGCCTGGGAAAAGTTTTAGAGGTGATGTTTGGCATTTTGGGAAAATAAGTTGACTTGCTTTCTTTCTGAGAGAGAGAAGAAAAAAAAAAACACCTTAAGTTGTACGCTAGCTAACATGAAGACTGGAAACAACAGCTAGCCTGGCTCTCCAAAGGCGGCGCCGCTAAAGCTCACTATGTGTTATATCTTGTTATTTTGAAATTAGTACAAAAACTGAAGTGTACAAAAGACAGTTTGTTGCCTTAGAGGATCTATGTGATGGAGTATTTCTTGGCTGGAAAATTTGAAGCTGGAGCCAGCAGGCGATTAGCTTAACTTAGCATACAGTACGTGCTGAAAGCAAGGGGAAATGTCTAGCCGGATGCCTGATGCCTTCAGGGACGGTTCTGAAATATGTGCGCTTTGTGGATTCACAAACATTGTCTATATTTGTTGTGATCTCTGGAAGTTGTGCCGAAGCCGGAACACGACACAGCCGTGCTCGGTGGAATCAACCTCTAAAGCTTTCTAATGAATAGGCGCTATCTTGCTAGCTGTTTCTGCCTTTTTTTATGCTAAGCTAATCTAATCAGCTGCTAAAAATATCATTTTATTGCCATATAAGTGGTATCAATCTTCTCTTTAGTTCTTTAATGAGTAAGAGGAAAGATCTCAAATATTTCTTGAGCAGTTTCCACTTCTGTTTGGGGCAATTGTACTTTTTTTAAGCGGAGTAAATCTGCTACTTTCTGCAGGAGTAGAAGTTTGAGTTTGGCCAATAGTTTCTTGTTCTCATTCTGTTAACAATGACTTGTCAAAGGATTTCAGGCTGAAACCGACACAAAGATGAAGCTCAGAATGAAATTCAAATGAATCCAGCAGCAAACAGAGACAGCAGGCGCAGCAGTCTCTCAGAAAACAAATATTTGTTACCGTTAACACCCGGATCTCGACCCATCTGATGCCAGCAAGCAGCTGATGGGAAAACATGTTGTGTACACTTGTGTATTTGTTCTGGATAAATGTTGGTATTGAAGATCAGAATGAGTGTTTATTTGCATCAGTCAGTGTTCGCCTGCAAGTATAACCCAAGCGCAACAACTACACTGCCAAAAGATCCATCACTGAATGAGACACTATGACCACACTTTATTATAATCGTCTGTATCTTCTTTTCTAATTTAATTATTTTCTTTGTCATCAAAAGGTTAAGATATTTAAAACATAGTTTTAGCTATTGCTTGGCTCTGGATGTCATTTGGTCAGTCGGCCACTTTTGTCTGGACTGAAATATCTCAACAATATCTTAACGACTGGATGCAATGCCATGAAATTCTGCACACACATTTATGGTCCCCAGAGGATGAATCCTAAATAACCTGGACTTTCATTCTAGCATTAAAAAAAAAACAGATTTAAATTTCTTCAATACTTTGGTTCAAAAGTTTGCTGCAAAAGTAATGATATTACCATCAGCCTCAGTTGTACTTTGTTTTTAGTGCTAATTAGCGAATGTTAGCATGCTAACACGCAAAACTAAGATGCTAAACACGATATGAACACAAACATACAAATGTGACAGGTCTGTAATTACTGAATGATTTTCTTGGAAAGAATTATGTAATCTGGTATGAATTATAGAATAAAACATGGAGAGTGTTTAAACATTTAATAAAATTAAATTGTGCGCCCCCCACACAACGGGTCACCCAAACATGCAAAAATGTGGGATTTCGACTACAGGCAAACGTCCAGTTTCAGTTTTTTTTTCTCACATCCATCCTCTGTGGATTGTTTACTGTAACTACATAATTGAAGTTCCATATTTACTAAAGGTCATGTGATGACAACTGAGCAAATGAGATGAGTCAAAGCTCAGTGGCTACTAACCAAATCCAGTAATGGACTCCAGATTTTTATTTTATTTTTGTAAAATGACCAAAAGTGTTTCCAATACAAAAGTTAATAATGAATTCATATCTATGTGAGTTTAGTTTAGTTTTTCTGTAAAGGAAATTAAAAAAATATATATATATATTAATAATAGTAAAAGTATAAGAGTGACAATGATATATGTATTTAAATATATGTCTGTAGTATGGGATAAATACAATAAAGCATTTTAGAGGTCAAAGGAAGTAAAATTATACAGTATTTAACAAAAAAGAAAGTACCATATTGTGACCCCTGGTGGGGGTCCTGACCTCCAAGTTAGGACTATTGCATCAGGTCACTGTGTGATGACTTAGTGTGGTGGTGACTTGTTTGCTTGTTTGTCTGACTGAGATCTGTTTGTTAGTTTAGTCGACAACAGCAGAGGTGAAACTGCAGCTGGAGCGCACATTGTTTCACTGGATAAACAAACAGCCGGCTGGAGACTCATAAAACGAAACCAGACTTTAAATGTGCTGTTATCGGCTCAGTGTTACAGGTCACGTGCCATTAATATATCCAATGATACTGATCATGTTAGGGTTTTAATTAAATTCAGTGTGAATGAACAGATTTCCCTCAAAAGAAAAGTTAAATCAAATGAAGCTGAGAGTTAGCTGACTTTAAGAAAATTCTTTTTTCACGCAACCATTCAAATGATTTCACAATAACAAAATGTGCATTGTCTGCTCTTGTTGATTTGTGTGTATGGAGCTGAAATAGATCATATGATCTGCAGACACGAAGCCAGACACTACCTTTAAAGGCACTTTGTTCCACATAGCTTAACATATCGGTTTATTTGTCACTAATATCCGATGACATTGGTCATGTTACCGTTTTAGTGGAATTCAGAGTGAAAAAAACAGATTTTCTGAACCGACGTGATCATATAAACTGAAGCATGGTCATGTGAAATTTGAATTTTTGACACTTATTTGACCTTGTAGGGATTTCACTCAATAACTGCAGCTATTTTTCGTGTTCAAGTAACCAAAATGATGTTACAGACCTGCTCTCAGATCAGCTCGGCATCTCAGAATGTCGCCATTGTTTATAACAGCATGAGGCAATTCATTCTGACGATATCTCTAATCAGCAACAACAAAATGTATGCGTTCATTTTGATTTGTGTGCGTGCAGCTGAAATTGGCCTTGTGATCTTGCAGGAAGCCACACCACATTGAGCGTCTTTGTACTGGGGATGAAAGGGAGCACAGTCATCTGACAGCCATAAGAGACTTGGTTTGGTAACAGTTTATAGCTGCGACCATGAGGGTGTCACTTTTCCTTCAGTGCTGCAGGGCTCCTCTGCTGTTAGGGTGTTCCACACAGAATTGTGCCGCTGTCAATATTCTCATTCACCTCCCCAGATCCAGGTTACGCAACCCAGGAGTCACACAATATCAGGACTGTTCTGAGCTTCAGAGGCCAATAAAGAGCCCTAATCCATTTCACGGGGAATAAACCGTAAAGTGGGGTGGTAATTAAATACCAACTTTGTTACACGCTTTCCTGCTTTATGTGCCTGCTATGCACAGTTTGAGGTATTTAAGAGAAGGCAGTGATTGTAAGTTGAGGAAAACAACACTAAAGAGTCTGAAGCCACACAAGCAGCCTGGCACTTACGTCATGCTCACGCCATATCGTTTAGACTTCAATAAAGAGCAAACCTCAACCATAAAAAAAATCTGTCAGTGGTAATTCTGAGTCCGAGAATTTCTGACAGCTACGACTTGATCAAAACAACAACAGAGATGTCAACAATCCACTGGCGACATGGCTTCAAAGCCACCATCGCTGGAAGTTACATCTAAATAAAAGCTAAAATTAACACTAACACATTCAATTCAACTCATTTTTAAGAGGTAGTTTACATAGTTTGTATCTGATTTCACTTGTTAACAAACAACTTAAACTAATTAACACCACAAAGGTAGCTAACTTAGGCTAAATCATGTGACTACAAGGTCACAAAATCTGAATATAAGGAGGTTTTTTTTACCCCTGTTCTTCCCGTTCTGCCAACATGGCGTCAATGCAGCAATGGATCCAAATAGTGCTTTGAGCAACCACAATTTTAACATGCTCATGTTTAGCAGGTATATCGTTAACATGTGTTAACCATTTCAGTTTAACATTAGCGAACATTTGCTAAGTAGTACAGCTGTGGATTGAGTGTTAGTTTTGTAGGTATTTAGTCATAAAGTTTGGAACAAACTGAAATCTGAGGGTCACCGAAGTTTCAATTCATCCCGACAGAAACATGAATGTCTGAACGAAATTTCATGGAAAACCATCCAATAGTAGTAGGAATGTTCCTAATTTCATTTAACTATTCGACCTCCGAGGGTAGCAACGTTTAAACGACTGGTCAACTGATCGCACGCATCCAAGACATTTCACTCAAAGCCACAAATGCCAATCTCATGGTGGATCTAGAAGCGAGAGGACCAACAAACTCATTAGGATGTCTACACAAAATCTCTTGACAATCCATCCAATGGTTGTTGAGATGTCATGGGCTGACCGATCGACTGGCATTGCAATCCAATAAATCACACTGCTAACATGGCTAAAAACCACTTTCCTGCTTCAAAAGTCTCAATTCTTTAGGGATTACGGTAAAGGAATTGTAAGATCAAGCATTTGAAAGAAAATGTCAAAAAAGTCTTTCTTAAAACAGACAGAAGGGCGTACCGCTCACATTCAGGCGCCTCAGGGAGGGAATGTTATACTTCACCCCGCTGAGGCTGTTTTATAATGCATGATTTAGTATTTCGAAGCCATGGCAGATTTAATACTTACCTACATATTTGTTCCACTAGATTTTATTACGTGTGACAGTGGTTTTCATCATGGAATAATCTGGTTTGTAAACCTCAGCCGCAAGTCGAAATTCCTGCACTGGGAAAATAAACACTAACACCCAGCAGCAGCTCTCACGGCTTGCAAAGTTCCTGGCTCCGGTCGTAAGAAACTGTCAGGTTGTTGAGGGGTAAAACAACAGCAGCGAGCCATGAAGGGACATGAAACAGGAGGCCCGGTGGCTGATCCTGGGAGACAGTTGCCATTTGGCGGCTGCTACAAAGCTCTCAGAGCCAAGTGGCTCCAGTAAATCTTTCACGGGGACAGACGGTGTATCAGTAAAGAATTCAGCATGTACACTCATCAAGGTGAATTGTGGGCTTAAATCGTTTCAGCAGCCATGCTACTAGAGACAGAGCACTTAGACAGGATGGATGACTGTTTGGTTTAATGTCTTGTGGTAAGGAGGAGAACAGGGGTGACAAGTATTCCTGGGTGCGGTCCAAGAGGACACCTGTAAAGCCGAGCAAATGCCTCTTAAACAAGTCGCTGACTACATGTGAGTCAGTGGGGCTGTTTACACCTGGCATTAAAATGAGTCATGCATGATCAGCTCTAAGTACTTCAGTGTGTTAAGGTGCGTCTCCACATGCATGTTGAGCGACCACTTGCGATTGGGTCTTACTTTCTCCCTCTACCAGATTGTAAATAGGTAATTGTAAAATGTGACATAGCGCTAGTTTGACATTTTGGGGAAATACGCTCACCGTCAGTTGCTTTCTTGCTGAGAGTTAGGTGAGAAGATCAACATGTCTGTGTGTGGAGCTGAGCCACGAGGCAATTAGCTTAGCTTAGCATAAAGACTTGAAACGGGTAGAGTGCTATTTTTTGTTTTCTTGGCAATCTTGGGTCTTAAACAGCTAACTTGAAATTTTTAATAAGAAATCAAAGACCTATCTTTTTCATTTGGCTTTTAATTTGGTTTATCATTGCTGGTATCATTGTTTAAGTTTTATATTGTTATCAAACTGGTTTTGTTTGTTTTATTAGTTTTTTTCTTACTTATTGTTACTATTGTTATTTTTCTTATCATTGATTACTTGTATCTTCTTTTGTTAAGCACTTTGGCTGCATCTTTGCGTGAAAGGTACGATACAAGTGAAGTTATTTATTGTCTTATTATATATTGTCTGGTTAAACACAGGATATAACATGTTAATAAGTAATCTTTAGGCTTCTCCTGCTTTCATTTTTTATGCTAAGCTAAGCTAAGCGCATCCTGGCTCTCACTCGACTATTTATGCAATATGAGACCTACTATATTTTCCTATTGTGTAATTGACTAAAGAGTTATAATGGACTGTCCTATAGGAACAATGATAGCTTTTAATTAGATGTGGTTGTGTTTTGGCACCAGTCCCATAAGAATCCCCTGTTAAAGAGAATTTGGTGACAGACAACAGCTGGAAACCACAGAATGTGTTCGCAGATGTTGTGGCTCAGAAAATAGAAACATAAAGCTCAAGTCATGCAGACTATGTCCGGAAGGAAAACCATTGTTCTATCAATGCATTCATCGTTGACATGGATGAACGAGAATAGAAACCCAAACCTCTTTATGCATTTTCAGAGGGAAGTTGGGCTGATTTCCCCAATCCAGACAGCAATCTGACAGAAAACAGACATGGGATGTGATGTTTCGTCTCACTTTGGTTTTCCTTCTTGTATTGTTGACCCAGCTTGGTGCCCTTGAAGAGGAAGCAGTGCTGTTATCTGCAGGGAGGGATGTGCAGGATGAGGGATGTCCTCAGTGTTGTACTAACATGGCACTGGGAGAAAAAGTCTCAAAGCGAGCTGTGGAGGAGAGGGAGTTTCTGCTTCTGGCATCGGCTTTGAGGACATGACTGAGAGCAGACTGTGTTTGTCTTTTTTATGTTTATCTGAAATTGCTGCATCACTGGTTATTAGAAACACAATGTTTGATAGCAGTCAAAAGAGGAATGTAAACTGCACTTTCAAGATTACTCCTTAACAGACCAGATGCTTGGAGGTTACCGAGCATGAAGCGCGCTACCTGTAAAATAAAGCTTTGTGGAGCGGCTTAGTTTGATTATTACAGGCTTCATAACAAACCACAAAAACAAGTGTCTGTCATCAGTTTGCACCGAGCTCTGGGTCATCTCATCGTTTCGACCGAGCTGCCTGGCGACGTCTTCCACCTCTGAGGACAGAGAGGAGGACCGGGGAGGGGGGGGGGGCTCATTCCACGATCCCTCAGGGAGATTTCAAAGCCACACATTTTCTCAGCTGCACTTCGTTGAACCCACCTCCTCTTTTTTTGACATCGTAGAAACATGCCACTCTGTGCCCAAAATAGATGGGAAAAAGTATAAACAATTACTGCTTCCAAGTGAAATACATCAGCGCTTCGCCTTCCTAAATGTTCCAGGCGTTGTGATCCTGTGCATGAACATAAACGCATCTTCTTCATCCACACTGTATATATCTTTCTGAACCCTGCCTTAACTGTTCCACAAGAGGGTATTTTAACCTCCCGCTCTTCATTTCCTCGCTCATTTCCCTTTGACCATAACCTGCTAATAACCTGCATAATGATGGGATGACGTTACTGTCTCTATGCTTTATTTCCACCCGTCCTTCCTCTGCTTCACAAACTATCAAACCAACTACTGGCTGTCAGAAGTTGTCCAGACATCCAAGTTAAATTTGAGATAAACTTGAAAAAAGGAATTCAATTAAACTTAAATAATAATGAAAGTTCAAGGGTCTTATTGATGCTCTTGACTAGTTATAAACTAGAGGTTAACTGATGGGGCTTAAAATACATTATGGCTACCTATACTCACGTATACACGACATTCTTTGACCTATAAATTATGATAAAACAGTGCTTACTGAGTTATGTCACTTTGCGCCCGTTGTTTTATGATTCTCATTTCTTGCTTGGTGACTTGTGGTTTTCAATTACACTCCTGTTACGCAAAAACAACCGACAGAATCTCCTTTAAGTCACATTTATCCAAAGTCTTATTGGGTCATTGATAAGCTAAAAATTGAATATTTATCTTCAGGGTCGATATGATGAGAGATGACAAAGGCATGCAATTGATTTTTGGAGATCAAACCCATTTCCTCAGTGGGATTGTGTTTACTGCCATGCAGTCAGGCATAAACAGCTCCATAATGAGGCAACTGAGAGTTAAAAGATTAAAAGGTTTTTTTATGAAGAACTGCGGTTCATTTAACAGTTGGACAAAGTTGTGTTTAGGAGGAAATCCTGCTGAAATTTTTAAGAAGTGTCCTGGGAGATGTTTTATTGTTTATTTGTAGTTTAGAGTCAAGACGACTGAAACAAAAGGGCACAATCCTTTTGTGATACAATTAAGAAGGAAAATCTGTAAAATACTTTATGCAAAGGGATGAGAGTCAAAAAGCAAAGGTGAATTTGAGAGAAGCCCACGTAATTTTATGAGCCGTATATAATTATCCGCATGAAACATTCACAGCTGTCATAGAATGCAGTAAATTGTCAAGATTACAATAATTACTTTGGGCATAAAAAGCTTCAGCAATAAAACGTTTTGATGGCATTACACGTCTTTTTGTAAATAATAACAAGGGAAAGTTATGCCTTAGAAAGTTGTGAACAAAAGGAATAAACTAGATAAACAAGTGGTATGGCCCTTCTAACACAATCCAAAGATTAACAACCCTCAAGAGAGCCAGAGAACACTGTTTCAGTTCAGCTCACAACAAATAATAGTGTTTAGTTGTTTCTCAATACCAAAGCGCCGCAGGGGGTTTCATATAGGAATGAGAAGGAGGGGGAGACTTGTATTACTGAGTAATGAGCAAACATGTCAGCCATAACTCTGGAGTTAAAGTGTTCATTCAGCCCTTTGTTTGCCTGCAGAAAAAGCTTTCTGAATGTGGAACATTTTGACAATATTTAACCGTTAACTGCAGTGTGATGTCTTTCAGTTAACCATCACCATTTCTTGCATGTTGAAGGTTAATCTAATTAGGATTGTAAATGATTCTTTAGGGCAGTTTCACCACTTTTTCACCACCTCCTCCTCTAAGACTGCGGTCCTCCTTCCCCTCCAGAGACCATTCTTCTCTCCCGTCCTCCCAACTACTGCCCCCTCCTGGCTACAGTCATATCTCACGCACCGACAGCAGTTCATCAGCATCAACAACTCCACCACTCATCCATCTCAAGGCGTCCCCCAGGGTTCAGTGCTTGGTCCTCTCCTCTTCACTCTCTACATGCTCTTTCTTGGTTACATTATCCGTCGTCTGCTACGCCGATGATGTGCAGCTTTACATCTCCACGATATCGGCTTTCTCAAACTAAATTATGATCAATCACATATGATCACCACTGGTCCCAAATCCCTCATCAAAACCTCTCACAACTTCTGCCCCGCCATCGATAACTCCACTCGAGGAGTCAATCGATAAACTCCAGTACATTCAAAACTCTGCTGCTCGCCTGCTCACTCACCCCTGTCCTAAAGAACCTGCACTGGTTCTGTCCCACAATGGATACAATTCATGGTTTTGTCCCACAATGGACACAATTCATGGTTCTGTCCCACAATGGATACAATTCAAGTTTGTTTTAAACCACAGAGGCCTTCATAACCAACCCCCCTCCTACCTCAAAGACCTTCCTCACCACCACTCTTCCTCCCACAGTCTCCATTCCACTGACGGCATACCTCCTGTTTCCACTGTCCAGGAAGAACCACTGAACCTGGGGTGCTTGGTCCCTTCCCTGTGGAACTCTATTCTCAAACATCCATCAAGCACCAATCTGTGTTCAAGAAGTTACTCAAACCTTTTTAAAGCCGAGTTTAATGTTTGACCTGATGTCTGGTACTACCTGTGCCTTTATTGTCTTTTTAGTTATCTACGATCTTATTGTGTAAAGTGTCTTTGGCTATCTTGAAAAGTGCGCTAAAATGTTATTTCTCTTTAATTTTTGTCTCTCCTGTTGGTCTTTATTCCCCAGCTGTATACCCAAAAACTGTCTGCCTCCCCTCATCCTGCTTTCTCTCTCTGTCTTACTAATCTCACTCCTCCTCCTCCTCCTTCCTGCGCGGCCTTCTTACTGATAGTGAACCCTAAATCGTTCCTGTGAATTATCTGTTCTGCAGGAGGTCAGCCAGAGAAAGACGTCATGAGTGACCAGTTCAACTGCAAAAACTGCAACGAGTCCCTGTGCGGACGCAAATACATCCCGGTGGAGGACAACCCTCACTGCGTCCCCTGCTACGACCGCCTGTATGCCAACACCTGCCAGGAATGTAAAGAAATCATCGGTCATAATGCCAAGGTGCGTATTTTCATTTTTTGCTGTTTTACTTTAATTTCAGAGGGAAACAATTTACTTTTTCCTCCATGAATTTATTTTAAAGCTATGTTTAGTTTTCAGATTAAGTTTTTATGAGATAATTAGAGTTGCAACTATCAATTACTTCATTGTTGATGAATATGACAATCATTATTATTAATTAATCACTTTAATCATCTATCAAACTTCCAAGGTGACACCTTCAAAAGTCTTGTCTAGTCCAAAACCCAAAGATATAGTTTAGAGTGATTTAAAACAGAGAAAAGCATGAAATCCTCTTCTGAAACCAGACAATAGCTGACATTTTATTGAAAAGTGACAATTCATCAATGATTAAAGCAGTTCCCAATCAATTTCCTGTTGATTAAGTAATCGTTTCAGCTCTAACATGATATATTGCTTCGCATTAAACTACCAAAGTAGAAAAGAAAAAGTTTAAATGAACTCCACCTCAACATTAAAATGCTGCTTCCACGTTAATACATTACTAATAATTATCAAATAGTAGTAATAATAATAGTAGTACTTTTACACCAAATTGACTGTAATCCTCTTTAATTTGCACAAAAAGTGTAGTTAGTGAAAATAAAAAACACTGTACTGAAGGAAACACCCACAGACGCCATGAGGCCATCAGTGTCCTGTGAATTATGGACTCCCTGTGAGGGACCGGCTGTAAGTTACACTCCTGCTTGCTTTGGCCGTCCCTCCTCCGCACAAGACATAACAACATTCATCCTTCATGCTCCTCTGTCCCTCTGTTTTAGTTGTTTCTTTTACTGTGAAACCCCACGCCTCAAAAATCAGATTTTCACCCACCGTTCAATGGGGCCATTTATCACAGAGCTCACTTGAACTGCAGATGAACTGGAACACAAACAGCTGCTGCTAAAAAAAAATATATCACAAACTGGGTTATTCTGATTTTTAAGAAAATAACGAAGAAGAAAAAAGGGAATGCAAAAAAACTCCTCCTCCTCCTGTTTGGAGGACAGCAGGCTGTCGCAGGCGGTAGGAAACTTTGGGTTCAGACCCCCATGTCAAAACATCCAAAACTCTTAAGTGCCCTTGTGCAGTGAACTGACTCATGTGGCTGACTGTGACCTCTGACCTCCACGCAGATGGGGAGGCAGCAAATAGAGAATATCCCTCTGAGGAACAATAACATATCAAGTGTTTTTATTAACTTACAGTTGAGGGTAAAATGCTTGCGTTCCTATATGATTCACTGTTAAAGGATAAAGGTGACGTTCTTTCATATTTATCTTGTTACCAACAAATCCCCTGAGAAGACCACAGCTAACAACATATTAGTCCGTCTCTCAATGTCTGACTTCCCCACCCTGTTTGTAGCTCTCACCTAAAGCCCATTGGTTCCCACTGAAGACATAAATCTTTAAAAATGTGTCACAAACATACACTTTTATCATTTTGCTGGGCACTATGAGGCGAACACCACTGCAACAGGCATAAGTCCCATAAGCAGGACAGTCTATGTGGAATTAAATCAAATTAAACTACAGTGCTCATTTGCTAACAGAAATTACTGGTCATACTGGACCAACTAACATAGTAGTGCCAAAACCAGTTCAGCAAAGATTTGTTTTTGTGTTCTATTTATAAGAGGTTTGTGTTAGTTCTTCTTTCAGAAGACATAAAGTCTCCCTTTTTTTCAATATTTAGCATATAGGCTAGCATTTTCTGGAGCACCTTTAACTATGAAGCTTCATTACATATCTTTAAGATTCCATTTTTAAAACATCTCAATCCCAAACATCGTTAATTTTTTAAACCTTTTATTTCACCCTTTTTTGTTTTGTTTCATCTTGTCTGTCAGATATGTATGATTACACTTTGAATCTGAGATTGCTTGTCGCACTGGGGACGACTTCTGTGAACACTCCATTCACATACGCATCTAGTTTTATTATTGAATGTCTGTTACCCTCCTGTCTTAATTTGGCAAAGAAGGTATTGGCTCAGCTAATGGCGTATAACATGAATAACACGCCAATGTCTAAAGTCATTTTGTGTATTATCAAAACACATTTTTTGATTTTCGTGTGTCATTTAACGCTGTCTGCATTAGGCTTTTCTCGTGAATTTTTAGGCGTGAAAGCGATAGAAAAGAGTGGACCTTGACCCAGGAGACTGGAGTCCGCGTCCCATGTGAAACCGAAAGTTGATGCCCAAACCTAACCAAGTTGTTTTTATGCCTAAACCTAACCAAACTGTGACCGTAGATCACGTGACTAAGATAACACATCACGTCACACGATGAAAGTCACCTGACGTTGTCGATTCCTGCATGTCTAAAAGTCATAAAATGCGGATGCCGTTAAATGACACGCAAAATGACCTTAAAAGTGGCGTGCTATTCATACGCCATCCCATGAGATCACGTTGAATGTAAAAAAATTATAATATTTTAGAAATCCTAACAAATGAGACATTGTATCAATGTTCTTATTACACAAGTTCGATCATACAGAGAATGTGAGTTTTTATTATTAGAGCACATTTTTAATCCTGACTTGTTTTTGCAAACTCTCCTCCTCTTCCTGCAGGAGCTCTTCTATGAGAACAGATATTACCACTCGCACTGTTTCCGCTGTTTCCGCTGCGACCGCTCTCTGGCAGACGAGCCCTTCACCAGCCAGGGCGACGCACTGGTGTGCAGCGGCTGCTACTGCAACGAGTTTTCCTCCAAGTGCGCGGCCTGCGACAAGATAGTCATGCCAGGTAGTGACAGTAAAGTCTGGCTGTACCTCTTTTTTCCTCCCCCAGCACCAAGTTCACAAACCTCTCGGGCACAAATTCTTGAGTAATCACTTGAGTAGAAAGTTCACACCCTATCTTTGCAAGGATAAAGAGGCTAATGTGCTTTTGTTATCTTGGGTGTGACAGCTTAGATGTGACAGAATGATTGTTTCCTTGCTTTGCTGAAAATATTTCCCAGCAGGGTTTTCAGCTCTGGGCGCTGTGACGACACAAGTGCAGCAGTGGTGTCGGATGACTGAAAATTACCCGGGCCTGTGGGTAGTGTGGGATATTATAACTCACCAGAACTGAGCAGTCATTTTCTTCAGTTTCTGTTTAGCCTGGAATGCCTTTAAAAGCTGCTGCCCTCTTCCCCCCCGGTTTTCTTCAAAGTGCAGCCAAGTTCAAGTTCAAAACACCGTCATGCCTTTGGGCTGCGTTTCAGGCCCCAAAAGTCGTAAAACAAGGCCAGTGATTAAAGGATCTGACGTCCATTTTCACAAGTATAACTGGCTCCTGGCTTTTATAAACTTCAAGTGAAGCATGTGTTTCTGAGCGAATGCTTATGTATATGTCAGTGGACAAACAGCCACTTCAAATGGTTGGAACTGTCAAATAAATAAAAAGCATGGGTTAGGATGCTGTGCAGTTGTGTATGACAGCTGCTTTGTTACAGCTTGTCAGATTGTTTTGATGCGAGGTAAACTGATGTAATTGTACGGGCTGTGTAAGAACAGGTTTAGCCGTCACACTGAATCATCACTTTAGGTCTTCTCAGTGATCGTGTGAAGGCATCCCAGTTTATAGTTACAGCACAGCAAAGCGGAGATTAAAGGCCGAAGTGACACAGGGTTTTCAAATGTCAGGGAAGATATCAGCAAAAACAGTCACAGACGTCTCACTTCCCATCCTCATCTGCTCCCCTCTCATCCACTTTTTTTTTTCCTCTCTCTCTGACAGGGTCCAGGATGTTGGAGTATGACGGCTCCACGTGGCACGAGGACTGTTTCATGTGTCACGGCTGTGAGAAGCCGATCGGTGCCGAGGCCTTCATCCCAGACAAAAACAACTACTACTGTGTGCCGTGCTATGAGGGCAGGTTTGCTCCACAGTGCAGCCACTGCAAGAAGGTGAACCAGGCCTCATGTGCCGCATGATTGCCGATGTTAAACATTTAATGCGCTCATAATACCACTTTGTACCCCCAGAGGCGATAGTCTGATAGCCCCCATAGTTTTAGCTGGGAGATGTATACGAGCTCTCTTAGTATTTAGTCTAAATAAACAAAACAAACTCACAAAATGTCAAGAAAGGAAATATTCTTACACCTATTTTCTTCACTAAACAGAAAAATACGACCGTTCACCTTCTCAATTCTCCTGTCCCCGCCTGCTGTGCCCTGTCGTCCCTTCAGAGGCGCTGTAAATCACCTCGGTACTGTATCTCCTGTCGTGAAACTGGTGTCCGCCGCTCTCTGAGACTGTGTCTGGTCCCAGCCTGGTGTCCAGCAGTGTTCACTGGGAGGCTGCTGCAGCCCAGTTCAGCTGAACCCCTTTACCCACGGTGACTCCCCCTGTGATCCGAGATCACAGTCCTGGCACAATCCAGTCAGCGCCACTAGCTCCATGGCTAACTGAGCTAACGCTAGCTACAGCCAAAGAAAACTACAGCAAAGAACATAGTGAGCAGCAGTTGCTGGTTGCTCTGGTGATATGCTGCCCCCTACATTTTTGAAGCTACCTTCGAATTCTGGCCATAGTTTATAAGTTGTTCCTTTAATAAACTCTTTTTTAAACTAAATACGCTGCAACTAACAATGAGATAATGTGTCAGAAAATTATGAAGAGTCCCAGAGTCATCATCTTTATTCTACCAGATTAGGATAAGCATGGGATATAATTTACTGAGTAGTAAGCACGAGCAGTACCACTTACTTTGACTCAAAACGAAAACGTAAGAAAAAGTAATTCGAGACATCACAGCACTAACAACTCTGAACCTAAATGTTGGTATGGTATCACTAAAAATGGTCTGTTTTGTGTCCTGCAGGCTCTGACTAAAGGAGGGGTGACCTACAAGGACGAGGTGTGGCACAAAGAGTGTTTTCTCTGCACGGGCTGCAAAGCTCCGCTGGCCGGCCAACCCTTCACCTCGCAGGGAGAGAGTCCGTACTGTGTCAAGTGTTTCAGCAGCCTGTATGCCAAAAAGTGTGCCGGATGCAACACAGCCATCACAGGTCAGTGACGTGTACGGGATAAATTCCTCAGAGTTCTAGTTGTTGGCCAGTTAACACAAGACGTTGGTTCGATTCTGCCTGGGGATCTTTTGTTGTGTATCATCTCCAATTTCTTCCCAATGATTCTGGTCTGACTTGACTATCTACTATCAGTCAGCCAACAGGTGTTAGCAGCCAGGTGACTCAGGTTTTAAATATTGGCAGTGATCTTTCCGGTGTGGATTACATACAGTATATCCTCTCCTTGTGTTGTGTTGTTTCTTCCTTTTGTCCACAGAAGTTACTTCACAATAAAAGCCAAGCCATGCTGTGTTTCGCAAGTTGAATGCTTTTCATGTGAACAAGCAGCAGTAGAACATTTTGCAAGTTTGACTGGCAGAAACTTGATACTTTGTCAGGAGAGTGAACAATAAACAGAGATATCACTGAGACAAAATTACACACAAAGATGGATTACATACGACAATATTTCCTTCATGTGAATAAAGGCAATCTTAATCCCACTCGGGAATGGGGCACCCTGTCACTAATAATAAAAACTATGATATAGAGAGGTAATTGCACAATGCAAATACATTGAACTGTTAATAAAATACTGACCATAAATAATAGGCCCCAAACCCAAACTTTGATTTTATGAACTTTAAACTGGAGACAAGTTGCGGACGCAACATTAACATATCATCACCTTTAATGCTGATATGGTGTTAGCAACAGTTGCTTACTTACACATCCAGAAGTTACAGATTCAACATTATCATTAATTTAGATTCATTTTTATGTCCACCTGATGAATCTATGTCCAATATTTGCTCTCTTTTAGCTCTGTTTTTGGTCTCCACCAACTCCTGAGGGAAATATCTGGCTCTTTAGCTGCTTAATGCTGCACTACGGTGAATACGACACTATGAGGGCAGTGAGAGTGAACCAAAACAGTAAAGTTGTTGGACAGTTAAACAAAACTGCAGATTCATTATTAGTATGAAAACATTGACAATAAGACTGAACCAGAAAACTTAAACCTGAAGAATAAGTTACAAGATGCAATAATCACATAAAAACTCTGGCTTTAAGTGAACACAAGGAAGTGCATGAAGGTGTACTATCTTCTTTATCTCACCTCTTTGTAGTATTGGCAAAGAAACGTTACATGCCAGAGTTAAATGAGAACTTGAATTAGATGCTTAACCACAGATAAGAACCAGAATACCAGCAGGCTGACAGAGCTGGCAGTGTTTGTCACTGCCAACTTCTGATCTTATCTTGAATATTGCAATTTTGCAGCAGGGCAGGTATTAAACTTCTATTTTCCACGCCTAATAAAACCTTCCCTCATTAGTTGCTCATGTGTTGTGTCTCACAGGGTTTGGAGATGGGAAGTATGTTTCTTTTGAGGACCGGCAGTGGCACCAGCCGTGCTTTAAGTGTTCACGCTGCTCAGTGTCGCTGGTGGGCTCCGGCTTCTTCCCCGACCGCGGCCAGATTCTGTGTACAGACTGCAACAACGACGACTGACCACCACCACCAACTACATCTGCAACACCTGCACCAGGGGCCGCCAACGTCAAACACTGCTGACACCAGCAGAAAAACTTCGAAACCTCAGCCTTGCACATGAACACTGCAATATTACTCACTCACAGTGTAAAGCTAACAAATCTCAGTATTTACAAGTCAAAACTCTCGTCAGCTTTTTAGCACATTGAAATGTGTGTATAAATTCTGCAGAAATGTCCTGTGATGTATGTGTACGACTTAGTTTTTCTTTATTTTATATGTTTCGCACATCAAAGACTAGATAGAGTATACAAAAGATACATGCAAACCTTTAAATTAAACCGTTTATTCATTAAGGTGGTAATGCACCATTTTAATACACATTTCTTTCATGACTGCTAGATAAAACCAATATTTGAATCTTATGACCTATGCTTGGCAGACATATTTCTACTTTCTAAAAATATTCCAACTCACAAAGAGGTCGACTTCTTCCACTGCTTGCTGTACTTGAACTTATTTGCTGAATATGAACTGTTGGAAAACCTTATTTTGCCTTCAGCTTAAAGCAATCTTTACTGGCGTACATGCAATAAAAATGTCATGAAACAAAAGGTGGTTCATAAATAAATGAATAGTGTATTTGTCTCTATGAGCTCAACACAATACACTTATAATACAGTAGTTGTCACTTAGCCTATAGACCAGGGGTTGGCAGTATTTTCTTATAGAGGGCTATATGACTTAGATAAAATCCAATCTAAACGTAGACTGGAATCAAGTTAAATAGCAATAAATACAGACTGATTGTAGTCATTCACCTCAAGATTCATTAACATTATGTTGCCTTTTCTTGATTTTTTGGGGTTTGTTTAACTTTTCTTTGAGGTCTTTGCGGGCCGGATTGAGATGGTCCACAGGCCCGTTCTGGCCCTGGGGCTGTATTTTGCCCATGTGTGCTACAGACCTTTAGATTGCTAGCCAAGGAAATACAATCATCACTGTTCTAATCACAATGTTCTACAGCATTTGCTCCCAACATTTCAGTTTATTTTTAAGATTAATATCTTTTTCTTATTTTGAATCACTCAGTAAATTCAAGCCTTTTGGGGCTCTAACAAGTCTAAGAGTTTACAGCTACGTTAGCAGTGTTGAGGCTGTACTAGTGGCTCTTTAAGGCAAATGCTAACATCAGTGCCAGCTAGCATGGTCACAATGACAATGCTAACACGCTAATGTTTAGCAGGTGTGAGGTTCACCATGTTCACCATATTAGTTGAGCATGTTAGTGTCTTATCATTTGCTAATTAGCACCAAACACAAAATGTCACTGAAGCTGATGGGAACCTCATTAGTTTTGCAGATATCTGTTCAGAAAACGACATACTGGACACGTTAAAAAAGGGGAGGGGCTCACCAAAGATATTACAAATGTCTGCATCAAATTTCATGACAATTCATCCAATAGTTGTCAAGATGTTTCACTCATAACTAAAAATGTCAACCTCATTACGCGCTACAGGAAAAGTTAGAGGGTCTCCAAAGTCTTAGGAGAATGCAACATCTGGGAACTAATGCATGGACCAACTTTCATTGACATCATCGTCATCCCAAAGAGCAACACAGCCAGTGTGGCTAAAAAGCATTCAAACACTCGGATGTTATGGTCAAAAAAGTGAAAATGATTGTGGATCACTGCAACAACTCGGAAATGGCAAGAAATGTGCAAAAGTATTCTTCTAAGTTGTATTTATTCTGTCTCGCAAAAGAACAAATAATAAAGCTACACAAAAAAAAATCTAAATTTTTCTTGTGAGGTGCATCGAGGATCTCAAACTAAATATTACTTTTGCTGATACTTACTTTATATCATCTTGAACTGGTTCCTTCCCCTGAAAAGCCATACTCCATTTCCCAAAGATGGTTCTTTGTGGGTAGCTCCATGCAGTCTTTCCCTCATTATTACTTACATAATCTATATAAATATTTACAGTTCAGAACCTCTGCACTGATTGTGTTTATATGGAGGCTGTGCCAGGCTCGAGTCCACATCAGGGGGAGGGCACAAAAAACCTGCTGACACAAAGTTGTCCAGAAATGTGATTTTCACCTATGGTACTTTAGCTTATATGGTTTTTATGCTAAATATATACATGTAACCGTGGACCTGCTCTTTCTAGCTTTAAAGTGTCCAGAATTATTAGAAAGAATTAGATAAAAATAAAGGGGCATTCTTATTAGAGGCCGTTTTGAAAGTTAATTTTTGAAATTAAAACCCACTTCCACAACTAGAAATAGAAAAAGTTAGTAAGTGGACGTTATGCCGTTAAATTTAAAAGAAAACATGATATTAACAATAACAAGGTTATGGCCCTGACAGGTGCTAATGTGGAAATATGAGCACTCTTTTCACTCCAGGCCCTGTAGGTATTCCCTCATAAACTGAAAAATGTAGCCTTCAAGAAGTGATACATCCCTGTTACTTCCTGCTTTTGATCATCATTTATGACCGAGTGTAAAAAATGTTGACTTGCTGCAACAAGCCTGCTCTTTATACCCGGTCTTATCACAAGATAAACTCCAGATGAAAAACAAAAGTCCATGTGGTGCTGGGTTTTGTTTTGTTGTTTGAGCTTTTCCCATGACTCTTCCTGAAATATTTTTGACCTTGTTTTGCGGGGATGAAGGAGAACAGTCTTGTTTGGTCCCAGGAGGAGGAGGAGGACAACGACGACAGGATGGGGTCGAAGCTCCTCAGTGAATATTTAAGATTTCACGTCATCCCGCTCAGGCTGTGAGGGACCGGGGACTCAAACTCAGCTGGATCCCATTGGTGGAGGCTGTTTAAGTAATTAGACGACACGACTCTGACTGACCACAGAAGAAGGAATTGGGGGGGGGGCTAAGCCTCACACGAGACCCTGCAGCGTTTACAGTATTTGTCCTTAAGTCATCTAAGGTCCATAGATGTATCTACAGGACTTTACATTTGAGAATTTGCCAGCTCAATACACTGTTTAAGTGGGATTTAGCCTGGATTATTCTAAAGAGGGTCAGTTCGCTTTAATTACCAAAACACATTTGTCATTTACCCCTTGTGGTTTCCAGACAGGCTGATAATTTTGGTTTCATTTCCCTGGTTTTCAGAAATCCGTCTTCTCTTTATGACTCTGTAACACTATAATGGAAGTGAAATTTATTTGTGGCGCTCACAGCGTTAAAAATTAAACATCTCTTTCAGAAACAGTGTTCTTTTTACTTTGTTTAATCCACTGACCTCATTGTCAACATTTTACACAGGAACTATTTCTCTGGTAGATATAGTTTCAATAAAAACTGTTGACAGGAACGTGTGGTTTATAATTTATACTCTTCAGTACTTTGTTGCTATAAATCTCCCCTGAATTAGAGTAATGGCAGAAACCTTGCATATCTTAAAACCTCAGCCAAACTTGCATTGTCAGATACAGCATGGAGTTTGTCCAGTTGCCCAAAAGCCGGGTCAACGTGGACGACAAGTCCTTGGAGAGTTATTAGAGCTTTTGTTACAACTGGAGAAACTCGAGATTGTATGTTATGATCAAAAGCTCCAGAGCAGCTATGGACCTTGCAGTTTTTCCAACTGATAAAATTGTTTGAGAGAGTAATGCATGTTTTTGGCTAATTTACTGAATTAAATACCTGATCAATAATAAAAATATTGCCATAAACCAGTCCTGGTTATTGACTGATTGATTGCAACGTTGTCCACAATGCCCCTAGGAATATTAAAGGGATAGATACCATGGTATGGTAAAATTAAAAAGTTTCTAGTATAAATTGACATATTACAAACCCTACACTAAAGGTAAGTGGAAATAGTTTTTGTCATTTGGATGAACTGGCTTTTTAAATTTTTCAGAATCTATATCTTAACTGTATTTGAGGCAAGTTGAAATAAAGATACAAACACAACTTTAATGTTTTAATCACATGCTGACTGGCCGTCATTAGGGAGCTGTTACAACACCACAGAAAATGACAACACAGAAGATTAGAAAAGATCTGTTTTCCAGAAAAAGGTCGGCGGGGTTGAAATGTTTGCAATACTTCACTTTTTCTTTGAAAGGAATCATTATTCATCATTAAGCTGCTGTTATCTCAGTGTGGAACTGATACTTGACCGAACACACATGCTGGTTTGCAACAACACAACAAGATCATTCATAACGACCAGGGAGCCTCCCCAGAGAGCCGCGGTGATCCACTTTTGGACACTGACCGTATAAATGAAACATTTGCATGTTAAGAGTCAAGAGCAGCAAACCAGATTATTTTAAGGCCCAGACTACAGTTTTCACGTTTCCTAATTTGTTGTAAATTGCAAATCTTGACTCAAAACTACATATTTTCACCTCTTCCCTGTAGCGCTATTTATCCATCTACATTGTTTTCGTGTGACTTGCTCAGTTTTGGAGATATCAGCTGTAGAGATGTCTGCCTTCTCTCTAATATAATGGAACTAGATGGCACTTCGCTTGTGGTGCTCAAAGTGCCAACAAAATACATTTTTAAAACTCGATAGCAATGTCTCTTTCTAGAAATCATGACCCGCTTACTCAGGATAACCCACAGACCTTGTCGTGAGCAGTTTCATGTAGGAGCTATTTTCTTTCTACCGAACTACACCGAAGGAAACATGGACGAGAGGCTCGGGCTCGTGACAAGGCAGGATGTAACCGTTAATGGTGTCCTCCGCAGGATAAGCTGTAACATTAGCTAGCTAGCTAGCCTCTCATCCATGAGTAGATGCATGCTCATGTCTGCGTGGTGATATGTAAAGAAAATAGTTCCTATGTGAAACTGCTCACAACAAGGTCTATGTTATCTGGGTCATAATTTCTGCAGAGAGACATTGCCCATTTAGTTTTTCAAATGTATTTTTTGCACCACAAGCTAAGTTCCATTTAGTTCCATTATATTCGAGAGATAGGAAGTATCTCTACAGCCGATATCTCCAAAACTCTGCAACTCTTTTGATTTTGAGGTGAACTGCCTCTTTAAGTTTAACTTCAGGAATCCCGTTTTGCTCCAAACAGCTCAATTAGTTTTGCCTTGGTCAATTCTTTCCAGATTATTTCCTGAAGTGACAGGAAATGAAGTAAAGATTTGCTGTTAAGTGGTGAAACACACATTGCACATTCATGCCTCATTACTCACACACCTCAAAGTTAAACGCATGGAATGTACTTTGGTGTGAGTCTCCAGCCAGATCGCATTACGTAGTAGGTGATGTTGAGCAGTCTGAATGTGACTTGTGAGTGAGTCATGGCCTGACATGTAACCTGGCCTCAACCACAGCCTCCACAGTATACTGTATGTGTTGGATGGCTGAGGTGCGCATACTGTAGGAGAGGAGGAAATGATGCCGCTGGGAGAAAAATGTGCAGTATGTCTCCAAACCTGTATTAATGCTCAATGCTTTGTCATTATGAATCACAGACAAAGGTGAAGAAGTGAAGACCACAGCGAAGTAAAGGATACACAACACCCTCAAAAATACTTAAAATGATATCTAACTTTCAGAGCAATAAAGTAGTGAGACTGTTCGAGGAGCTAAAAGCTAACGTCAGCATGCTAAGATACTTAAATAGCAATGCTACATTCTGATGTTCAGCAGGTATAATGAGTAAAACAGTTGACATCTTTAGCATGTTTTAATTTATTTTAGCATGTTAGCATGCTTTGCTAATTAGCAATAAACACAAACTACAGCTGAGACTGATGCTAATGTATTTAGTTGTGATCCTTTACTCTATATAAAGATGGAGGACATAAGAGCTCCCCAAAAGTGAAGCTAAAACATCTCAATCACCCCCTGGTGGTGGGCTGCAGTATAGGTTATTAACTTTCCCCCTGCAATGATATCAAGTAGGACATGGGCCAAACTAAAAACTCAAAGTACACGACAAATACATTTTTGCCAAAGATGGTTTCTGTTGTTTAAGGTAGTTCTTATCACGCAGATGTATGTTCAAGTTTTCGTTTTTCTGATCAGTTTGGTTTTAATTAGTTACTTCATGCTATAAAAACGGGGTGAAACGTCATGATTGACAGTTGAGCCGTGCTTGCGATTGGGCGGGCGCGTATATGGGCGGGAACTCGACACCGCGGCTTTGCTGCCCGGTCGCTACTGCATAGGCTCTGGCTCCAAATGACGTCACCAGCGCAAGATGGCAGCGCTCATATCCGGGATATTTTGGCTTCATATTTGTACAATGGGAGGAAATGGAGATGCGGCATCCATCTTTATTTATGTCAATGGTTATGGGAACAATTTATCAAATAAATACTGAAATATTTCAATAATGAGTGAAAACTTTTCATAGGAGGTTTCTCTAGATCACCAAAGTCAGAAGGATTTCTCCTTCTGAGACCTTGAGCGTCTGTGCAAAATTTCAAAGCAATGCAATTGTTGAGATATTTTGCCAAAAACCACTCACATCAACCTCACTAGCTGGAAAATTTGGGGGGGATAAACAATAGAATTTATATTTAGTACAGTGTATGACATCACCAAAGTCAGCAAGTTTCATCCTCCTGGGACCTTGAATGTCTGTACTAATTTTACTGCAACAGATACTGATGTTACAATATTCCAGTCTAAACCAAGGACCAACTGACCGACACTGCCATCCAGATCCATACAGCCAACAGTCATAATGCTAACTACCTGCTAGAGAAACGGAACAGTAAAAACACATCATTCATTCATACCAGATGAAATGTGACTCTGGGATGGAGCGGTGGTGGAACAGCATGAAACCGAGGAGTGCATTCCAGGGATGGACTCTTCCCCGGTCAGTCTCTCCATCATACGCGTTTGTCAGCAGCTCTGGTTCCTCAGGGCGCCTGTTTCCATCCCCCGATGTGGTGATGTTTCAGGCCAGTTGTGACTAATGTGCAACTCATTGCAAAACTCAAGTACTTCCAGTTTTGAATTACTCTGCGGGAGCTTTAAAATATGTGTTTTTGATTTAAAGATCCAGATCGAGAGGGATAGTGCAATGGCTCACTGAGAGAGCCTTAAAGAAATAGTTTGACCTTATGGAAAATATGCATATTCACTTTCTTACTGAGGGTTGGATGAGAAATTCAATACCACTATTACACTATGTTAAATATCAAACTAAAGCCAGCAAGCAGTTAGCTTAGCTGAGCACATAACGCTGGGCTGGAACCAGGGAAAACGTCAAAAGGTTAAAAAAAATCCACCAGGTAGCACCTCTAAATCTCACATTTGTGTAATATATATACAAACAGAAATGTAAAGACAAAACGTTGTGGTTTTATGGGGGAATTAAATAGACATTTTCTTTTCCTTCACCTCAGGAGATAACAAAGCTAGCTGTCTCCAGTCATAATGCTAAAAATTCTCCAAAAAAAAAAAGGGATTCTGATATGGTTTTGCAGAAAAAATATATCAAAATGCTTAAAATGGCACCTATCCCTTCTCCCCAAAGAATAATATGAACATTCAAATATTTTTCATTTCACAAGTTTAACTGCTGGACGCAGGATGTCTCCTCCTTCACTGTAAAGTCCATTCTCAGTGTATTTGCACTGGAGGCTTCAAGTTTCTAGTCACACCGAATACTGGACCAAATAATTTTTGATGTCACAAATCATGCTCGTAGGCCCCGCCTCTTAATATCAGATTTGTATTAAGTACAGAGAAAAATTAAAAGTTTCATCAGTAAATGTGAAAACAGCCTTACAGTATCAGACTCATTGTACACAGTGAAGCTCAAACATTCAACTGTTGGAACAAGAAGAAAAACACACTTTTGACTGGAGGGGGGCTTTAAGCTTATCCTTTCAAACTTGCTTTTACCTAGAAACAATATTTTACCTCACGAGTAGAATTATTCCTTGCCAATTTTGTCTTTTTGCTGAAGGTTTCTGAACTTGTATGTCTTTCTGTGCCTTTATCGTTTTTGAATGTTGTAGTGCATCTTTTTGTTTGTACTTATTGATAACGTAACACTTTCATTATATTCTTATTTTTGTGTATTCAAGTTTTGTACAATCTTGCCTGCAGGTATATATGCTTAAACTGAACAAGTGAATGAACATGAAAATGTAGTTTCAAACCTTCAACCGTGTGCTTTGGTGCTACCTTGTGGAAAACTGGGGGAACTACATGCTGACTACATGTAGATTAAAACTGTTAAAAACTGTCACTTTCAAAAACATTTGTTTATCTATTTATCTATTAGTTAAAACAGTTTGAGATATTAAAGAGCCAGACAACATTGTGTTATATTAGGATGGTGTTGTCATTATCTTGTAATCTGAGACGCACGTTTACTTAAGGAACTATTTTCATAACACAAACTGAAAACTGTCAGTAGGGAATGTGCTTGCTATTTTCTATACAAGTTAGGTAAACACTGATAATTGGACTCTTTGACATTACAGCCTTTTTTTGGGCCACATGTGTGGGAACTCCATCCAACAATTGGTCCATGAAACCACAATATTTCAGAATTCCCAACACATAATCTCTTCATTGCTGTAATGAAAAGCACTACCTTTACTAACTAAATAAAAATACAAACATTCACGTTTTTGGTATTTTATTATTTTTTGAAAAACAAACCATGTAATAAAAGGGGGTATTCAGGCTATATGACTATGTGGCTCTTTAAAAAAAAGCAAAACATGGAAATTAACTACACAATAAATACAATCTTTTTTTAAACACTATACAAGAGGGTGTGTTACTGGAGGAGGGCCTCATTAGGCCTCAAGTAACATGCAACACCGTATTTCTATTTAATTGGTAAGGTTAAAATCTTAACCGTGACCAATGGTAGGTGGCAGGGGGAATGTTTCAAGCAATACAAACAGTACAGGCTGAAATATGACAACTTGAAGGGGAAAAAAAGGCATAAAAAGTTCACAGAAATGTGTTTCTCTTTGCGTATCCTCATGTGTCCAGGTGTTCCAGTCGAGTTCAAGCAGAATAATCCTGCAGGAGAAAAACCACTTAAGTAAAAACAGGGATCACAGTAAAAAGTCTAGTTATAAATCAATTAATCCATCATTTTTAAGCCCAAAAAAAAAAAAACAGGTTCCAAAATTTGATCGGTGATTGTAAAGTAGTAGATAAGGTTTTGGAATGTTGTTCGGACAAAACAAGACATTTAAAGATTCCAGCGGTGACATTTTTTTCTGACATTTTATTGAAAAAACAACAACATTTTTTTTACTTACAGCTCTGGGTTTCTTGTTGACCTTCATGTCAAATCTACAACAAAAACAAAATAAGGCTACATTAGATGTCAACAGATTATAAAGCTTGTTTTGATGGGAATTATGGTTAAAATAAATAAATAAATAAATAAAATTTGAAAAAAAAGCAGTGCTACTACTGTATCATGAAGAAACCTATAAATAAGCCCATAACAAGAACGCTAAATGATGATGTGTTTGTTCTTGTTTGTGCACAAATCTGTAGCCAACCCGGCATCTGACAAGACCAGCAATGCTTTAATTTAATTGCTGGAACTGTGGAAGCACACTTGAAATGAGTCTGGGGTAAGAAAATACTCCAGTAACAAGCAGGAATATCTAATGGAGTTAAAGAGTGCTGGATGCTGATGTGCATTCAAAATTAAAGAAAGAAGTGTTGGACATGCAGTATGATTGGATAACTAGCAGGCTCAAACTCTAGGTCAAAAAAGAAGCAGACAGAGAGCAGGAAAAATGGCGGAAAAGTTGAGGATGCAAGTTTTCTTTTCCGAGGATGGTGACAGAAAGACAACTAATTTCTTTGGTCGCCTCGTTTTGCCATGACCAAGCGACATATCACACAAGTCCTAGACAATTCTGACCTCTGATATTATCGCTAACGTAAATTACAGTTTACCCCTTTATTACCCTACTTAAAGAACAAACTGGAGGAGACGCTGTGCATTAATTACTATCTCAATAGAACATGAGATAACACATAACATTCATGTGAACGTTCTCCTGTCCCTGCTTCTTCCTCCCTCTTTCCTTGCCAGTGTAGGCACGAAGTCATGTTCACAACAATAAACAAGAAAGTTGGCTAACAGGGAAAATTAAACTGATATTAGCGAAGTGGACAGTATTTATCCTGACGAAAGGAAGAGCCAAAACAAGACGATTAATGAAATTAATTTGGAGCATGAACTTTCCGTCACTATCCTAGGAAAAGAAAGCTTGCGTTGAGGATGGGATTTTGCAGCAGGCAGGATGTTGACACCACAGGAGCAGGAAGTAAAATTCAGACTTACTCAAAGTCATAATCAAACATTGCAGAGGGACTGAGGGGGGGGGGGGGGGCAGCATTAGGGGAAGGAAGAAAGCAGCAGCTGTTAGTTCACCAACCTGAGTCTAAAGCCCTACGTCTACATAATACTGCAGTCCAGACTTTACAGAGAGAGAACCACTTCTTCACAGTGTGTTAGGTGCAGCACCTGCTGTGTTAATATGTGGTAAGAACAGTGAAGCCTGAGGCAGGAAAAACAGCTTGGCATTAAATAGGTGGCTATTACACAGCGACACTTAACACTGCTGAACAACTCATTAGCTCTTTGTGTTGTGAAAAGTGGGAACAACAAACCATTTGTTGTCTGTTCACTGTTGACTCTTATAATAACAAAACAAGACTTACAGTACCAATAATGATCAGTGCGTTTTCATGCTCTTAAGTCATTGGTTAAATAGGCATTGGGATCCCACAAATATAAGAGATAAAAAGGTATGAGAAAGAAAAACACACAGCATTGGCCTAAAAATAATAAATATAATATAAAATAATATAAAGACAATATTGTTTTTTCTGTAAATTACATTTAAACAACTATTACATCTGAGGACCTTACATTTACATATATTCCTTTCATTTTAACAAGAGAAATGAGATGAGGACTCTCGAGGATTCTTGAACTAACAGTGTTTCAGGGAAACTTTCCCAACCGGGACTGGCCTGAAAGAATTTTATATTTTCAAGGTTTATTTTCCCAAAAACATTTGCTGGAAATCTGGGGGGAACCCTTTATCTAATATTCAGGCTACTATGGTATGTTTCTCTTAGACAAAAGTATGCTTATTGTTCCATACCTCTATTTTTTATTTAATTTTTTAGCTTTTCTTGCAAAATACTTCATACTTTTACCTCTCCAGGTCTCCAAAAATCATCCAAAAACAAAAAAGATATTTGGTTGAACTGCTCAAAATTAATGTTTGATTAATGTCTGACTCCAGATTTCTCCAGGGGAAAAATAATTCCTTGCAATGTATATGTGCAACTGGGTTTCCAATAGGCGTTTTACCAGCCAGCAGGATATAGGAAAGTTCATTTATATACAGACTACATTTATATATTGCTTTTATCCAGAGGACTTTACAATTTGCCTTTACTTTTCCAACCATGTATACACACACACACACACACACACACACACACACACACAGCGAGCTACCACGCAAGGAACTGGTCTATTCATCAGGAGACACTCTGACAGGAGGAGCCTGGGATTGAACCCAACCCTACCTGCTGAGCCACAACCGCTCAATCATTAAACATAGCTATGCTTTGTGCTGTTGTTTGGGTCGCTTACGGTGAGGGTAGGGGAAAATCTTTCTCCACTTATATATTTGCAGTAACAAGGTTTTAAATTGTTATGGTTCCAGCCATATTTTCTCCTAGTAAACTCCTCTTTGCATGTAAACATACTGATCTGCTATGAACAGACTCAGTTCCTTAATCAAGAAACCCTGAAATTAGATATCTATTAACAGCACAATCAGAATGAAGGAGGAGAGATTGAACCGCATGCCGACACACTGTGTCGTGTATCTTGATTGTGTACCTGTGTCTGTTTTTGTTCTTCCTCTTTTTGTGGCTCCCGTGATGGCTGCCTGAGGAGGAAGAGGAGGCAGCCTTCTGAGGCTTTGGGTCCTGGAGCGTCGAGTCCACGTCTTCTGTGTCCTCCTGGCTCGGCTCATTCTCTTGATTCTGAAGATCTGGAGAGGCGTCGCTTTCCGTGCCGCTGCCTGCCTCACCTGACGCGACACAAACTCAGTGTCAGAAAGTACCACAGACCATGAAGGAGAAACTTCAAAACTGCTTTGCTTGAGAAAAGTTACAAAATCAGCTCACGTTTTTCATTCATGTGATCCGGTATCCCACCGAGTGCACATACTGCCTGCAAATCAAAACAGAGAGTGCCATGAAGCAAATGAGAAACTAATACCTAAATAACTAAAAAGTCTTGTGAGTGAGGGACTTACTGCAACTGATGTGACAGATGACTTGCTGAATAGGCGCTCTGCCTCCTTGAATTTCCTATTCCTTCTATCAGTCTTACTATTGGAGTTCCTGTTCAAATTGCAAAAACAAAAGGTTAGCTAGGTAGCTCATGATCAGGTGGAAAGACAGCTGACACCATGCTCCTTGATTCCATGACACATCAAACAGTGTTAAACCATCTATCTGACATTTTTCATCCAATAACAAAGCAAATGTTTCTTGAAAGTTTAAAGTAAAGTAATAAAAAGGGCTTACACAGGCCTTGCTTTTTTTTTAAAGTGTTCTTCTAATAGCTGAAAAGTATGCAAAATTACCCCTTTTCTTCTTCTCTATACACTTGAAAAAAATTAATCCAGACAGCCTGAGAGTAATGTCTCTGATACTTACTTTTGGTTGGTGAGGTATCGGTCCCATCCTCTGATGATGTTGCCATACATCTGAGTGTCTTCTAGGTAGCTGCCTTCAAATGCATATATTTGTCTTTCCAAGTTCACCAGCGTCTCCTACGATGTTCAAGAAATTAGATCAAACTAGAATCAAGTGTGTAAAGGAAGTGGGTACTGTGCACGGATAATCAGACTGACGTGTAGGCACGTTTGTCAGACTCTTGATTTGAATTTGCTGTCCGGGATGGAGAGACAGAGGAGTTACCTTAGCTGCGATCACAACAGAGGAGATACCGGCTGATAAGGAGAGACAACTATCGTTACTACAACGCTAAATGAATAGTTTACTTTAACCCCAGTCTTGTTTCTACGTGAATTGTGTTGACATCGTATATGTCTCCTGGTAATGCTGTCCAAAATGTTTTAAACCTAAACGGGCTATCGCTGGCCAATCTAACCATGGATATATTATTCTATAACTGTACCAGGACAGCTAACGCGAGAACTTAAACAAACCGGGCGGTAGCTAACGTTATGCTAGCTAGCTAACAATTTCGGGCAAAACAATGCTGCAGCAATGTCCATGTCCAGATAAAATTTAATCAAAATGCTATTCAAACTTGATTGTGGCTATTAAACATTGTCAGAGTCGACGTTGGATTGTTAGACAATAGCTAATAGCGTTATCTTAACAGTACCTCGCTAGCCAAGTTAGCGGGAGCTACCGCTAGTGGAGGGAACTGGGCAGGAGCAAACCGAGAGATAGCCGGCGTTAGCAACTGCTATCATTAGCTTAGCGAGGCCTCAGCTAGCAAACGCCAATATGCAAGTTGCAATCAGCCGTGTTTCTGAATGGTGAAACACTTGATGGCGCGTTCATATTTGACTAAATTGCCGTAACGTGTACTTACAGCGAGTTCTTGTTTCCTCTTCACCAGTTCAGCGAGCTCCCGGCGGGTGTCCGGGATCTGTGGCGGGGTGGTTTTCGCGTGCATCGCCATGATGGATGTAGCTAACTAACCTCGAAACAAAACAGAGGCTTGTTGGTATAAAGCGCCCGATGAACCGCAATTTTACCGCGAGATGGCGCCAAAAGACAACAGGACGTCAGATCGAGCAACACTGTTTTTGCGCCGCCATAGCAACCCGATCCGTGAGCACAAGGAGTTTTTCTATGACATCAGATTTACCGACTTCACTACAAACTTTCAACATATCCTACTGAACCATGGGAAACGTGTACCGAGGATTAAATAAAAGTGAGTGTAAATAAAACTTTAATTTAATTTAATTTTTAGCTAATAAAATTAATATGTAATGGTTCTTTTGATCTTAAAGCAGATAAGATCCTGGCTTATTCTGCTTCATCTTCAATACCAACAAAATACCAAAGACTGGTGATAACAAATGAAGAACAGATGGGCTTTTCATCTCAAGCTAAGAGATTCCTTTCACAAGTCTGTCTGGTAGGGGATTTGACTGTACCAACAATACTCCAGATTAACAACTGAACAAAAGTAATACAGCAACATAAGTGTGATTATGTGTATTTGTTTCAGAATGAAAATCCAGGGCCAGGAAGCTATGGCTGTATCTCCAGCGCTGAGGTCCAAAGTCCTTCCTTCTCAAAGAAAGGCACCACGGGATTTGTTCCGTCTAAGGTCAGGTGGTCCCCGAGTCATTTGCACTGATTTCAGTTCAGACTGAAATATCTCAACAAACATTGGACGGCCATGAAACAGAGGATTGTTTGGTTATCCCCTGACTTTTCCTCCAGCACCATCAACAGGTTGACATATTTATCAAGATGATTGGATCGCCATGTGCCAATTTGGCACAAATATCCATGGTGCAGATCAGATGAATGTTCATGACGCTGGAGGCTGTGTTATGCCCGTTCCTGTAGCACCAGCAGATCAAAGTTCAATGAGTGCAGTATGTCAACATATTCATGATGGATTTGCTTTCATGACATTTGGTGCACACCATAGATGTATAAATAGTAGCCAAAAAACCCTCAATCTTGAAGCTGATTTCTGCTGATTGCCTGTGATTATACTAATTGTTTTTCCAACATCAGGGACATTAAGATGGCTTTGTCATATCATCCTCCCCAATAGGGTGCCAGGGCCTCCAGTTACCCACAGAGAGGCATCCCAGGACCAAATGCATACAACCTGCAGAGCTCCCTCATAGACAAGCATGACTTCAGCGTTGGAGTCTCCAGGGTGTTCAGGTTGCCTGTGGCTGTGCAGCTGGATGGTCCGAAGCACAGAACTCCAGCCCCGAATCAATACGATGTATGTATTTGAATTACACTTTTAAAGACTGTCCTTTGAGACTGTTGCTGTGCAGCCAGTTGTTGACGTGTAGCTTTTTGTTTCTTCTGTATGGACAGGTCAGTCATGGTAGCAGACAGAGGTTCTCCTCAGTGGTTGGTACATCAGCTTTCCTGTCAAAAACTGGACGCGACTCTTTTTACCCAAACAAAAACGTGCCGTCACCATGTAATTACCAATATTTCATCTAAATTCTCCATGTAAAGACATACATAATCACATTTTCATCCACCTTTTTTACTATCTAATTTTTTCACTCTTAATTGTATTTATCTTTGTTTTAATCTCACATCATACATTTTTTTGAAGGCCATTATGAAGTGAACAACAACGAAATCCAGCATGGCTCCAAGGCGGTGTTGTCCCCCTTCAAATCAAAAACTCAGAGAATCCCTGCTCCAGTGGACCACCATGTACCAGGCCCCGGGGCCTACAGTCCCCATCGGACCCCTGCACCGGTGAAGAGGACCATCCTGCCGTGAGTAAACACATAATATTTATGGCTCTGAGTTTGTGTTACCCAGTTGTTTCCTTTTGATGGTTTAATAATGTCAGTTCTGTTAACTGTGTTTCAAGGAGGGGATATTATTTGGCAATATCAGCGCCTCCTCTGATCGTGCCTAAGGACCCACCCTTGCCAGGCCCTGGGCAGTACGACATAGGGAATTATAACGGCCTATCTAAGCGACCCATGCCCACTGCTGCATTTGCATCCAGGACTGAAAGAATAACTCTAAAATCACAGGCCGATACGGGTCCAGGTCCAGGTAATAAAAAAAACACATAAAACATAAATACTTAAAGAATATACATAAAGAAGCATTCTACAGGACCTAAAACACATGAACAACGAACACCAGGTTGTTTTATCTATCCAAAACCAAAGAGAAAAGGTTTCTTTCTAGACTGATCTTTTTTCTTTTTTTTTTACTGGTTATGTTCATGTATTAAGCCCACATTTTCGGCCGGTTTCAGAGCAAAGCTGTTGCTCATTGAACATTCATCTCTTATCGCCTGAAGCATGAGAGAAGAGTAACTCCCCTGCAGTTGGTCACTGTCCTTTTATATAAAATTCAACTTGATTTAAACTTTTAGACAACTTTAGAAATCAGGCATTCAATGCATGGTTCTTTTTTTGATGGGAGTGGCTCAGCTTGTCCAAGTGTATTACATTAATTTCTCTGGTTGCAGGAAAATAACTTTCTCTTAAATAGAGTATTTAAGCTGCTTATATGATTGAAGTATGAAAGCATTAAGTTAAACTTTCTCTCACTCTTTCCAGGTTTCTATGATCCACAAATTTTGCCAAAGCAGTCCTTCTTTTACAATGACTCTAGAGTCTGGATTCCTGTATGAAGCTTTCTAGGAAAACTGCACTTTCCATTGATAAATACAATTTTCACACACAAGAACTGTGATTATCTGAAACAATATGCTCTGTGTTTAAATGTACATCTTTTAGATCAGTATTTGTTGAGAATAAAATGAAAATTAAATGTTTGCAACCATTTAGTTTCTGTTTTTTCGTTTAACCTGGCCAATTCGATGTTGAACTGTTGAGAAGATGAGTTATATTCAGTGTTTTCCCATAGTGGTGATGTAATGCCAAAATGCTTGAAAAGCCTTGTGTTTTATCCTCATCCCAGTTTCCTGATGCTCTAGGCTGGAGATGATAGAGCAGTCAGTGTTTCTGCAGTTCCCAACAGCTGCTGGTCCAGTCGGTGGTACACCACAGTAACAGCTGAGAGCTTGAGATGACACCACTGAGCCAACTGCTAGAGGGCAGGCAGAGGGGTGGAGTGTGACTCTGTATGTGAGCAATGTGACTGACTGGGCATGAGGCAGGGATTGTGCTTAACCCGAAAGACAAATGGATACATCAATCACTCCCTTTATCAGATGTTGTGCTGCTGTAGACAGAGCCAGGCTAGCTGTTTCCATTTGTTTCCAGTCTTTATGCTAAGCTAAGCTAAGCTATGTCATATTTTCCACACAGATATAAAAGTGGTTCTCATCTAGCTCTCTGAAAGCTGTTTCAAACATTGACGTGGCGTTTTGTGTCCACCAGATCATGCAACTCTGTGAACACACAAATTAATGTCATGGTGAGTTAGTATTTATACCTCATTTCCATCTGCAAAGACAAAGGATGGTACTCCAGTTAAAACCAGTTCCTCACAAGGAAATCAGTTGGGAGATTTTTCCCCAGCTCTGCTCTCGCCAACCGCACCAACTGCAGACATGCTTGACTCCCACACTGAAGCAGCTGTGGTTATATTCAGACTCTGACTTCAGCAGTGTGCTCTCCAAATATGTGTTGTTGCCCTGTAAAGCCAAACCATTGTGTACTTGGGGGTTTTACAATGAAAAGAGCACTTTATAACTCGGAAGAAATGTGCTTTCCCCTCTGGTCAAATGCATAGGGAGGATCCAGACGAATGTTTTAAGTGTAACTGCGGGCTTTATGTTAAGAGACTTTTTGAAGTGCTTTTGTGGCAGTGTGTAGGAGGGGAAATTATCTACATGCCTCTGCAAGTACTGACATGAAATCCCTCAAAGGAAGTCTCATTGAGAAAAGTCTTTGGTGTAAGAAAAAGTTCAAGGATACATGCTGATGGAATCAGTTGCTGATTAAATATTTTTACCTTACTCGTGCATTTAAGTGCTCGAAACAGGCATGCTAGGTTAGATTTGGCTCTAAATTAGACCAATAATAGTCTGAGGGATCCTAAAGTGATGCTGCCTGCATCGGAGTGAAGAGCTTCTAATGCCAACTCAAGCTTATGGCTGTTGCTTGGCAGTACATCAGTGGGCTGCAGGCACGATTTGTTCTGCTGTAATTTCATGAGTCTTGAGGCACAAAAGGTTTAAAGACACAAGGTGTATTTATGGAGTCCTTGGTAATCAGTACATGAAGGTAGTTATATAAAGATATAATATGAGCACAACATGGAAAAAGGTAGGGTTTTTCTATCCTGTGTGTCCATGTTTTTTTGTTTTTTTTGACAAGAGGCTAGCTAACTAAGCTAACTAATGTTACACTTCAGCCAATGACGCCTTTAATGTTTACATCCTGTGCTGTCATGAGCGCAGGCCTCTCCTCCATGAGTAGATGCACGCATAGATATAGAGACACACAGTAGATACCTCACTGGTCGCACGTCAATGTCGCCGCCATATTGGGAAGGTCAAGACCGGCCTGTGAGCAAATAGAAGTAAATAAGGAAGCTGCCACATAAAAAGCACTATAATGTGTACATTTCTCAACCGATTTCAGTGAGTTCTTTTTATATTCAAGCATTTATGATGTACATGGAATACAATAGTCGATAGTTAGGTTATAATCGCTGCTAGAAGCTCCTGAGAGGAGTGTGTATCAACATCTGGCTCACCTCTGGCTCATCTGGTGGAGAAGAATTCATTGTCAGGAGGAAAAAAAGCTCACATTTATCAAGCATGGATATGGATTATTTTCCTTGGTTAACAGCTGTGGAGACAGCATAGTGCAGCGATAGCATATTATTATTAATATTTTAGTATCACAGTAGTAATTTGTTTAATTTAATTTGACTAATTTAGTAGTCATAGTGCTTTTTATCCATAAAAACAGCAGCGCTCTCCTTTACTTGTATTTGTTCACAAGGCAGTCTTGACCTTTCCAATATGGCGGCGAGGTTGACGTATCGCAAGAACGAGCCGAAGCAGCCAATGCGGCATCTTCAGTACGTATATATATCTATGGATGCACGTTCCCTCTGTGCTGTGATAAGGAAGAAAATTGTTCCTACGTGAAACTGCTTCCAACAAAGTGCCATATCCCCAAAACTCAACAACTCGCACCAAAACAATCTAGATGGATGAATAGCATTACTTGTTAGAGGAAAAATATATTTTGATTTTGGGGTAAACTGTCACTTAAATATGGGTCAGTTGGTTGGTCCTAACCAACTAACATGGTGAATATGGTAAACGTCCACATATTAGCATTTTTATTGTAAATATGTTAGCATTTAGCCCATCACAGAGCAGCTAGCATGGCTGTAGACTCTTAGTCATGTTATGCATGAGTGTGGCTGTCAACAAATGTTGTGCAGTGTACTATATGTTGTTATGGGAACTTAAAGGTTTAGCTGTAGTCTCTTTATCATTTCATTGCTATTGGTGTCTGAATACCATCACCGGTGTAACAAAGAGTCCCTTCACTGATCAAGATTAACTTTGATGAATGAGGTCATTTATTTGTTTTGTGATTATAGCCTTGAAAATGCACCTCGCTCTCCCTTCTATAACACATGACTTACAGTAGCAGCATTTGTTTACCTCATGATCAGTGTTATCAAACTCCTCTCATCCTGTCTGATATCTGATTTTTCTGGAGAAATGGATTGCAACTCAAAATATGTAGCGGCAGACATGGCAACGCAGCAACAAATACTCCATCCATCCATCCATCCATCTACGAGACAAAGGTTCTCATGCAGATGAACCAGATATGTGAGCTTTATTGAGCGCTGCCTGCCTTTTCCCCAACCCCTGCATTACATTTCCTGCCCTTGCATATCCAAATCCCATTACTGCACCAACAAATCGTTTTATACCGGAGACTCCAGACGCGACAACAGTGCTGCTCGCTGCATCACAGGCTCCAACAGTTCAGATCCAACTCCATTAGCCCTGATGGAGCTGCTTCTCTTCCCCTTTCACGAGTCGCAGCGCAGCCAGATCGATGAGCAGTGTTTCAGCACATGTTGAAAACAATGCTTCAAAAAGAGAAGCTATTATCTGCTTAGCCAAAAGTTAGCTGTGTGTTTTTTTTTAAGAAGGATATTTTTTTCATGTGAAATTGTAAAATTAGAGTTTTAACTGGCAAATTTTGATTTTAAGCTGAATTATAAGATGAATACCAGCCATAGTGAACAAACTGGATGTGGAGAGGTCTCTATAGCTTTAGAGTCCTGAAGTCTTTAGTGTTCTCACCAAGCCAAGTGGGTCATGCATATTTTATCTCTGGTATAACGCTTACATAGACCTACATGTGGCCTTTTAGCATTTAGTATATCTCTAACCGCATGTTAAATTAGCTGTCCTGCTCCAAAGAGTCTTAAAAGGCGCATTCAGAGAATTTTTATTATCATTTTAAACAAAAAGTTGCATGTGCCATTTCTTTACGTTCTGAAGATCTAAGAAACAATTATGAACACAGATGACCTAATCTATAATTAATCTGAATTTTTTATTTAAATGACCGAAAAGGCCTATGGTGTGATTCTGGTCAGACTATTTATAAAAATACCTTTTTAAAAAATGAATGACACTCCTCTTCAACCCTGCAGAAGCCACTTTTTGCTCATAAGAGATGTCATATTGAAAACTGATCATTTTATATGAAACAAAAGTGTTTTTTTCAAAGTATCCAAAATATACAATAATTGTAATACTGCCACTTTTAATGTAAATTTCACACTGGATTATGATTTGTCCCCTTTATTTTTTCATCCTCCTGCTGCTTCTCTTTTTATCAGATAAGACTTGGCAGCAGTTTCCCTCTTGAAGACTGACCTCTGTCTCCTGCAGTGGCAGGAAGGTCATATCAATTGTTAATCAACTTGTCATCAACAATTGAAGGCAGATAATACTGTCAGTTTTACACAGGGGGAAATAGTATAGATATAGTATAATTAGTATTCCAGCAATATTCTGATGATATTTTTATGTTTTCTTGTGGTAATTAAGGCAAATTGCATCTTTATAAAATTTATATTATAGGAAGTATTTTTTCCTAATGGATATCTTGTCCGTGAAGTAAAGCAGAGCCTTTTATTGTTACAAACTGTTAATTTACGTATGCACGGCCAATAATTGCTATAATTACTCATACAGTTCGTTTTATACGCTGTAATGACAACTCGCCTCATTCCAGGCAGCAGCGCTGTTCTCAGCTGCTGAAAAATCATCTGATGGATCAAACCATTCACGGAGCCGAAGAGTTAGAGGACACTTCCGGGTTGTTACTATGGTTAAAACCGACTAGAGAGGCCTTAACGGCAAATAAGATGTGTCATTTCACGTTTTTAATACGACTCCGATGGTTTATTTGCCCTGGTGTTTGCCGGGTAAATGAGTTTCCTCCCTCGCGAAACAGTTGGTTCAGTCCGGTCATCCAGCATGCGGTTTTTCGCTGCGATCGGCGGCGTCAAGGTAGCAAGAGGGAGAAAGAGGCTAGAACCGGAAATCGAGCGATGTTGCCTTCAGAATAAAATATGGTTGTTTTAAAATGGAAGCAAGGCTGTCTGTGATACCTGCAATGAAACACGTAGCCTACTGTATGTATTTGTTAAAAAACATTTTTTGTTATTTGCTATAAATGATAACATGTTTCAATTAAATTAGATATAGGAAATTCTGAGACAATAGCTGTATTTTTAGCATGAAAATAATAACAAATTATTACTAATATTTGTCTATTATGTGCCCTGTCCTGTCTGTTTAGTATGTGTAGTAAACATCATTGTTTATATATTTTGCTTGTGACTGCAAACCCAAGTTGGCCTTTAAGGTAAATCTGGTAAATTCAAGAGCACCATTTTTGTTTGATATCATATTCTGTGACAAAACATTTGTTGTCAGACCTTCTGAACAAAACTACAGTGCTTCCGAAATATGTTTGGGTTCCCTTCCAAGCTGTCATCCAAAATTAATGTGTTTATCTATTCATGACAGCCCCATGTTGAAATGCATTGTGTATTTTAGTTTTATTTCGTTATGGTGTATGTGCAGTGTATGTCAAGGGTATACCATGCCATGTTTTATTCATTTATTTGTGAAAATCGGAAAGAAATTATTAAGAGACGTGTTTCTTTCTTACTAAAAAGTGATAATTAGGCCGACTTCCAGTAGAGCAACTTGACCTTAGAAACAATAGTTTGACAAACAAAAGTTAACTCAAGGTCCAGTGGATGTTTTTTCTCAGTTGCCATAGAAAGCTCAGCCTTCTAGTTCATTTGTTGATGACAGCTGAACTATCTCCAAGTCTCCAACTGAGCAAACTCAGAAAAATGCTGTTGAAATCTCTGGAAAACATGATAAAATGTGGATTTGTTTTATTCTGAAATTTTTAACCGGAAGTGGTTTTCTTATTCTTTGTAACTTGACCGCGGTCCTGCGGCTCACTGGGACTCACTGAAGCTTTTTTTCATTCCCGCACTGTAGATTTTCCTCGGAACACCTACTGGAGTGGACTAAGTCTCTAATTTTAACAAGACATTTTTTTTAAACAAGTTTGGTCATAATTTAATTTTTTTTAAAAAACATCTTAAGTTTTTTTTTCACGCGGATCCTGTTTTATTCCCACGTTATTTTTTTGGTTGGATTTACAAAGGGCGTGTTTGGGCGATCTGTACCGGGAGTTTCATCTCCTGTACTTGTGCGACTCTGAGGAATGACAGCAACTGGAAAGGGACTGAATGGAAACAATGGATTATAAGGAGCTTGGACATAATTTCGAGGAGAAGCTGACACTAACAGACAAATGTGAGTAGCCTAACCCACAGGAAAAAATATATAAAAATAGGTCATGGAAAAACTGTAGAATTAAGGTGGCAGCAGGACGGTGGTGGTTATAAATCATGTTATAGCCTTGTTAGTTTCCTTCATCTTTTTATCCTACCAATCATAATGAAAGTATGTCGGTATTTTCCAATGTATCAGCTGCGTTAATGAAACGCACCTCAGATTCAACAGCTGCAGCAATACAACTCATCAGATTTCTCCCAGTAAAACCTTCAAAGATGGGATTTTTTTTATCCGCCCTGGAAACCCGCTGTAATTCCTCCACACCAAAACAGCGGGTTGTCTGCATCTCTAACAGGCGGGTCCTAACCGGCAGAGATCCTGGAAATGCTGCGCGTAGCCGATGGTCTCCATTACCGAACACGTCAGTGAAAAATGGCCCACATATGCGACCGGGCAAACTGGTGCAGCTGAGCACACACACACACACACACACACACACACACACACACGCAAAAACAGTTAGTGAGATACCCCACAGATCACTGCAGGAGAACTGGGCTGTTCTCTCCGTCTGGTTTTGGGGATTCAGTGTCTTGCTCAAGAGCACTTCAGCAGCGCAGATGCAAGGCCGATGCAGAGCTTTAACATCTGCATCTCAGCCTCTCTGTAGCTGGTCCACCAGCCCAGAGTGAAGTCAGTGAAATCCTTATAATGATGCACAAGTAAGCTGATGCTAGTGAGCCACATTCCCTCTTGTACACACTATAATTATTTATTATAATTATGTTTTTACTAGATTTGTCTCATTAGGCTAGCATTCTCTCTGATTTTCTTCAATTTCCTGATCTTATTTTCACTCTGGATCTGGTTTATATGAATTTGTGGTGTCTTGACACCATTATAACAATGCAATTAATTAATCAATCCATATATATACATATATATATAAAAAGAGGAGCCGAGCCTCCTGCTGCCTCCACCTCCATCACACACCTCCCCTCGACCTGTGTGCTGGTAGAAGGTGACTTTCTGTCCATTGGCTGCCCTCCCCCCATCTCCTCTTGATGTGGAGGTTCGCTGGATGGAGGGAGAAACGTCTGCTGCAGCTTTTTTTTTTTTATCAGCGCAAAAGGCAGGCTGACATGGTGCCCACTCGCTGCATGGGTGGGAGTCTCTTAGGGGCGTAAGAAAATATGTAGTGATATTGTATGGATTCTCAAAAACACATTTTTAATTAATAGTTTACATGCAAAGATTCGTGGCAGTGGTTCATTTTGTGCTTGCGTTTAAACCTCCGACAGCTAGATGGCAGTGTTGTAATCTATCGTCAGCCATTTGACTCTTCCCCTGCAACGTAACGTCAACCGATACAGGAAGAAGTAAGCACATATCGCTAGCATAAACACAAATGACAAGCCTATGAAACGATATATCGCCTTCCTTATAGTAGCGCAATAAATTGAAATATATTGAATCGTAGCCCCTCAATCGTGATACCACCAGATTCTTGCCAATACACAGCTTAACAGTCTATATGCACACTGGCTGTTGCAAAATAAATAGATAAATAAAATTTGTGAGTTTAAAAAAAATCAATAATATATTAGTAATTTTTTTTTTTACATAAACAAACCTTTTCTTTTTTTAAATTGGGATGTTTCTGAGGCATGGCTGTCAACTTCGAAGCTGTATTTTGTTGCTAGAGAGTGCAGCTCAATGAGACTTTTGTGTTAAAGCCAACTTTATTGCTTTCAAGGGCATGTTTATTGAAATACTCAACAAGCTCCGATTGTCCTTGAGCAAATTCTCCCATCGATAAGTGATCCAAAATTTTAAAAAAAACAAAGCATGTTTTGGTTGCAGGCCTTACACAGAGCGCTCCGGGGTTGATCAACATGTGACGTTATCAGGAATGCTAGACGGCAGGGGTGTTAGATAAACAGAAACATTCTTTCTCTCTGACTCCTTTCTGAGAGCTGCGAGTCTCATTCTTGTAAAAAAAAGAAAAGAAAAGAAGATAGACAGAAAGGAAAGAAAAGCCAACTGTGTTTTGTTTGTTTTTTACAGGCTGATGTGCCTGCAGAGCTGTGAGAGGGGCTCATAATCCCATATCAAAGTGATGTATTCAGGTTTGAGGTTGGCAGACCTTTAGGTTTAGCCCTAATGCATGTAGACCATCCAAATCCCCAACAACCCCCTCCACGCATATACACAAACGCACACACTTACCCTCCTGACCTCATCTCTCTTCACACCCACTGAAACCAGTCAACCAGCCGCATTACGACACTTAATCTGAGCCTTTTTTTTCTGTTTCAGAGTCGATGCTTCAGAGCAGAAAAGACCAAAGTTTGTTTTTGAGTAAACACAGCTAGCAGCAGCTTCCTTTCTTACTTACCCCGTGAGTCAAACCAAGCCTCTCCAAGACATGACATGTTCAAAAAAACTCTTTGGTTGCAGTTCACAATAGGAGTGGCACCATCTCTGAAACAATTCACCTTTTGTGTGATGCAGACAGAAACTCTTTGCACTTGTTTCTAAAGGAGTTTAAATTGTTAACACTCCACCCCAGATGAAGACTTCTCTTTCCTGATATCTGCAGTGTCATTTTACCTTTTTTTCCGGCCTTGTTGCCCCTGCAGAGTCTAGGTGGAGTTGAATGCTCCTCTGTGGAAGTAATCATGAGATGTGGACTCCCTTTGGCCAGGAGAGCTTTCTAGTCATGCTGACGTTATGTTCTTGGCACACATTCAACCTCACAGCCAGGCTGGAATGTAGATTATGGCCTAGAAACCTTCTTCCACCTCTATCATAAGTCATCCTCCACCATTTAACTCAGAAAAGAAGTAACCTTGTTCGGGGGTTTCCAGGCAGTAAACAAAAGCCCTTTTTACACAGAGATTGTGCAATATCGCCGCAACGAAAGACCCTTCTCTATGCCGCCTTTGTTTATTTAAACTAAAAAACACAACGGCGTCATAACACAACCCCACTGTGTGATTTTAGCTAGCAAGCACCGTTCCACAATTAAAAGAGGCAACACATCAGCATCGGAGTCTAGTGTGACGTTTTACATGTGCGACGAGCAGCGCGTTGTAAACAATAGAACACAATCATTTACCGTCCCTGTTACGTGGCGGATGATCTCGTCCTCTTCTCCCGAGCCTTGCGTTGTCTCCACAATTTGTAAACATTTTCGGTTGTTTTTTTTTTTTTTGTTCTTCTTTGAGTTAGCTGCTAACTGCAGCTAGCTGCTTTTAAATCTCCCGGTTGAGGGTTGCACACAAACCATATCGACAAAACGTCAAAGCCCCGTCTCGTCTTTCCGCCTCGCCGGCTCACTCCGTTTATACAGACATCGATTCGGCGCTGTTACTACCTCCGCTGCTGTCTCAGAGGTGGAACAACTTTGACCCCCCATTACGCCTCAGGCCCGCAGTGAACCGGCTGTGTAAAAGGGGCTAAAGTTAATTTATTATGTAAATATCCAATGTGATAATACCTTTTGTGCCATCTAGGCAGGCTTAGCAGATTTGAGCAGAAAACGTAAATGAAAACGACAGCTTATTCTCTCATTTCATTCATTTTAAATGATGACAGACAGACTGTTACAGCTCGACTCACCCATCAGCTCGCAGCCAGCAAAAACCCTTTCAAGTCAGGGATAAAACACTTTCATGGATGCTGCCTACTTTATTTCCCACTCAGAAAAGTGATCGGAAATCAATAAGGGAGTCGATAAAGAATCAGACTGATAAGCAGAATCAATACTGGTATCAAAATCTTATCAATTCCCATCCCTACCTGCTAACAACGATTGTACAATCGTAATAACCGAATTGGATTGATACTCTAGTAAAGAAGGGTGGTTTCTTTTTTAGCCTTTAGCCTTTAATAGAAGATAATGTTAGCGAATCCAGCATTAAGGCAGCATTAAGCATTAAGGAGTTAAATTACAAAAAAAAGCCCCTTTCACAGCTATCGCCTCGTACATCCACTAAGTAGAATTTACTCTTGATGTTGCTATATCAGAGTTTAGGCTAACGTTAGCAGCTCTGTCCTGCTGTTTATTAGCTAACCTCATTATTTTAGCATGATATTTTGTGTGTGTATAGCCAAGTGCTTATTTAAGACTATTTTACAGGATTCTCAATTGAAAACAAGTCGGCAGGACACAATAATATCAGTCAAAGATGGTGGTTTGAACCAAGTCACGGAGCTAACGTTAATTAGCTAGCTAACTACATCTTCCATCATCTGCTAGCAACACTTGTCTTTATTCATTCCAGAATAATCAATCTCTGCCCCCGCAGATGAGATCCCTTCTTTTGTCTACCTCTTTCTGAAATAAAGGACCTAATTTTTAGAAAATTAATTTTTATTGATTTTGTAGCTAACTACATAGGCTATGTGCAGTGTGAGATGGAAAGCTAGTCAGGCGCACCAACAGTAACTAAAGGGGGCTTTGCAAACAGTCAATTCAGAATTGTTTGTCAAATCATAATAATGATGGTCTCTTGATCAACTAATTGATTAATCAACAAATTGTTACGCCTTAGATTGTTAATCTTCTTAGTTTTTAATACTGTTTCTGGTAGAGTCTGAGGAAAAAACAAACAAACAAAAAAAAAAGACAAAGCTCCTCTGAGCTCCTGCAGTCAGCCGGGGCTCAAGTTCTCACAGCTCTAACAACTGTGTCTCATTTGTCGCCTCGGGGCTTGAATGCTGTACATGCGGGTGGGAGAGCGGAGTGCTTCTGGGAGCGCTGGGTGTGGACGGGATCAGCCGGAAAGACTCTGAGAAACTGGACAAGGAGTCGAGGCTTAGGTGTTGTTGTGGTCTGAGTGGATCCCTTGAAGAAGGAAGGAGGAGGAGACAGACCAAAGCGCTCTCCCTCTGCAGTCCACGTCAGCGATCTCTGTGACCAGATGCTATAAATCACAGCCATGACACTAACCGCTCGCGCAGGAAAAGAGAGGAAATGCTCCATTCTGCTGGCCGAGTAAGAAGAAAGAGGAGGATGAAGCTTCCTGAGCGCTTATGCGCACATTAGTCATGTTTCCCTTCGTATCTGGTGTTCACAAAAGCACGAGTCATGAATGGGACATTGATATTAATAATCCTGTTTGCAGGATAATCCTGTTAGGAAACGGTGCGAGGCGGAGTTTAGTCATAAAGGGAACTGTCATATCACATTTTATAGATTGGAGTCATTGGAGGAACACCTACACATCTGTGACTATTTACAGCTAATGTGGAGGGAGAAGTAAGGGAAGTCAGGGGCAGATATGGTGCTGACCTCTTTAAGATTCAACCAAATGTTTCACAGTTAGTCCAAATATACACAATTTTTTATCATATTTTTGTCCCGCACTCAACAAATATCACTTTTGAGTTTTGTCAGGTCGTGCTCATTATTTATGAGTAATTATGTAATACCGTGTACTGTCATACAGTAATATTTTCTGAGTTGTGAGCAGCACACGTCACTTCCTCATTTTGCACCACAGCCAATCTGATGACTTCAGACTACTGAGAAAATAAAAAAAAGACTTGCAACTCGACTCTGGAAAGACAAAGAATAGGACTTGGTCTTGAGACTTGATAGTCTTGACTTTGGATGTTGTAGCTAAAACTTGAGATTACTTTGGACTTGCAAAGCAGTGACTTTGTCCCACCTCTGAAAATGTTTCAGATTATCAATGCGTCGTGACTCCCAACTCGTCAAATACAGCAGTTTGGTCAGAGGCCTTAAACTTCAAACTATGACGCTCTGCTTAGCCCTTTCGTGTCAGTTTTGCACGTCAGGTTAGAAACAGTAAAATATGAAACGTCCATATTACTTTCGGACTGTTATTAACGTGAAACGGCTGCAGTTTGTTTAGGCACAAAGAAAAGATCATGCTTTGGGTTAAAATAAGGATGTTAATTTATGTAACGTCCTCACATAACATAATTTCAAAACAAAGCAACTTTAAAATTTGGTCAGACACAGGAATCAAACCCCGGTTGCACGGAAAATCCCGTGTTTGATCCATCCATTTGATTATTATAGGCTGTTCTATTATTATAGATAACTATTTGACTATTTAAACTTTTTGATGAAAGAATAGGGAAACAAGATTAAACCCGAAATGATTGGTGAATTCATCGACATCTGCAACCGTTTCAGTAATCAATTAATAATTTGAGTCATTTTTCAAGCAAAAATGATGTGATAAACTGATTATGTTTAGGTTTTTGACTATTGGTTGGATCAAATTAGTAAAGATGCAATGATGACGATGTCACGTTGGACATTTTTCTCTACTTACTGACCTTTTACAGACCTCGACCTATATTTTGCAGATTAATTGATGATGAAAATAATAATGAGTTGCAGCCCTAAACAAGATTACAAGCCATGTCAATTCAGCATTCTGTGTCAGTGATTCCATGCTTGTTATTGCAGCCAGATTTCGAGTTCTGAGGTCTTATATCCAGCCTTACTCACTGGGGACGCTCACATGAATTAGGTGCTGCTGCTCTGCACTTGAACATAGCTCAAATGTTCAAGTTGAAAATTCACTTTGATGTGTTACACAGAGTACCAACAGTATTGATTGTGTCCTCAGGGCCTTTCTAACTAACCCAGAGGCACGCCCCTCTCTCTCTCTCTCTCTCTCTTTTCATTCTGCAGCTCACTCAGATTTTACTTCCTTTGGTGTTAGTTTTCTATTAAAGTTTAATTGATCAATATTAATGCAGTTGACCTCGTCTTAAGTGTTAAATAGGAGCTTTTTTGCTGTGCTTGCTGCAAAGGAGACCATATAATGTCCTCTAAAATGTCTATATATTCTTTGAATTTGGTATTTTAGCTCCGTAGACGTTCAGCTGTTTTCATTTGGTTCCTGTCCTTTACTTGTCTTCCCATTACCCATGCTGCCTTGCAGTAGGTACTGGATGTTTTTGTCGATGCGTCATCACAACCTCAGGGGAATCACTAACCGATGCGGGGGGGGGGGGGGGGGGGGGGGGGGGGGGGGGGGGG
>JBBPCS010000037.1:8549079-8574445 GCA_037974645.1 Hollardia meadi | reverse complement strand
GTGTGTGTGTGTGTGTGTGTGTGTGTGTGTGTGTGTGTGTGTGTGTGTGTGTGTGTGTGTGTGTGTGTGTGTGCTAATTTGTCGCTGCAGAAAAAGGCAAAAAAGCAAAGTGATCTATACCACACCCTACCCAAACTTTCCTCAAAATTTCCTCCCCATCTTCCTCAAGTCTGAATTCAGATTAATCTCCTCCTAAATGATAATGAGAAGCCAGTTTGACCTCAGAGGATGGTGAGTCCCTCCTCCAGATCCAGACCGAGGGAGTCGGCAGCCCCAATCTCTTATCAGTCCTCAGCTGGGGCCGCTCGCACACCCCCGGCCGCCTTGTGAACAGTTGTTGTCTGTTGCGTTCTCTCCGGTGCAGGCAGATGCTCGGCCTCCACGGTCAACTTGCCGAGACAGGTGGACCCTGTCATTAACAACAGGCTGTCCAAGTCCTCTGCCACGCTCTGGAACTCCCCCAACAGAAGTAAGGACGACCCGACGTCAATGTCCACCAGGCTTCCTCTTCCCTCCCTTTCCCTTCCTATTCATCCCCCTCCACCTCCCCCCTCCTCTTACCTAATACCCAATTGTCGTCTCTGGTGGCCTGCCTGCCTGCCTGTGCTTGGTGACTGGTCATTTACCACCTTCTCCCTTCTCTTATCGCACTCTCGGTCTCGTATGCATCGTGGCTTTTTTCATTTCAGTTGGTGGTTGTCATTGATTTTGAGTCTCCTCTGCATTTTTGATCAGCCTCCCTTTCACATCAACATCACTGAGCCATATTTTGTGATATATTTTGGTGTGCTTCATAGGTTTATAAGTTCGCATCACAACACCTTCTTATTGGTTGTCCCCCCTCGACTTTACTGTTGGTGGCTTGGTGTGGTGGTGGTGGTGTTGGTGGTGGTGGATATCATAGTGTGATTGTTGCAAATGAAAGTACAGCAACTAAATGCACATACATTGTGTAATATTGTGGTTTATGTGTTATTTTAAATATATAACCTGTTTCCATAGAGATTAAAGCTGTAGCTGGATTTGTTTGAATTTACAGCATATATTGCTGCCACCTTGAAAAAACAGTTGCTCAGTTTAATGTGAAATGTTTCTCGTTGTAACACAATCATAACAAGATATTTTTAATGTTTAAGTGATAATATTTTACTACCACATACTAAATTACTTTTACAAGAAGTTTTTCTTGTTATAACAACAGTTTACTTTAGCTTGTTGTACCACAAACTTTTCCATAATTACACAAAATCATCATATGGTTAAAACAAGTTGGTACGTTGCTAGAACATGAAAATTCTAACATGCTGATGTTAGGTAGATGTAATGTTTGCCATGTTCACCATCTTAGCTTAGCGTGTTAGCATGCTAACATTAGCTAACTAGCACTCAACACAAAATATAGCTGAGACTAACATCAGTCCCTGTGGTAACAAGCCACAATTACAGGATAATGTTAATGTTAACTGTCAATCATGAGGTTTCACCACCTTTTTTTATCCCCTCAAGTCACTAATTAAAACCAAACTTAGACAAATAAACACTTGAACTTACATCAGTGTGATAAAATCTACTCAAAATGACAGAAATGATCTTTAGGAAGAACTTTTTTGACGTTTACTTTAAGTTTTTAGTTTGGCCCAAGTCCTATCTGATAACATGGAGGGGTGGGGTTTGTGACCTATACTGCAGCCAGCCACCAGGGGGCGATCAAGATGTTTGGACTTCACTTTTGGGGTGCACTGGATTGAAAATGTGTTTTATTACATTATACATTATAACATAGTCTTGAGTTAAGTCATAAACCAAAGTTTTTAACAAATAACATTTTAACAGATAAAGACACTAGATGTAAAGTCAGGGGAACCCTAAAGTTGTTACAATTTAGTAATTGTCGAGACATTTTATTCAAACTATTAATGTAAACCTGATGGTGGTGCTTTAGGTAAAGTCGGGTAAGCAAAAAAGTCATTAGGGTTCATCCTCTTGGGAACACGAATGACTACTTGTAATCTATCCAGTAGTTGTTGAAATATTTCAGTCTTAAAGAAAACACCTAAATTTCTCACAGCCATGCTTCTGCTGTGGCTAAAAACTTACATCTGTTGATTTAACAGGAAGGTTTTGTGGTATATAAAGATCAAGTGATATTTTGTTATAACAAGAAAAGCTTCTTATAAAACCAGAAAAATTTGGCATGTGGTAAAAACAAGGAAAATATGTAAATATGTAGAAACGTTTCACGATTTTAACAAGAAACTGAGCAAGTGTTTCTTTTTTTATCATGACGGCATCAATACGCTGCTGTATTATGGTAAACATTTTAATTAACTTGTTATATCAAACTCATTTCATTAGACTCCTGACTCCATGTACATAAACGGCATCTGTCTACATCTGAGATTCATCACGCTTCATAACGTGTCATAATAGATCACCCAAAGTGCAGTTCAGCAGTTCAGCATCTCGTCTCCCCTGTCACAATAGTAGAGCTTCAGATTTCGTGCTTGATGATTTCTAACACAAATGCTTCGACCATGAAAGGACAATTTTCGTCCGTGGGAGACTCTCTGCGCAGTGTACCAGTAATAGTGTGGTGGGGGGGTGTGGGGTGGTGACGTTTTATAGATCCAGGCATCAGTCTGCCTCCAGGTGAGCGGTCGATCAGCAGGCAGCAGCTCCGCTCAGCCTCCTCTTGCCGCATTGGAGAAAGAAGAGGAGGAGGGAAACGACTGTTGCCTAGCAACAGGAGGTAGTCGAGTTATCAGTTAGTCATAAAACATGTCGTTAAAATGATCTGGCCAACACACAGCAGAGGTGACTGTTTGCTGTTATATAAGAAAGGCCAGTCTATGATAGAATGAATAATTTTTTTTGGTGTTTTATATTAACAAGACTCGCAACTCGTGTCGTTCTTGGCAGTGCTGTTGCAATTGCACTATTATCATGTGTATGTGTATCTTTTTGCGTATGTCAACTCAGCGATACACTACAATAGAGCGTTGAAAAGCAGTGCACACGGCGGAGCTGTCACTCCAAAAACATCTGTGCACAGCATGTTGTCAGTTGAAGTTTTTGTTTAAAGAACCAGGAAAATCGCACGAATTCCACTAGCTGTCATATTTCATTAGAGCTCACGTGGAGATGGTGCATTCTGTGTCCATCTGTATGTTTTTGTCTCCTGTGCGATGGCGTATTTTCAGTTATTTTACTGTAGAGCAAGCTGTTTCAAAGCAGGAGCTGGACTGAAAAGTAAAAGTCCTTAAAAAGAAGTTTCCAAGCAGTGGTGGAAAATGAATTTGGGAGTTTTACATAAGGAGTAGTTCTGCATTTTTGGGAAATAAACTTATTGTCTTTCTAGTCAAGAGCTAATCATGAAGCCAGCAGCCCGGTTAGCTTAGCTTAAAATAAAGACTGGAAACAGGTGGAAACAGCTAGCCTGGCTCTGTCTAAAGGTAACTAAATCCACATGTGGAACTATTTCTTGGCCCGGACCAGTGACTTCCTGTCTTTGTCCAGGGTTTGTGCTTCATGTTTAACACACATGAGAGTGGAATTGATTGTCTCATCTAACTCTCAGCAAGAAAGCGAATAAGGAAGTTTCCCAAAATGTTGAACCGTGTAAAAAAAAAACAAATTCAGGTACAAGTAAAAGTCCAGCATTAAAAACCTTCCTTCAGTAAATGTACATTAATATTATATCAGTATGTGCATACGTTTGTAAAACATTCATCTGCAATGTAAATAGAAACCACAGCTTTTAAATAAATGTAGTGGAGTGAAAGCAAAAAAGAACTAGAGCCTCAAAACTCAAAATATATTGAGTAAATGTACAACTTTCCACCACTGTCTGCAGGTGGTTTAGGTTATGAATGAAAAAGCTTTGTTTGTTTCATTACTTCAGTTACTGTTGAAGAAGTCTGATGTCTTCCTGATATTCTGTGTGAAGAGAGACTCTGCATCATACGTCTCTATTTTTTGGGGGGTGTTCTATTATTTGTCATGTTCTTTATCAGATTTATACACAGGCACAAATAGTTTCTAACAAATAATTTCAGACTGATTTGAGTCAAAGTTGGTGTCGACCTCTGACTCAAAGCAACTTTGTTCTCTGACATTAAGTTTTGCTTTATTTGAGAATAATTTATTAGTGTGTGTGTGTGTGTTTTCATTCATTACAATGCATTTGATTATATCCTGCTGTTGTTGGACGACGTCATATGTTCTGAATTAAGTGTCATCACATGACACTTAATAAACAGTTACATACACACTGTATGATACCAGAGTGGTGTTACGGTCATACGAGTCGTGTGTGTTGCTTATAGAACAGCACTAATGCCATGCCAGGCCTTTGCACTGCATTGGGTTTGAGTGAGGTCGAGTAAACGGCCACACTGGCTTCTTGTGTGATGTGTTGAGCGGTAAGTAATGAAAATTAACTTGGGTTTGCTCCTCTGTGTGTCGTTATCTAATGTCTGGCACTGTGTGTAACATGTCGGCTAAAGTTCAGTCATTCATCCTGAGTCTGAGAGTGTCTGTGTGGCAGACTGGAGTTTGAGTTATCCTAGCTGCAGTAATAATCTGACTGGATGAGTTAAACCTCAGAAGGTGAAGCTAAAAAGCAGTTAGCTTCAGGGAAAACTAGGTGTGGTTTTGGTTATACCTGATACCTGAGTGGTTTTCAACAAACTTCCAGGTTAATCTAGCATTGAAGAGAAAACAAAATGCGAACTGTAACATTTTTACCCATAACAACCATCACAGTTGACCGACTGACTTCCTGGTTCAACCTTTACCTTAAATATTTGCCAGCAGTTGAGCACTGTTTTACTGTGCCATAAGGGATTATTAGCATCATTATGACTGCGTGTAAACTGGGAGCTAATCTATCTCCAGTGTGCTCGTTCACTACCTGTAAGATTCTATGACCGTGCATGTTTGTTGGACGTATTTATAGCTACGCAGCCATGTGCCCAGATCTCAAAAATTACTTTCTACGATGTTACAACCAATAAAATCACAGGAGCTACTTAAAACTGTTGCAACTACGTTTTCCTTTAAAACTGAAACTCAGTTTGGTCTTAAAGGTGCAATGTGTAAAATAATTGATTGTTGAGCCCGACCTGCCAACCCAAAGCGTCTGTATTTGACGACCTGGGAATGAGATTCAACATCTTACGTTGCACCTTTAAGTTATCTTTAAAATAGAGCTTGTGATGTTGTTTATTCAATATGGGAAGTCAAATACACATCAAGTGGTTTAAGTCATGAGAACACTTTGGTTGGGTGAGATTATAAATTGATGTCACCTTGTTCCAGAAAACATTCGAACATTTCCTCTTACAAAGACGTGACAAACATATCAATGGTTTGTTCAAACTGTCTCCTTGTGAACACTTAAAGGCACCATTTTACCCAGCTGTCCATGGTCGAATTAGCGCTACTAGCTTATAGCAAGTGAAACGCTACTGTGTGTAAGCTAGCTAACTTTCCTGCTGACCTTACTACATCCTGAAGCTCATCAATAAATAGATTTATTTTTGAATGTCAGATCTGCCAATTAGCTCTGTAAAACTGTGGTTTCTTGGCTCCGCCTCCTTATGTCTAAATCAGCCAATGAGATTTTGGATGCTTCCAGTGCCACTGTAATTGAGTGTGTGAAGAGATCTGAATAAATCTGCATTTTATTCATGTGCAGTTTGAAAAATCAAACCCAGACGACACATGCTGCTTCTTTCTTTCTTTTTTTTTGTCACAGCCTCAGACTTTTTTAACTTCATCATCCTACTTTGAGGAGTTTAGTTTTCCAGCAGCACATACACGCAGTGTAAAACTCCACTCTGCATCGGATGGAGGCAGATTGTTGTGTTGTAGTGTGTGTGTTTGTGTGTGAGGGAAGAGATGATGTGCTGTTGTGTCATCAATGAGGAGCGACACATCTGCTGCAGTGTGAGTGTGCACCTGTGCCACAGCATACATGTATGCAGGAGATAAGAGGGTGTTTTTGTCGTGAGCATCGGTGAGTACCTGTGTGCTCTCACAGTAAGCAGACACTGACGCCGCCCTCTTGTGTCAGCCCGCAGCCTGCGTCTCAGCCCGTGGGAGAGCCGCATCGTGGAGCGGCTCATGACGCCGACGCTGTCCTTCTTGGCCCGCAGTCGCAGCGCCGCCACCCTCCTCAACAACAGCGACTCTCGTGAGTGTGAGACACACATCTTTGTACTCAGTCTACCCACAATCCCCTTTCCTGCACTTCTTCTGCAGTGTGCAGGGAGTCAGGAATACTCTGGTCACCTTTAGTCTTTTCTTTCCCCTCTCTTATCATGCTCTTTATCTCTATCTCTGTTTTTATATAAAACTCTGAGGTGATATATGTTTTGGTTTTTAAAGTCCCTAAAATGGTCAGAAATTGTTTGTTTGGTTAATTATTTAGTTCAAAAATGTAAGAAAGTATGGAAATAACAACTTCCAGTTTTTCAGATTGCTTGTATTTTCAAAAAAACAATCCAAAATTTAACTTAAATTGAAAAAAGAAAAGAAGAAGCTAACCAGTAAATATTTGGCGTTTTTGCTTCACAAATACCTTGATTTGGTCTTTATCTTTTCACCTCTCTCTCAATCTTTCTTTCTATACATCTGTGTATTCATATTTGTGTCTTAAACCCTGTGGTGATATTTGGTTTAATTGAAGCTAACAATTATCTTCAATATCAGTAGATCTGTCAATTATTTGTTGGATTAACTGATTTAATGTTTAGTCAAAAAATGTCAAAACATAGTCAAAAAAAAAAAAGAAAAGAAAAAGATACACAAAGTATCTCAGATCTTTAAAGTGCTCTTAAATTGGAACCAATAATTTTTTTTTATTTCCACAAATGACTTAAATGATTAATTGATGACCAAAAGAGTTGATTCCTGAATGGAAAATCATTACCGATATAAAGAAGGTCAGTACTTTATCTGTCAGCAGTGTGTTTGTGCGCGCGTGCGCACGCGTGCGTGTGTGTGTGTGTGTCGGGGGCCCTGACCTCGGCCCTGCTGCCGCTCTCTGCGTGTTTATGTGTCACTCAGACTCTCACCACTGCTCCCGTTCAGCCTCTGCCAGCCCGCTGAACGCCTGCTCCCATCACCACCCAAACCAGAACGCCGCTGAGCGCTGGAGGGTCTCCTCCGCCAGCACGCCGGACATCACCCAGCGCCAGCACCGACGACACTCCACACCGGTAGGCACTGTACATACACACAAATCTGCTGTGAATACATGCACTGCTTTTGCTCTGGATTTTTTAATGTAGGGATTAGGATTAGAATTGTTTTGGAAGCTCCCAGCATTCTTTAAATTGTTCTTTTGTGTTTTTTTTCCATCATCTTTGGATCTTTGGATCCCATCAAACCTTTAAAATGGGAATGTAAACCTGCACTTTATATGAACAATGGTTTAAATGGCTTATGTTCCCTACTGACTCCTAAAACTAGTAATTGCAACCTTCAATCGTTCGACCTTCGATCCTCAATCCCACACTGTTTTTGGTGAAAGTGCTTTTAAAGTTTTTGCTACACATTCACCTTAAACTAGATTATCTACTAAGCATGAGGATTATTAAATTAGGATCAAGGACTTTGGCAACTGAATGTACATGTCATGCCACTAAATTAGTGCTTTAATATTTGTTTGTTTTAAGTCCGCTGCTTGTGTTACATATGTTATATGTGTTATATATTTTTCTGTTGCTTGTTCTTTTATGTGAAACTTGTTGTGCTGCTGTCTTGGCCAGGCCTCCCTTGTAAAAGAGATTTTTAATCTCAATGGGAATATTTCATGGTAAAATAAAGGTTAAATTACAAAATTATCACCCAACTCTACACTTCCCCTCAGACCTACAGAACTTTTTAGCATCTTCTAGCTAGTTGATTTAGTTTTACTCAACTTTACTGTTTTGGTTCACTCTCGCTTCTCTTATTAGCATCTTTCACAGTGACAAAAAACGCTAAAATCCCACCCTGCTCAACACCAAATAACAGATAGATACAGCTGGTAACTAGCTGGAGCATTTAGCAACTAAAGAGGCAGATATTTCTCTCAGGAGGTGGTGGAGACCAAAAATGGAGCTAAAAGAAGAGCGAATCTTGGACTTAAATTCTTTATGTTGCCTGAATCAAGACTCCAAATTAATGATAATGAGCAGCAATAAGTTTGCTACAATAACATGTTGTTGTCAGTGTTATGTTAAAAGCTCAGATTGTCAAAAATATCATTAAATGCACATTTAAATTGTAAAAAACTTCAGATTTCTCATTATTTTTTTTTGATTTGTTACTTTTATTGTCAAAAAGCTATGAACATGCACATTCACAGATTATCAAATGACTAAATACCATGTGCAAAGGAAATAAACTGCCATGCCAGATTGTTTTGCATGTCTTATAATGTAAACTGGGAGGAGCCTCTTCGATTTCAGGTGGCGACATACTGACATTTAACAAAAGGTCTTTATCTGGGGCAGCTGTATCAGCCTTAGCCTGTGGTCATAACTCGATGTTTTTGTGTCATGTCTTCCTTCAAGGTGGACAAAAAGAAGAAAGAGAAGAAAGACAAAGAGAGGGAGAATGAAAAAGAGAAGAACGCTCTCACGAAAGAGAAAGTGCAGAAGAGGAGACAGACGACCACCACGATCCAGAGATCCAGGCCAGAGACCAGGTATCGTCTGGAAACACAGACAGATCACACAAACTGCCTTTTACCAGCTCTGTACGTCAATATGTCCCATTAAAATCTATTTTTAACTGGAAAAATGTTAAATTAATTTGATTCTAAGGGCTTAGTTAATGTAGGAGAGAGGCTGAGAGAGGGAGCTCATGTGTCCTCGTCCTTTATCCCTGGGGCAGGTTAATGTCTGACAGATGGTCCAAGGTGCTATAATCTAACTACTAAAAGAGACTCTGCTGGACACTGTTCAGTCAGCAGCCGTGGGTCAGTCTGCCAGCAGCAGAGTGAGGAACACTCAGACAGAATGGGGATTTCCTGACTGATGCACAGGGGGGAGAAAAAGATGGCTCCCTGCATCCCCTCCTCTCATGTTACACCCCCCTACAGCCGAAGAATCATGGCGAGCGAGTGTGGAGTTTCAGATCGAGTCACTCATATCTTCCACATGACCTAGTTATGGGCTTTATGTAGTGCACCGGGAACCTTATTACCTTCTCCCTGCACTGCTATGAAATGTGATGTTCCGTGCTGCCAACTCTCCGTCTCCTCTCTTCTCACCAGCACCCCAAAGCCCAAAAACAGACCTCCATCACCTGCCGCCCCCAAAAGCCGGCCATTGTCCCCCTTGGTGCCTGCAGGGGCCTCCAAGACCCCCACGGGCAAGAAGACACCTCCTCCTGGCACCAAGACCAGACCCAAACGAGCCCAGACGCCCGCCAGGGTACAGCCCCAGACGGTCGCTGCGGTCGTTCTAGACAAAGACAACGAGCCACAGCAGCTCGACACCCCAGAGGAGAAAAAGAGTGAGTGTCCAAGCTTCAAGGTGACCTTGAGGTTTTGGCCGATATTCGTTTTGCGGTCCAAAAACAGCAAAGTGTGTGTGTGTGTGTGCCTTTACTGATGGCCTTTACTTCAACCTTACGTGAATGCACGTGTTTCATCTTTTTCATTAATTGTTCTCCACAGTTTCTACTGCAAATCAAACTTGAACTTGAAAACTGTTCAAAGAAAAATTGTAATGTTGAATCATAGCTGCGTAATAATGATTTAAAAATGTATCATCTGGCAGTCTTCAGCGATTTGTCCTCATCTTATTCGTCAGATATTTGTAATCACTATGTTCTTGATAAGCTAATTGATTGTGTCCTCATGACGATGTTTTGTCTCTTGGTCTTCTCTCTGATAGACTCCAGTAATGTTCCTGCCATCGTGGTGTCCTCTGCACCGGCTACACCTCCTTCCCTCAGCCCACCGGTTGTGTCAGCCGCCTCTTCAGCGGTGCCAAACGTCGAGCCGGCTGCCTCGGCTGCTTCTCCTGCTGTGGCCTCCACCAGTAATCCGGCTCCTTCCACCGCTGCTGCTGTCTCCACCCCGGCTGCACCAGCCAGCAGGCCGTCAGCCGGCACCAACGACCCCGAGGAGGCAGCTCGTATCCTGGCAGAGAAACGCAGACAAGCCCGAGAGCAGCGGGACAGAGAGGAGCAGGAGCGTCTGGAGCAGGAGCACAAAAACAGGTCAGACTTAAAGTTATGATAATATCATAACTGCATCATATTGTAAGGCTATTTTGTCCCTCCCTGCTAGTTACCTTGCCACAATGATTGATTTCCTAATAATGTCCTTGGAAGTTTCCTGGAAAGAGCCCTTTCACATTCAGCTCACAAACCCCACAAACTGCCGATCTTTCTGCAGATAAATAATAAACGCATGCACAATACGTAACACGGAATGTGTCCTTTCAGGATCCTCCGGGAGGAGGCGATGGTCCGGGAGGCAGAGGAGAGGAAGCGCAGAGAGGAGGAGGCTCGATTCATGGCCGAGCAGCAGCGCCTGAGGGACGAAGCCCAGCGAGCTCAAGAGGAGAAGGAGGCGCAGGAGAGAGCCAGAGCCGAGCAGGAGGAGAACGAGAGGCTGCAGAAACAGGTCAGTGACCGTGTGTGGTGAGAGGAGCACTTTTAGTCAAAAAGGCAGTTTTGACTCATGTTCAATTTGACTTTTCACTAAAAACTGCCTAATGTCTCTTATAAATAATAACGTATCTGTAGTTCAGCACTTAAATACAAACATACATACTGCAACCTCAGTGTTGTCCACCTATAATACACTATTTAAGATTTACATCAACTGTTGTACGGACTTTAATAATATCAGAACATATATAATATTTGATAAAAAGCATTAATTAAAAGCAGTTCTGAAGAGGTGAGTGTTGAAATAAATACTTAAACTGTGAATCACTTGATAAGATCAAGACTAAAAATAATGCTTCTATTATAATTGGACAACTATTCTACTCCGAACTTTAAAACAATAGTTTCAAATTAACTTCACTCCCTGAACAGACTGCTGATATCTAACAGGAATCAAACCTTCAGCGCTGCACTCAACTCGCTCTGCGACTCTTCACATGATCATCTCTTGTGAGCTGTAAATACTGTATGCACTGCAAACCCTCTAATTTTCCATTAAGCAACATGAATCCCTGGGATCCCCACATGCAGTAAGCCCATTTACCATCTGGGCAGATTAATGGATGCGAGGATGCCTGAGCTGTCGGGGAGGTGGGTGGCTAACTGTACGTGAGCCCAAACATCAGGCCCCGGTCCGACTCACTCACCCCCTGACTGTCTGGCATCTGGGCAGATTAAAGGAGGGGAATGTGTGCTGCTGTCATGGATGATGTGTGTCATGTGTGAGCCCCGCTGGTCAGAGGCCCCTTGTCTGCCCGGCCAGATGCCAGCTGGTGACCTCCATAATGGTGATGAGCACAGGCTGAGGGAGCCATTGTGACACTGACAGGCCTGTGCTGCCTCTGTCTCGTACACTCGGCTCTGCAGTGGGCTGACAGTCGGATAAGCAGTGCGCCGTGCCTGAAGCTATCGGACTCCCCTTTTCCCCTCAATTGGACCATTGTTCCATCCTGACAGCTCACTCGCTCCAGACTAGAGTGGCCTCTTACATTGTAGAGCTCGGTTTAGTTCGAGTGTGGAGCTCCCTCTGATGGAAATGTGTGCGACTGTTCAATCAAAATCAAAACTAATAGTTGCAATCACTGTGGTTAAACGTGTGATTTAGAAAAAAAACAACCCCGGCAGGTTTGACAGATGTGATTTATGCACACACCATAAGTTTTGTTTTCATCGCTGACTTAAACACATCTGCTCAGTTGGTGCTGAGTCTAAATACTCAGTGAAGCGTATGATGGAGTTACTCACAGAACATCAAGTCAGGCCTGAAGGCTGCAGTACAGACTGAGCATGTGCTGCCCCCTGGTGGTCCAGAGCTGTTCTCCATTACTGTACATTCACACACACACACATTGTGAACGGCGGTGAAGTATTCAGATCCTTAGTGAAAGTAGTAATAACACACTCCAGAAACACTCCACAAAAGTAAAAGTACTGTATTCAGAACTTAAGTAAATGTATGCAAATATTATCCACATAATGTACTTAAAGTATGAAAAATTACTCATGTGTTCCCTGTCAGTGTTTTAATGTTATATCTGATGTTTTTCCTCATTCCTGATCCTTAGCTATAATAACTTCATTTTATTTACACACATCAATGCATTCATTCATATCAGATGAGTTGTCGTCAGAGCCCCTGGAGGGAAATCTGTTTTTACAATCAGCACTTGATTACGTCTCACATGACACATGAATATGGTGGAAATATGATCATATATTATATTATAAGCCCTGAGTCTGGGTGTGTGAGTCCATAAGTCTAACAGAGGAGTGATAATTGTGGCCGAAATGTCTGCATTCATGATCTAACCCCCGGAAATGATATTTAGTTTAGTTGATGCTTTATTTGCATCTTTAACCACAAAAATAAACACTTTATAATCAAACAGAAAAGCTTTTACATCGAAATACGGTTTTAGTTACTAAAAATCTCTTCATGAGTTCCTGTAGCATCATGAGAATAATAAAAATACACATTTTAAACCTGTAAATCACAACATCTTTCTTATCTTTTTATTTCGGAGTTGTGTCTGCAGGGCTTCCTGTCAGAAAACTCTCTATTAATAAAGGCAAAAAAAACTGTATAGTTGTGTGAACAAATTGTTGTAAATAAAAGTATCAACGCTTCTATCGAGCGTGTCTCATCTGAAGGACAAATTGAACTGACCCTGTAAGAGTAGGTGGACAAAAATGTAATTAATTAATTAACACATTCAGCTATGAGTGGACAAAAGCTGTCGCTTTGGACAAGGTCATCTGACGTGTTGGCTCGTGTGTTACAGAACATTTGCATAAACAACTCACTTGTGCAGCAGGTTTCAACTGAAAATAACTGACATCCTGCTGCCCCTTTAGGGTTAGGTTAGGGTCTCTGTAGCTGCACGTGTGATCAGAACTTGAAAGTGTTCTCTTTGTCATGTCTTCTGTTTTTCAGAGGGAGGAGGCTGAAGCCAAAGCCCGCGAGGAGGCCGAGCGTCAGCGGCTGGAGAGGGAGAAACATTTCCAGAAAGAAGAGCAGGAGCGACTGGAGAGGAAGAAGGTGAGGAGTTCAGAAAGTCACACTCGAGTTCAGCAGCACTTCCTCCCCCCTTAGCAAACATCAGCCGCTAACTCACTGACCTCTATCTGATATGCACAGCGCCTTGAGGAGATCATGAAGAGGACTCGGAAAAGCGATGCAGGAGATAAGGTTTGTGTGGTTTTCTTTTAAACAGGCTTGAGTCTCAACTTCCTCTGGCCTTTTTAGAAATAACAAACTGTTTGTTTGTTTTTCTTCATAATCGCAGAAGGACGTCAAAGCTTCTCCACAGGTCAACGGCAAGGACTCAGAGCTCAGTAAGGGTAAGTGCCGCATCTTACGCCATCATATACACAGTCTGAAAAACATCTAATCATCTCATTTGTTTATTAATTATCATTCTGAAGCAGCTGGAAACCTGCAGAGTCCTAACTCAGCAGTCCTCAGCCCATCACAAAGTGCGTCCGCCCCTGTTGTGAACGGCGTCCAGCCCGCCGCTCACCAGAACGGCGTCTCAGCCAACGGAGAGGAGGCTCACTTTGAGGAGATCATCCAGCTGAACAACGGTGGAAACCCGCCGCAGACTCAGAGTGCGCTGGTCAGCGAGCCGATCCTGGCGTTCGAGGCTGGAGAGCCCTTCCTGATGAAGACGGGCCCTATGAAGCCTCAGCATGTCGCAGGTACAGTAAAGAGACGCCGGATAAGACTGATGAGACAGCAGAGTCCTACATCAGTGTTCCCTATATCTTTACATGGGTTTAAGAAGTTTATGTTTTTATGTTGTTCTGCAGCAACATCTTGTATATAATGTAATATAACTCAAGACATTTACCCGGTTTTAGTTGTTGTTAGAATGAATAAACTTAATGTTTGCTTTCAATGCAGACAAGAATAAAAACTAACCTTGTCACCTTCATCTTCTCACCTGTTGTTTTTCCGTCACCTGCAGAGGTCCTGTGAGTCCCCACACATCCATGGCCTTATGTCTCAGCTTCAGCTATGAGATTCATGCCACACCACAGCGGCTTATTAAAAAACAGTGTGCCAAACAAGCAATGAACTGCGCTGAACTCACATTTACAGTCACAGAGGACAACGACGAGGAGGAGAAAAATTCTGCCTGAGGAGATAAAAAAAACAAAACTCTGAAATGTTTAAAAAAAAACAAAAAAACAAAACAACAACAAGTATTCTCTGTCTTCGCCGCGTGTTGTGGTGCAGCATTTGTCAAGTTTTATTGAAATGTCACATAAAGATTTTATGGTGCACCTTAAAGATGACTGACTATGTAACAAATTTTAGAAAATTCAGTATAAGATCCTGGAAATACATAATATTTGACAATGGTTGTTATTATTACCGTCGTTACGATATTGTTATTGTTACCTTAAGTTGAACAGTGTGTGTGTGTGTTTGTTTTTGTCTTGAATTATTGAGTTATTTAACATGGGGAGCATTGTAAGGACTGGCCACAGACAGTGTATGTAAATGTATAATGAGCCTGGCTGCCTCGGCCTCCTGTTACAGGGGATCTGTGAAATAAAGCTTTATGAAAGGGACTCGGCTCCGTGTCCGGCTATCAGCATCCATTCATACTGAGACATTAGAAAACAATAGAAAACATCAGATATATATACGCAGCAGACACAGAGATCTGGAAGAAACTATGAATTCATGCTAAATGTATAATAGTTTATCCTAACTGGGTATTTAATCTTTTACAGTATTATATAATCAGGTTAAAAGTTAGTGCATCTACTCAAGTACAATTTTGAGGTACTTGTGCTTTACTGAAGTATTTCCAATTTATATAACTTTATACTTGTACTTCTCTACATTTCAGAGGTAAATATTGTACTTTTTTACTCCATAACATTTATTGACAGCTTTAGTTATAAAACGAAATATTATTAATGTGTCAACACATTGTCAAAGATTAAGCCAGAGGGTTTTTTTTCCTTACAAAACAACTGTCTGGTTGTGATTTCTTGTGACATTTCAGATGCTTTAATTTAAATCACTTTTAGAGACTCAGAGAGGTAACATTATTGAATATTATGCAAAATGCAAAGATTAATGAGTTAATAGCCATTAATTACCTCACGACCCCGCAGATTTATGTTGTGACTCATTGGAGGGGCCTGACCCTCAGGTTGGGAACAACTGGACTTTAAATCAAACAGTTACAAAAGTAAAATGCTGCTTACATATTGATAAATCCTTACATATTGATAAATCCTAACAATCAATTATGTAATTTTACTTCTTCTTTTTTTACGAACTAAATTCTGCTGATAATACATACTTTAATAAGATGCAGGACACCCGTAATGAGGATCTAGATTCTTCCATCACTGTATCTCAGTAGTAAACGCAGGTCCAGGCCTCAGTGTCACTGCATTACAATGTTCAGAAAGACCAGAAGGTGGCAGCAAAGACTCTAAAGCACAATTAGCCAGTGATGAACATGATTTCAATGAAATAATATATCTACCAACTTTGGGATATGTTTAAGACCCGAAATATTATCAGTAACTTAAAGGTTCTTCAGTGTTGCACTTTCACAAAGTAGAGAGAATTATGAGAGAGGGATTAAAACAAGAATGATAAAAAATCAAGAAGTAGAGGCCAAGCTGTCCTGACTTTTTGGGTCAAACTCCAAAAACACTGGATCCTACATTTCCCATAATACAATAGGCCCCACAGTGCATCTCTTCGTTAGACCTGGTCTATAGACCCTCCATGTCATCAGATCAGGTTTCACTCCCAATGATGATGAACATTTAATTTGTAAAAAAAGTAATCATTCTAAAGTAAAAGTGCTCATTACACAGAATGACCTTTTTTTCAGAATGTTATATGACTGGATTGTAATTATTGGTTATTTGGTTATTATGTGTAGTGTACTCACTTTAACGTTGCAGCTAGTAAAGGTGGAGCTATGACTTGATATGCTGCTGAGTACCTTAATCCAGGGGTTCTCAACCTTTTGTAATTTAAAGCCCATTTCTGATTGTCAACACGTTTCTCAGGACCTCCTTACGAAATAAATGACAAAAAAAAACATAATTCAAAAACCATTTTGTGCCACTGCATCTGAGAGAATGTTAGCTAGCTGTGGCAGACAATAGCTAGCTGTGGTGGTAGACGTTAGCTAGCTGTGGCAGACGTTAACTAGCTATTGCAGACGTTAGCTAGCTGTGGCAGACGTTAGCTAACTGTTGCAGACGTTAGCAAGCTGTGGTGGTAGACGTTAGCTAGCTGTGGCATACGTTAACTAGCTGTGGCAGACGTTAGCTAGCTGTGGCAGACATTAGCTAGCTGTGGCAGACGTTAGCTAGTAGTGGCAGAACACGGTTGGCTGGTGATTTTCAAATGTAATTGGTCATTGAAATGCCTTTTAATTTGACATTTTTTATTTATGTGAATTCCTGAGCACCTTTAGATATAAAAAATATTTTTTAAATTACAAAACAAAATCTAATAATAATCCAACCATTTGGCTGCACCAGTGCCTCAGTGGCCCACTAGATGATACTCTGAGGCCCACCAGTGGGCCATACCTGCCTTAATCCATACTTCCTAATTTATTAGTTGATTTATATTTTGTATTAATAACCTTAAAAATCTGCAAAGTAAGTAGTAAATAATAATGGTGTCAAATAAACATAGTGGAGTGAAAAGTATAAAGTAACATGAGATGGAAATACTCAGGTATGGTACAACTACCTCAAAAAATGTAGTTACATTCCACCTCTAAGCCTACATTTCCTTTTTTTAAGATTCATTTTTTTGCTTTAATTTGACAGTTTAGTCTCTGGGAAACAGGATTTCATATATGAAAGAATGAAGAGTTTAGCGGGGTCTCTCTGTTTTCAGTAGTGGCCTATTTGTTTGGTTGCGGCTTTAGGTTACACAGAGAAGAGAACTGACCCCAGACAGCTCTGAGGTCCGGTCCAGCCAAAGGATCAAAGGTGCGTCCACTGAGATTTGCTGTCCACTCGCTATAATGCACTCTAGCAATCAAATATTAGCAAGCCTTGTGATCATAATGTTTTGCCTTCAGCTCCAGGTTACTTTGTCCTCAAACTGAACTGACAGTCAGTCAGTTTCAGTCACAGTGCATTTGCCACAGGCCCGCTAGCATATCAAATGTCTAACAAAATACACTAGACCTTGTTTCACTGTGACCACGCTGCCATTTGGCACAGAGATGTGATTCTGGACAGAAACCGCGGGGGAGGACATGTTGTCAGTATCTGTTTGCTTTGGTTTAGATGGTGACTTTGTAATTAGAAAGCTTACTCACTATATAGGGCAGCGCTGCCGTAGTCCACCTATGAGTAATGAGACCCTGTTTGCTCCTCTGAGCAGAGCTACACTGCAATTCATGGTTCTGTTATGTTCTATTGTTTGTCTGATCAGTGTATGTTTACATGGTAACATTACTCCGGTTTCACCTGTACGAGACAGGTGCAGTGTGATTTTTTTTTAAACTAATATTTCTTTACTTATTGACGAGTCATCTCTAACTTTTCGCCATGAAATTATCTGTGCACATTCATGTTCCCCAGAGGATGAAGCCTGATGACTTTGTTGATCCTCTGGCTTTTCCTCTAGTGCCACCAGCACATCAAACTTTTCACTTATCCAGTGAAATTTCACAACATCTACCAGATGGCTTGACTCAAGATTTTATGCAGATATTCATGGTGCCCATAAGATGAATCCCAATGATTGTGTGAATCCCTTAACTTTTCCTCTAGCACCACTACTACCTCTGTGGTTTTGAGTGAAATGTCTTCAGACATTAATGTCCCCTAGGGATGAATTTTAATATCTTTGAAGATCCCTCAACGTTTCAAGAGCATAGTAAACATTACACCTACTAAACATAAGTACGCATAAGGTAAGTTAGCATTGTTATTGTTAGCATGGTAGCATGCTGATGTTAGCATTTAGTTCAAAGCACTGCTATACCCATAGATTTATAAGAACTAGATCTCGGACACAAAGGCACATATGGCAAAAAGTTTTCTAGCTTCCTGGTTTACTTCCCAATTATGCGGCCCACTGAATATGCTCAGTAGTGTCTTTCCCGCTGACCCCGCCCACGAGTTGCTGCTCAGCGCATAGGCTTTACATTGTGATGATGTCAGAGAATTTTTAATCACTTCGGCTTGAGGAAAGTTTTGCAAATAGATGGGGACAATTTTTTTTGGGCCGCAGGGGAATTTTTTTAGCTGCAGTGCCACAAGTGGCCACTGGGCAAATCAGGAAGCAAGGTTGAGCGATTTCGCTATGGCAGGTTTTAAATGATACATTAATAGCTGTACCTAAAGTAAGCCTTGCACAGCTACTAGCATTGCTGTATTAGCTCTAATTTTACCAGTCTCTTTGTTTTCTTTTTCAAATTCTTGGGAGGTCACATATACCCAGGCCTTTAGCTTCTTTCAGGCTGTTATCTCTGGTCCCACCTGTTGGTTTATTACTCAATCATTGTGGAACCAGAGATATCAACCTGGAAGAATTACAGGGCTTTAGCGTCTCTCAGAGTGAGGAGAAGCTGAGCAGGAAGTGTGACCACAACAGGATACAAAACGTGTCATGCAGCTCACTGATTCAACCTGTCCATCCTTCACACGACAAATAAAATTAGATTATTGTCATAAATGATGATGAACAAACTTTGATCTGTCTGTGTACAAATACAAAGTCTAGCTTACATTTACATTTTCCTTTTTAAGCACTACCACAGTAGCAGACCCTGCAAGCGTATTACTGTATCTCACAGATCATCACCAGCGCTTCCTTCAAACAGCATCACTGAAAAGACTCCCAGAGAGTGAACTATTTATAATTCACATGCGATTTCACCAAGTGGTTGTCAGACAGGTGGTAAGAGGCTGTGCACCTTCTCAACACCCGTCTTCCTCACACGTTAATATAAACGAGGAAGCAGAAGCGTCTTGCTCTTGTCTGTTTCACGGCACTTCCACTCTCTCCTGCAAGGTGAGCCTTTTCTTTTCTCTCTCTCTTTCTCGCATGTTTACATGTTTCACCTGTTCTGTGCTGCTGTTTTTGTGCCTTGACAATACTTCAGACCACTGCTGAGGTCTCAGTTTTCTCTAAGAAAGTAGACATTGTCATTTGAGTTGTAGGTTTTTGCCACTTCTGTTCTTTATTGGATTAATTAGACATAGAGAAAGAGGCTAAATAAATTCACAAAATACAAATAAAACTTAAAAAATAGATGATAAATGGGAAATAAAAGCCATAAACTCATGTACAGTCTTTGCATTTTTTATTAGTTATTATTACTTGTCTTTAAGTACGTTTTATGTTTTTTGTTTTTATGTACACTTTTGTTACGCTACCTTTTTGCTTCAAAGAGGAACTAGAGAAGCTGAACAATAAGGTTCTTATAAAATACATAAATGGTGATTTCGGAACCTTTTTGTGTTTTTAAATTGTGCTTTTGCTATGACAACATGCATCTTGTCTTTGCTCATTTGCTCTATTTTAAATGGTGACACAAATGCTCCACACGTTTCGTGTTGCAGTGAGTAGTCCCTTTAATCTTACTGACTTTAATTCACTTTCGTCTCATGATCTCACAAGTCAAAGTTGTCCTCTGCCCCTTGGAATTCAAGCTTCCAGCGAGACCATAAACACCTCGTAACAGTGAGCGACAGACAAGGAGCCATGTGTGGTCTCACATTGTGGCCACAGCAGAGATTTGCCGGGGGTTAATTTTAACTTTGGCACGTCCAAGCGTCCAACACCTGTGCTGCATAGGAAAATGACAGTGAATAGGAACTGCTTTCATACCTTTGTCGAAGGTCAACGAGGGGTGATCTGATCACTGCGTGCCGGGCAAAGTTGTGAAAATTTGGTCTGTGTGCAGGATGTGGACTGGATGTCATGTTATTATTATGAATGTGCTGTGTTTAAGGCTCAGGAAAATAAGGACAACATTTTGAGATAAATGATTTGTAAAGCTCAGCCCTCCTTGGCAACACGCACATGCATCATCAAAACTGTACAAAATGACTTCCTTACCATTTCCATTCAAGTTAAGGAGACTTAACTTGTCTTTTGTTTTGTTGAGATACAGAATACAATACATACAACCCCAAAAACATAAAAAGGGAGACCGAATATTATTAAAAAGAAGAAGAAACACATAGAACATACAAGTCACACATTAAAGAAGAAATGAGAGAGCCTAATAAAAAAAAGTAGTTAAATACAATATATTAAATATATATATATAATATATATATATATATAAAATTATGTCATGATATTGGCAGTACTTATCCATGAGTGTTAATTGCCTTAAGACAGTGGATATGAAATATTAGGGCCTACTGACTACCAGTGATGGAATGTAACTAAGTTAGTATATTTACTCAAGTACTGTTCTTAAGTAAGGTTTTTAGGTACTTGTACTTTACTTGAGTATTTCCATTTTCTACTACTTTATGCTTCCACTCCACTACATTTTGGAGGACAATATTATACTTTTTACTCCACTACATTTATTTGATAACTTTAGTTACTTTGCAGATTGAGTAGACAGAGTAGCATATTTTCTAAATTTATTTTATCAGAAATTAGATTTAAAAACAACAACAACACGAGTTTCAATCATCGGAATAATGCTGAATATCGGATAGGACGATAATCAGGTGACGTCTAGACATAAATATAAATATATATGTATAATTAACTTTTATTTGTACTTTTGATACTTAAGTACATTTATTATGAGATAATACCAGACGTTTACTCAAGTACTACTTTTATAGGTGACTTTCACTTTTACCAAAGTAATATTTTAGCACAACATTGTTACTTTTGGGTACTTTTAACACTGCTAATATAACACTTGTGCTATACTGTCTGTATGTGTTATTGCTCTCTTTGTTGAACCATTTTATGCACTGATAATATTGTTTGGCACATCTTACTTACTGTCTATGCACAAGGAAGATTAAGATTGAAAAGTAATAAGGAAACAATGTCAAACACTCATAAGCAATAAAGAAAAATATTAGCAGAAGAAGTCTTCATGGTAGATCTGTCATGCATTTACTGACTCTGACCTTCCTGATAGAAAACATGTCAGTGAGATGAGACAGAATATAACTTTAGTAAGTAAGTGTATTGGGGTTTGGCCAAGGCCACGTGACCCGAGTGGTGTTAAGGATGGAATCTGTCCATGATAGGAGGCATTATGAGGCTTTTAGTCAGATAAAAATAGTGCACTGTAACAAACAGCATAAGCCCTAATGACTTCTAGCCAAAAGGCAGTTGTGTGTTTGGGTATGTTAAGAGGTTGTAAACAGTTGAAAGGTCTTTTGTTTCAACAATGTAAATAACTCAAAGGGAATGATCAGCGTGTGAGGATCCTGACCTACATGCATTCATTTCATATGATTTGATTGCTTTAATAACAGGGACAAACCACATGAATCAATATTTCACTCTTAGTCAAATTTTCAACAAGACCTTCTACAAACCCATTTTTAAAATCAAGAAGAAGATAACGATTTAAATGTATTGTATTTTGCAAATTATCATCATAAAGACATAAAGAGTGCCTTGTTGTGTGCATAGCACTATGAAAACATATAAGGCACAAATATTTTTTTAGATAGGTAAAGTTGGTTTGGTCCTGGAAACCTGATTTTTTATTTATTTTTTTTACATGACAGATGCTGTTCTGTGCATCAGGTAGTTCTTCATTATTTGACTATCGGTATCCAAATCTGAGATGTTTGCTCCAGGTTCAATGGCTGGCAATTTGTTTGGAAATGAGAATATGCACCACTAATAAACATTATCAAATGACATGATGACCTTAATTGGAGACCCGGTAATAATGTGTCGGATGTTGTGTCTACATCGTTGCATAGAATTTTTGCCAAAGGCACAGACACCAGGTAGAACCTGGGTTTCATAGGGGCAAGGGCCCAACCCAGCAGCTCTTGCCCCAGGGATTCTGCAATGTGCCACTGCCACAGGTGTTACAGCAAGAAGAGATAATGAGCTCTACATTACACCCTCAGTGGTACACACACACACACACACACACACACACACACACACACACACACACACACACACACACACACACTAGAAGAAATTTGACCCTCTCCTCCGCCCCCAACGGACACACGCGCTTCTTCACGCAAAGTATCGCGTGATTTTAGTGTAGCGATCTTGAGCTAACAGTTTCTGTCGATCGTTAGCTACCGTTAAATCTTGATGCGTCCAAATACACGCATTTAGCACCGTTGAAAATGCATAGAAGCATCCTCGGATACATTTAAAGGGGATATACACTGTAAACCGAACACCTGGACTATTTTAAAGGCACGGTGTGTCCGTAACTGTTGCTAACTGTGTTGGCAACTGTGATGTTGCTAATTAGCTTGGTTGTAGCTACGTTGCTAACATCCGTTTACACTCGGTCCGTCCAGTAAAACCAGGAAGGAGGGACGTGACGAGCAGGCAGCTTGGCCTCAAAGGTTGCTCTACTTCTGTGAGCATTTATTCATAAAAAAAGAACCTCGTGCAGGATTGTGGAAACGGGGAAAAGGTAATTACAACGTAGTTTATTATAGTATCCAAGTCGATAGTTGAATTTAGCTACTGCTTTGCTAATCGTTAAAGATTGAGTGATGTTAACGTCAGGGCTTTCAGGAGCAGTAACGTTATCGATAGCTTTGGTCAGTTTTATTGGACTTTAGTACTGACTACAGTATTATATGTCCCCACATCTGCACGAAACTAAGTCAATATGTGTGACATTATTTTATCTGTAATTATTTATATCCGTTCATGTGTAACTCGGTGGAATCTGTTCACTGTAGTGTATGGGTAACCTTACAGTATGTCGTCTCTGCACATAACGTTAGTGATTATCAACGAAGCTAAATAAACAAGCAAATTGACCATTAAACCCAGTGTAGCTTGAGCTGGTGAAATGTTTTTTTTCACTCGCATTTGTTGAGGGGGAGGCAAGTCATATTTGGGATTGAATATGAAAGAGCTATCTGATAATTATTTTTTAAAATTAATTTTATGATCGACAGGGATCGATATTGAAATACTACATTTTATACACTATTATCAAAACACAGTTAAGACTTGAGTAAAGCTGTACAGACTGCCTCGATATTTTCAGAGACAGCGTGTACTAATGAAATGAAGAAATTTGAAATTAGTCATGCTCAGTTACACTTCCTGTTGTATTTTAATGCCAGAGGGAGAGCTGGGCTTTGAGTGTTAACATGCTGTCGATCATGTACTGAAAGCCACTGATGCACCTCCCTGTAATTATCATTCAAGGAATACATTACATTGTCCTTTTCCAGAGAATAACAGAATCAGAGATGATGGTACGGATACAAACTCTGAAAGACCTAATTGATAACTATAATACTTGTTATACTTGTTGTACGCTTTAGGCTACTAGCTTTCCTTGCACAGCTCTTCATTTTAAGCTCACACTGTTAAACCGGCTTGTAGAGAATTTTAGACATACAACTGCTACTTATGTTTGGGTAGGATTCTGGTTTTGCCAGTCCACTCTAGTGTATTAGCTTAAACTGGTTTAATTTTATGCTCCCTGACTGAACTGCCATTTGCCAGGTGTAGATGGGGAGAACTAGCTGCATGTGGCTCTAAGCCAGAACCCAGAGACAGCCAATCATCTCAGCACCAAGTGTGCAGCCTCTATGGGTTGTTGTGATATACTACATGTTACAATTCTTTAGTATGAAGCCCCATTTTGATCTGCACCCGTTGCCTGTTAAAGTTACTGCAATACACTGTCTTATATCAAACTGGTTTAAAAACGTTTACACTGGCCCAATCCTACTGGTAATTTTACATTTCAAATGATAAGCATGTTTTTTCCCTGGCATAACATAGCACTAACATGGTTTAGATACATAACAAAGAGGGGGACCTAGGCATACAAAGAGGTATTGCTGGCCGAAATTCTGTGTATTGAAAGTTTGGGGTTCAGGGAAGAGCAGTAAGGGCCTTTAGTTCCCCAGATTACCAGAGGTCCTCACAAAACACTCAAGTTTCCTGCTTTAGATTTGGGCAGACGGGAGACCCTGTATGAACCACGTAGCAACCATTGTTTGACACATAGCAACTGTTGTCGCTTCAAACATGACAGAAAACAGGCAGTTCACAACATTCTGTGAAAAGCAGCTATTGTGCGTTTCATTTGGTTCACAAAGGGAATCTTCAATAACATGCCGATGCTTCAGACTTTGACTTAACCATTGGAGTAGCAGATTGACATCAATGGTACCATAAACGCTGCCTTTTTTATCATTAGGAAGTCGCTGTGGTAAAAGGATTCTCTTGTCCGACTGCACTAAAACAGTACTACCTGCTCCTGGGGCACTGCTTTGTAAGATCCTCTGAAGCTGGAGCAGATTCAGAAAGAAAAAAAATATTTTGATGCGTTAATTGTTTTCAGTCAATAGGCAGCAAGATAGACAAATGCTGCTGAATTTTAGTTGGTAAAATTGTAAAAATTTGCCTTGTCATGTTTTCCCTTGTAATAGAAGCTAGCATTAAAGATAAAGAAAATATTTATTCTTGTCTTAAAGTGTAGGGAGAAAATAAGTGATGTCATGTTGCACACTCCAATCACCTCTTTAATGTTTCACCTTTGAGATAGTTATTTTCAGTCGATTCACTTAGTTAGCCTGGAGGTCAAAGTCACTCAACTGAAGCTGTTTGTTTACCTCAGAGTTAAGTTTCATCTAAATATTTTACATAATAAGCAGCAGTGAATGTAAAAAGTTGCTCAGTGGATGCTATCAAGGGTTGGACAGTTTTTTGTGGTTACAATTTAAAAAATATAATGTACCTCCATAACCTATGATTTGCCTGGTTGGTTCTGTGTGCTGAAAGGTTTGTTTTTGATCTCCTCAATGTCCTTTTAAAATTATTAATTTCTTTAGCATTTTCTTGTTGGTCATTTAGAGATGCCAAAATTAGGGATGCACCGATTGTTTGGCAACCAAAATTGTTCGGCCGAAAATCGCAAAAAAAAGCCGAATAAGTGAAAAGACCGAATAATTTTTACCGAACAATGACGTTTTTGGCTGGACCGTATGTTCACAAAGTAAA
>JBBPCS010000037.1:8519270-8548979 GCA_037974645.1 Hollardia meadi | reverse complement strand
AACATTACTGTTAAGTATAATGGCGGTCCAGCCATATACTAGGTTTCACCTAGTCTTGTTAAATTGTAGTTTTGTAAATGATTTGAAAGCACATTTAGGCTATTTAATTTATGCAATGGTGAAAAAATTGGCAAAATAAATGAAAAACTGTGAAAAAACCGTGTTCGGTATTCGGCCTTCGGCCAAGTGTTTCATTATTTTCAGTTTCGGTTTCGGCCAAGAATTTTCATTTCGGTGCATCCCTAGCCAAACTTATTTGTCAAAAAAAATTTTGGTTCCAGCTTCTTAACAGGTGTCACATCCTGCTGCACAGAAGCTCAACCTGTCTCACGTTGTGGGCAACTCATGTGCGCATGTTTACATGCTGCTCCAGCTGTCTGCTACAGTTTTAAACTAACCTGTTGGCCTTTGTGTGTCATTGCTGCTTTGGCTTTGATTTATTTTTCTCTGACATTTCAAGGTCATGTGGGGCTTTAGGGGCTGTTGATGGCAGGTTTGAAAACAGCTGGGTGCAGGGGTCTTGATGACGGGCAACAAGGTGTCATGTATGCTGTCTACTCTCAGCTTATCAGCATGTCTGGAAATATGTAGTTGTATAGTCCTGAAGGATATTGGGAGGTTTGTTTGAATTAAATTTGTTCTATTTCTTTTGAAGAGCGCAATTGGTCAACATAACGTTTGGTATCTGTTTCGTTCATGTAGTGAACATTGAGAAAGTTAACAATACTTTAAAACCAATAAAATTCACTTGTTTTCTTGTCTTTTTTTAAGGAAAATAATATTTATACTGGTCTAACTGCAAAGATGTCAAAGGCTCCGGATTCTCCAGCTCGGTCCCGTTCCAGATCAAGATCCAGATCCAGATCTTATTCCAGATCTCACTCAAGGAGTCGCTCCCGCTCAAGATCCAGAAAACGTCGCTATAGGTAAATCCAGTGACTTTTATCTGTTTCTGACAGTGACCTACATCATCACATTTTTAATGTATGTATGTATTGTATGCAGCTGGGTTTGACTTATGGACTTTGAATACATCAAGTAAGGCAATTTTGTACAGTGATTATAGAGCAGCAGGAGTAGATAGGCTCACTAGACTGCAGAGTGCCTGGTCCTCATTGAACTCATTAATAAATATTTTTTTGATATTGTAGTGATTAAGTTGTGCTGTTTTTCTAATGTGCACTACAGCTGTTAGTTGTTGCACCAGACCAATGATTTTTGTTAAATCTAACAATGTAAGTGGTACATTTATTAGCTATTGACTGTGAGTCAAACAATTGGAATTGAAGAGCAAAACTATTTTATTGTAAATTATGTAGGGTATGATATATTTCAATACAGTTTTGTAATATGATTCAGGTAATTACCGTTCGTATTTACTTTCACTTGCTGTACTGACGACTATTTAATCTGTGCTTTACCAGCCTATTTGTTCTGTAAAAAACTTATCTAACAAGTAGTTATCTTCATAAATTTTATGATACACAGACTGGTGTGTTTGCACTGCACATATCAACTGAGTACATTGATATGCTCATATCTCTTTGGCTTTGTTGTAGGACAGTACAAAGTAATAGGAAATGACCAGCTCATGTTTCAGTTGTGTGTTCAGTCACCATTTGCTTCGACACGACAGCCATTTCACTCCAGTGAAACAGCACTCTCGTGAGGTCCTATACTTAAATCTAAATGTAAAACACAAGTCAAATTAGTGCCTGAGAATAATGTAATGAATTTAAGCTCCAGTCATATTAAAGAGGAACTTGACTGATTTCACACATCAAAGTGTGATAACAGGTGTTGGGGAGTTGCCCTGCATATGTGCAATATGTTCCAAGTCCGATAAATTGACCCAAGTGATGTCTCTAGAGTCAGCTTCTGTTGGTGCTGAAGACTACAAGTTACAAGTACACACTCATATCTCAGACTGAACTGTTAGTGGTGCAGCTGCATGGTTGGTCATGTGGGTGGCAGGTTTTGACAAGGAAGAACTGTTTAGGGTTTAGAATTAACACAAGGTTGTTGTTTTTTCGACGGTAAATGCACTACCAGATACTATTTGGATAATTGTTTCAGTCATTTTTCAAGCAAAAATGCCAAACATTGCTTGTTCTAGCTTCTTATATGTAAGAATTTGCTGCGAACTTTGTCATTTAAGATAGTAAATGAGTCTTTGGGCTTTAGACTGTTGGTTGGACAAAAGAAGCAACTTGAAGACGTCACTTTGGGCTCTGGGAAATTGTGATGAGAATTTCTTTCAGAATTTTTGGACATTCTATAGACTATAAACAAATAATCATGAAAATAATCAGCAGATTAATCAATAATTAAAATAATCATAGTGAGTGGCAGCCCTACTTGACATTATGAGATTCTTTCAGTTAACTCAATCAAACTCAAATGTAACTTGAAGTTATTTCCTTGTTCTTTTACTGGGCCCCACTCACACACCAGGTTTGCTCACAATTTGCATAAATGTTTTTCCTGTGTGTGAGAAACTATTTGCATCAGCTCGTCTTCATTCTTATTAGGAATCTGCCCTTATCATTTCAGGTTTAAGAGGTCAACTAATGTACCCAATTATTGATGTGTTGTTAATTAATTATGTTGTTTCCTCATTTAAATGAGGGAGAGCTTCCCACACTGGATGCCTCGTTTACAGCCCATGTTTGTGTTTGAAGCTCAAAGGTCAGTCACAGACAGTGGGTTCCTGGATTGAATGCTCTCCTTGAAGAGCATTGCTACACTGCATGTCAATGATTATCGAAGGAAAAAGGAGTAGAGAGGGTGTACTCTTAGCCTTCCTGTATCTCCCTCCCCCTTCACTGCCTCCTCCCTTTGTGAAATAGACCAGGATGTGTCCATTGTGTACCCTTCATACAACACTTACATTAAGTAAGGCGACATATGCTGTTTTAGTTTACGTTTATGCCCCTTGGAATGAATGACAATGCAACATACAGACATGTTCACAGTCAGGATGAGCTGGCCGTGTTCAGTGAAGATACTTCCTACTTATCACTGAGCTTACGGCATTGTTTTGAGAAGTTTCATTCTCCCCACTGTTGCAACCAGCATTTTCCATGGGCTCCATCTGCTGGTCATATAACTTAATTACCAGTCCTGTCTTTTAAAAGGGTGTCTTGTAAGTGTATAAAATAATATAGGGTTGCAACTAACAATGATTTTAATTGTCTATTAATCTCCAGGTTAATTTTTGGATTCTTTGATTAATTGTTGCCTAAAAATGTTGACAAAATGTTAATTTGTCTGACCAACAGTCAAAACTCAAAAGATATTTAAATGTATTATTGTAGAGGATAAAAAAGCAAATATTCACAATAGAGTAGTTGGAATCAGTAAACATGACATTTTTGCTTAAAAAATGATTAATCAGAAAGTAAAGTTGCTGCTGTCAATAGACTAATCCCCTAATGGAGTAATTGTCTCAGCTTTACTAAACTTCATCTTCTAAAATATATCTATTTATAGATTTTTGCAAATATAATTTCTTGGAAAGTCAAAACGTCCATTATTAATTCACAGTTTGTAGCAGACGTTAATGTTAGTATGTTGTTATACAGCTAATCCAGGAAACTCTTATTACACGGTTCAACTTAGTGATGCTGTGACTGGTTTTGGTTTGGTGTTTACAGACAGCTGATGTCTGTTTCTGGTATTTCTTCAGTGTTATGTTCAGGGTTCTGGCTACACTTTTGTGTTAAAATGTGTGGACTGTGTGGCAATTGACTTGAAGATCGAAAATTGAGTTTAGGACACACCACATGCTTTGTACTCAATAATGTTACGTTTCTCTCTTCTCTTTTATCCAGTTCTAGGTCTCGTTCCCGCTCTCGTTCTCACTCTCCGTCCTACAGAAATTATCCCACCAGAGACTATCAGAACAACAGAGGAGGGTTTAGAGGCTACAACCGGGGCTACCGGAGGCCCTACCACTACCGTGGAAGAAACCGAGGCTATTACCCACGCGGTCATTACCAGAACAGGGGAGGAGGCGGCGGCTATGGCTACAAGGCCAATTGGCAGGGTGGTGGCGGAGGCTGGCATGATCGCCACCATGACCAGGACCACCACTCACACAGCCCCAGGAGGGGGCGCTCCCGCACACCTAAGAAGCGCTCAGGCAGCCGGAGCCGCTCCCGCAACTCTGACCGCTCGTCTTCAGGGAGATCTCGACGCTCCAGGCGCTCCAGCTACTCCTCACATTCCCGGTCCTCATCACCACGTCATCGTAGCAGCAAGAGCAAGCCTGGCTCCAAGGATGCTAAGCTAGCAGAAAGTAAAGCAGAGAAATCAGGTCAGGCAGCAGATGGCAGTGCCATTGAGAAAGCGTCTGGAGGTAAATGGATTGACTATGACACCAGCCCTAAACGACCCAGCCCAGATGCTAAGAAAGAAGATGCTTCCACTGATCCTGATGGCAAAGGGCCCGGGAGCGGTGGTCCCCTGTGGAAAACCATCGGCAATGCACCCTCTCCTCCGGAAAAGAGCCCCACAAAGTCAGGACAGACGGCTTCCTTCGGCGGCTTTGGGTTCTTCTCAAAGGAAGATGCCAAAGCTGGAGATAAAACTGTGATCTCTGCTGCCTTCAAAAAGTATGTCTGTTACTTTTTAAGTTATTTGACTGTAATTACATTGCTTTTTCATTTTTCTAACAACTTATGAACATTATTTTTCTTCCAAACATGTAGCCTTTTTCAAAGATCCATGGAAGAATACAGTTTAAAAAGGAGAACATAAGACTCTTGATTTTAAGTGCATTAAAAGTGTAACTGGCTGTTGTCCTTTTCTGTGCACTGAGAGGAGGTTGTATGAAACGGTGGCGGTAACGTGAGTACAATTGTTGCAATGTTGTTGTTATTGCAATGTTTGCATTAGGGATGGGCATTTAAAAAAACAAATGATCAATATTGGAATTTAAAACCAGCAGCCAACACAATTTCTGTGGTGGTTGTAGGTTTTAAGAATAATTTGACTGGGGAAATAGATGTGGTTGAACGAAGACTGGTTCTCTGCCTTAATGGCATCGGAGCATACTCCCAAGTTTTCGATATAAGAATTCTACTAAACTAAAATCAATAGGACAATACTTCTCATTTACATCAAAACAAGAAAAAGTTTTGGCAAGGAGAAAATATGTGAGTTGCATTGTTAAGTTTTTATTTATTTTTATAGGAGAATAGTTGACGGAACTTAATAATCCAATAAGTAACATTATAAATTTGTCTGCATGCCCATCCTTAATGTCTTTTTCTTTTTCAGTTTGTGAGACTATGTTTTACTTCTTGTTTTTCCCCTCTTGCGTTCTTCATCTCATTCTGAAGTATTGTTGCTAAAATAATCATATTAGTTGTGTACTTGGTGTCACAGGTACTAAAGCTTAGTCTGGTTCTCTGTTTCAGGTTCATGGCTGAGAATAAAAACAAAAAGCAGGCTGCTGAAAAGGAGAACGGTCGCGATAAGGAGCAGAGCACCACTGACAGAGAAAAAGAGAAAGGAAGCAAGTCTGGAGAACTTTTCAACATCTCGTCCACTTCTTTCAGCGACTCCAAAGAAGACAAGACCATGCCTTTCTTTGACGCTGGAGAAGAGGAGTTCCTCAAGTCTCATGGGCTAAAAGAGGGTGACCTTGAGGAGGATGGCGAGGTCAAAACCACCCTCACTGCTCGGGACATTTTTGGGAAGTGGGGCGATGAGCCAAGCTATCCGACATCCTACCCATCATTTAAAGAGAAAAGCCGGAGAGACATTGAAGAGGAAGAGCCCATAGAGCACATGGAGGAGGAGTTGTACCGAAGCCGCAAGCACAGCTCCAAGAAAGAGGAGAAGTCCAAGAAGAAGGAGAAGAAAGAAAAGGAAAAGTCCAGAAGGAGTCCGTCCCCGCCCGCAACTTCCAGAGAGAAGGAGCGGCCGCTGTTCCCTGTAGCTCCTCGTGAGGAGTCTCCTGTACGACACCTGTCTTCATCAAGGGAGGAATTTGAACTCAAAATCAGTTCTTTAGATGATATGCCCAGGTATGTGTAGTGATATTCATGCATGTAACCACACTGCAATATTACTGTATCGGCCTGAATATAAGATGAGCCCCATGTGAGTTTTTTTCACATACAAAACAGTTTCAACTAAAAGAGCCCCACTCTTGATTGTCCACAACTTGTCAATTTAATTGTGATGACGTTCTCTTGGACGGATAAAAACAATATCTAATAAAATCGGTCACTAAATGTACTTTGGCGGCTGTTAATATACCTGAGCAGCCTGCCCAAGTCATGTCTGTGTGGGGGAAACGCATGATGTTTGTGATACTGAGAAAGAGAGAGTGAGAGACTAGTCTAGTAACACTGAGGCTAACCCATAATGCAATGCTTAACAATGCTTTTAAAATTTGAATATGTTTCCATCCACTACTGTTCAAGTTCTTTGTTGTCATATGTACAACAATTACAGTGAAGCAGTGTTTGGCAGTCCAACAATGCTCACACAAATATGTATAAAAGTCAAGTAAGTAAAATCAGATAAGATGGTGAGACAGAATAGTGCAGCAGCTAAAATATAGGAATAAAATCTAATACTTTATATATATGTATATTGGCCGATATGCTTGATATTGTTTTGTTTTTGTCTTCTGTTCTCTCAGCTCTTCCCTGTCCCGGGATCTGATCACTAAGAAAGATCCGGAGTTTCGGTCCATTTTCCAGCACATTCAGTCAGCACAGCTCCGCCACAGCCCCTCTGAGCTGTTTGCTCAGCACGTAGTCTCAATTGTGCACTACATTAAAGGTAGAGTATGATCTGAGCCGGTTTCGTCTGGTATCTACAGATTCAAGATAAAAAGACGGCAGGAGTTGACGAGGCCCAATGGACATTTCATTACTTTAATTTGATTAGTTTGTTGGTGTGGCTGTATGCGGAATAATGTTTTTTGTTCTTGATTTGCAGCTCAACACTTCCACTCCTCAGACATGACTTTAAGTGAGCGTTTTGCCATGTACCAAAGAAAGGCTGCAGAAGTAGAAATGAGGAAGCCAAGGAAGAGCCCAGAAATCCACAGGTATCCATAACATTTAATCATCTGATGGCAAATAATTTATTCAACTTTTCCATTGTGCAGTCCCTTCAGAATCATTGCCTACTGACATTAGAGCTTTTCTTCCTCTCTTAGGAGAATCGATGTTTCCCCCAGTGCCTTTAAGAGGCACTCTCAGCTGTTTGAGGATGTGGAGGAGGCGAGCTACAAGGTGACCAGCCCTTTTGAAATTTGACATGTTTGGAACAAGGAAAATTCGAGACGATCCAAAGCAGCAGTGTTCAGCTTTGTGCTTTTCTTTTAAAGGATGCGTATTTCTAAATCAAAAGAGCCCAATTGTGTTTTGTAAGTGCCAAGCGAGCCCCCCCCCAGCCTATGTGATATGGTTATTGATTGGGTATGTACGAACCCAAGCAAAGGCTAAAAGGAAGTGAATTAAGATCCTGAGTCCAAGCCTCTCAAGGGACGCTTATCAGTGCCTTTACCTTGTAAGTATTTTTCTTAAAAAGGAAAAAAATCAAGCCACAAAAAAACTGTGAAGTTATTTTTATTTTTAATAAGCTACATGCATGCAGCTGGTTTCCACAAATACTTTTGTATTGAAAGTCACTTTTTAAGAAATAAGCATATTCTATTGTTCTTTATTTGCTACACATAGTGTTTCATGTAATATGTAATTTAATAACTGTCTTAACAACAAGAGCGAGCACAATGCTATATGTTGTGTGTCTTTATTTGTACTGCAGTTTTATGCACGTTTTTAAACTTTTTGTCACCAGACATAGAATGTTTGAATCTGTGGGAATATGTGCGCTTGATTCTTTCAAAAATGACTACAGTCGGTAATACTGCGGGCTGCTGAAGAGACTAATAAACACATATCTCTGCAGGATCCAAGTCATAGGTTCAAAGGCGATGTGATGGACCTTCGCTTGGATATTGAAAGGCGTAAGAGGTTTGCCGGTAAGGAGCGCGACTACAAGCGTGAAGGGGGCAGGAGCCCAGGAGGCTCCCGAGGGCCGAGCAGAGAGAGGTCCTCTGAGAAATCTGGGAAACACCACAAGAAATCCAAGTATGTGTAGCCTGTCGTCTTAGCATCTCCACTAGAGATGAACTCAATCCAGTCTTCACATGAGAAATGTGGAGGAGTGGTTACTATTGTTAGTGGGGACATGTACGAGGATAACCACCTCATCATCTGGTCTTCTTTTCACTTATAAATAAAATTTAAACACCCCACGTCTTCAAAGCGGTGGGTGCATCTTAGTTCTTAAAGTGTTTGGCTTGTCACATTATGTGTAGCGCATTCACATCCTACTCAGATGGTCCCATTTCTCCAGTTGCGAGGTCGTTCTTCTGACTCCCAACATGGACGGCATAAGGAAAATGTGTTGTATTTTGTTGTTTGAGTGTTTAAATATTGATATCATGTTTATAATAATAATAATTGATTAGATTTATATAGCGCTTTTCAAGGCACTCAAAGTGCTTCACATATCGGGGGGAAGGGGTGGTGGGGACTCGACTCATCCACCACCGATGTGTAGCACCCACCTGGGTGATGCACGGCAGCCAGTATGCGCCAGAATGCTCACCACACATCAGCTATCTCGGTGGAGAGTAGAGGACCGAAGGAGCCAATTAAGTAATGAGGGATGAGTAGGTGGCCATGATGGGAGGAAGGCCTGTTTTGGGAATTTAGCCAGGGCACCGGGGTAACACCCCTTCTCTTCCGAAGAGTGCAGATGGGATTTTTATTGACCACAGAGAGTCAGGACCTCGGTTTAACGTCTCATCCGAAGGACAGAGCTCACTCACAGGACAGAGTCCCTGTCTCTGCCCTGGGGCATTGGGGATATAATTCATGAGACCAGAGGGAAAGAGCACCTCCTACTGGTCCTCCAACACCACTTCCAGCACCATGTGGTCTCCCTTCCAAAGGACTACAACAGCCAAACCTGCTTAGCTTCCCCAGGCAACCTAATGATGTAATGCAGGAGCTATGGTGCTGGCTGGTATATTACACCAGTTCATCCCAATACCACTGAAATATTTCTTTACCGACTTGTTATCAGGGTTAATGCTAATAAATAACTTTTCTAACTAATCTAGGTCACTGTATGTGGCCCGCTAACAGTTACAACCTAATACCATATTGCAAATAACATGAGTAAAACATTTCCAACCATCAACCAAACATTTACTTTCATCTGCCATATTTCTGCATTTATGACGTCAAAGCTGGCAAGTCCTGTACCAAAAGTTTAGCAGAGTTCCCGACTTGTTCCGATTTGAGGTGGTGTTCACCTGATTTTTTCCTAGTCTGGAACTCGTTTTACAGATTATTCCGGAACCACTTGAAGACACTTAAAGTACAGTTGTTTGCTAGATAAGCATTTGATTAATTAGACGTACATTGCATTTCCTATGTACCTTCAAAATAAAATCATTCTCGTGTTGCAGCAATACAAAGCTTAATATGAAGCAGCAGCTTGAAATTAATTGGCACAAGCAGTCACTTAACATAGAAAATACAGCTTTGATTTGTCAACATTAATTTAACTCCGCACAACAACTACGGCCTACTCCCAAACATGGCTTTATTATTGCAGGTCAGCACTATTACCCACCTGCTATAAGCTTTTGTCAAAACACCTACAGCTCGGCACACCATGGCATGGCTAAAACGGCTTTTTATTTTATTTTAACATCGCTAGAAGCTTTGGCTAGCTTATTTCAGATGCAGCAGGGATGGAGGGGCCTGTGTTGTGCTGGACAATGCAAAAATGTGATGTGAAGAGACATACATATTTAAAGTATGAGACAGATGGCACATCTTATTTAAACAAAGATTTAGGACGTTGTGTTTGTTTACATGAAGGAAGACGAGGTGAAAACATCAGTCTTGTCTCCTGTAACCATTATAACCACTCTGCAAACATTACATGTACATTCATTCTCTTTTGACACATATTTATCTGTAAAACTCCATTTCAATTACACTAACACGCTGCCTTTATGTTTGTGCTCACAGGAAGGGTAAAAAGAAGCGGGATCGCTCTCCATCCTCCTCCTCCTCTTCATCCTCTCCATCCCCCTACCCTCCACCTTTCAGAGGTAAAGAGTACATGGGGGAGGGGATGGAGCACTCGGAGGAGGGCTACACTCACTCCCGTTATCCTCCACGGGACTACAGTGGGCCCGCAGACAGAGGCCCTCGAGATTTCGAGGGCCACAACACAGAGAGAGGCCGAGGCCGTGGATTTGTAAGTTCCTGTGCGCACTTTGTTCATCTCTTCTGCTGTATTTGTTTTTTAATTTTTCACTGAGATACTGACATCTCATCTTCTTGCAATTCTCTGTCCTAATGGAATCACAGTAGACTACGCTTCTCTGCTCTGTTCCTTCCTCCTAATGCTAAGGAACATAATGTGGATGATGATGATGATAATGATGATGACACTCTATCATACATATTCCATGCACTACCTGATTTATATTAAGGTAATGTAGCGCAAATCAGTGGAGCTTCACCTCATCACTAAACAAATGCCTGATTTCCATCAGTCCAGCTTTTTGTGTGTTCTGTCGTTCTCATCGTCCCCGGGTCGAGTTTTGATTCGGACTTGGACAAAGTTTTCAAAATATTTTTCCATCTTTTTGTTAAAAAATGTGTTCAGTCCCGTGAGTGCAAGTTGAAATCAACCTGTTGTTTTGATTTCAGTTCCCCAGAGTGAGAGGGAGAGGTTGGAACAGGGGAAATTATCCTGGAAACAACAGCAATGGAAACCCTGCTAATATGAATCCCGCAGTGCGCCCTCCAGAGGAGGAGTGGGACCCTGAATACACGCCCAAGAGCAGGAAGTACTACCTGGTGAGTCTACTCTTTCATGTAGTGGCATACAGAGACGTTTAAGGCCATGAAAAAGATGGCCTTTTTCACTGAAGACATTTTGAGGCGTCACAGTAGAAATAAAGAAATAATAAAATGACACCCACACACTCCTGTTGTTATATTGTATGAGCCATAACCATTCAGCTACTGAGGCTCCCATAACTACAGTGGATATTTTATAAGTTTTAACTTTATAAACATACATGAAGCAGATGGAAGTTCAGTTCTACTTAACTACAAACAGTTCTGCTTCTAGTAGCATAAACTGCATCACAGAGAAACCAATTATTTCTATTATTAAAATACTTTCATGATCTGTTGTCAGCAGAATCAGTGTTTATTGGAAAGTATCTGATTATTTTGACCAGAGTAAAAGATGTAATCCTGGTTGAAGAAGAGGCTTAAAAATGTCTAAGAAGTTTTAAGTTAGTCCGGACTAGACCAGCTCCTGGCCTAATGATGCTGCTTTTTCTTTTTCCCAGCACGATGATCGAGATGGCGAGAAAACCTGGGTAGACAATCGTGGAAGAGGCCGGGGCGCCTTCCCACCTCGCCGAGGACGCTTCGTCTACCGTAAGGGAGGCAGCAGCCCGAAGTGGACCCACGACATGTTCCAGGGAGGAGAAGAGGGGGGTCTGGGAGACGACAACATCGAAGTAGACCGCAAAGAAACCAAGAATGCTGGAGACGCCCCCACCCTGAAGCAGTAGACCACTCGCTCCATCGTCCACATGTGTCAGAGCAGTTGTAGTGATGACGAAGGGGTTATTCTTTTATTTTCCCCTCCACGTCGTCCCATCGTTTAATAGTTAAAATGTGTTCAGTGAGTTGAGCCTTCGCACAGTTCAAGTAAAGAGCGCACCGTGACGTGAATGACGAGCAGCACACTCTTACTTTTGTATGAGGTTTCAGCTTAATTTCAGTGGTTTTTTTATGGGACGGGTTTTTTTTGCAGCTGGTCGAATTAATTGTATCTTTTTATGGGAGAAATTACCGAGGCCACAAAGTTCAAAGATCAACATCCTCTGAAAGCATGAAAAAAATGCATTTGTGCCTTAGAAAATAATAATACATACAGTAATGTGTAATCAGTTTGAGCCCCAGCTATGAGAGGTACAACTCTGCCTGTTTGTCATTGTAGGGAGGCATTAGGTGTCCTTTTTAATTGTTTGTTTGGTTTTGAGCTGCGATAAATCTTTGATGTTACTGCATGAAACATTTCATTCATACCTCGCTTCACGGGACCAATCAGCAGTGGGCTCAGGGCTCCTGATCTTCTGGTTATCACACATGAAAGTCACTGTCTGAACCCCTGAATGATTGGTGTTTGTTGCTTCAATCATCCGAGCTTCTATAGCTGCTTCACCTGAACTTCTCATTAAGAAGTGAAAACATTTTTGTGTGTGTTTTGCAGTATATTTTCATCAGTTGTGGCTGTTTTCAGTTAATAAGTGTTAATTGTAAAGAACTGACCACAAAATCCCCTGATTTATGATTAAACATGCAGACTTCCTTCCTCTAGGTAAGTGGCTCCCTTTGTTTAGACTTTTAATTAAAAAAAATGGATAGTCATTAAGACATGTATAGAATTATAAAACCAAAATAAATTATTGTAACCTTAGCATCTGTGGGAGAGAAGAAGAATCTGATTATGGTTGTTTTTTTTTAAACAACAGTTGCAGTAATCTTCTCCCAGAAAAAGACCTGCAGTTAAATGATCTGTCGGAGAACCTGAACATGAAAACATTTGTGACAAAACATTTTTATCAAAGGAAAGATACGAGTGTGTACTTTTAGAGTTACACAAACTAGCAGAACTAGACGTGAATCTCTGCTGCTTCGTCCCACTTTTGACTACATACTGCATGTACTAAACAGAACTGTAGGACTGTCGTTTCTTAAAACTTTTAAGAAACGACAGTAAAACTTAGTAAAACTTTTTTACTGTTCTCAAAGAGCTTTGAAGTACTTGTCTTTTAATTTTCGATAGTTTTTTTTTTCTTTCATTCAGGGCAATTCTGCGAGTACGTTTTTGACGTCTACGAATGAACAGACTGTAGAAATGTTTGACAGGCCACTGTGTTAAATGCTTTGTGATTTACTTCATTGTTTGGCGTCTCACACACCCCCACTGAAGTCTGTAAAAAAATATTAATAGTTGCAAAATCAATTTTTTTTTTCTTCTGATCTTATTAAAACCCAAGTATGTATAAAAGTATTGTGGTGGTAACTTTGAGCTTGGCTACAAATTGAGCCTGCGTATCATGAAGGTCACAAAATACTAAAATAACCATAAATCATTGTAGGGCTGCAACTAATGATTATTTTCCTTATTGATTAATCTGCCATTATTTGATTTTGTCTATAAAATGCTGGAATGTAGTGAAATATGCCCGTTATAATTCTCCACAGTCCAATGAGACATATTTGAATATCTTGTTTTATCTGACCAGTATGACAAAAGTATTAAAGCCTAAAGTTTGAGAAGCTGGTACAAGAACATATTTGGTATTTTTGCTTGAAAAATGACTGAATATCAAAATAGTTGCTGCTTAAGTCTTTGTTGATTGATTAGCTCTGAAACAATCAGTAAATCACAGCTGTGATGATTTGCTGCTTTATTGTAAACTGATCATTTTCAGTTCTGGAGTTGTTGGTCAGACAAAACAAGTAATTTAAGACTAAATTGGGCTTTTAAAAAAAACATTTTATAGGCTATTACTACATAAAATAAGGAACTACTTTGTTTTATATGCTATATGGGCTATACATGAACACAAATGCAGTATATTACTTTGGTTTGCCAGAATACAAATTCAGAAAGTGACAGTGTTACTGTTAGTGGTCACATACTGACGCTCATATATATAAGCAATTCTCAAAATCCAGAAAACTCGATACATTAAAACAATGTTAAATATGTATTTTGAGCTGTTAAAGAAGAACCAAACAATTGTGACACGTTGAGTGCTCACCCTCAGGTCATGAGTGTCTCATTTTGTCAGTACTTCGAGTTGTTTTTCCTTTAATAATCTCCAATTCAGCTTCTTAACTGACACTGGTCACAAGTGCTCCAGCTGTAACATAATCGGCCTTTTCATGGACGGAGGAGGAAAATCCAGCCAACAGAATATAGACTGTCCTGAGACATCGCCTGGATCCACTCTGGGGAAGCTGTGCATTGGTAATATCTACAGTATACGACTGAGGTAAATGGCTCTTTCATAGCCCCAAACAGGCCTGTCTTCAGCAGAGAGAGCTGCTGTGCTGGAGGGGAATTAAGGAGGGAAAAGTTACTGGGAATTGTGGAAAAGGAAACACAGGAAGTGATGGGGTCAGAGGGACAAGTCAGTTTAAAGGCTGGGAAAAGACTGGAGGGTTTCTATGGGAAGCTCTCTGCAAAGATTAACCCACCATGAAACTTCCTCCATCCTCCCATGGAAGATGTTTGAGTGACTGCTTAAGTAATTAAGCACATGAAGAGTCAAATCTTTGATTCATGTTTTAAAAATGTGATGATTTTCTTTTTTGTGTTATTGTTAATTGATTATTTGTAGGTTTTGGACTTTTCAAAATCCAAACATTCGGTCTACTCATAAAAGACAATAAGTAAGATGTAAATCTGTAATATTTTGAGAGGCTGGAACCGGCAATTGTTTTTACTTGAAAAATTACTTAAAATGGTTTTGTGGTTCCACGGGGCCCGACTATTTCTTGGCGATCTTGCTTTAGCTAATTCTATGTACTACAGACGGAGCAAATAGGTGTATGGTTATAATTGTGTATTGATTTTAGATGGGCTGTGGGCACCGTTGATCTAATGATAGATATATGCCCCGTTGTTGATTTAAAAAGTGGTTAAACTTTTATTCACAATGCAAAATATGGTATAATAGGGTACATATGGAGCCAAATACCGTATGATGCATAGAAGCCGAATAATGCAAAACCTATGGAGGCTAAAAGAGTTCAATATTAAATTAATGAATAAGAAATTATGAAAAAAAATAGGACTAATCCTTTGAGTAAATACGGACAATTAAATGTATGTACAGTATATGTAATTTTGATATATAGTGCAAATTTTGTCTGTATTATATATATGATTACTCCATAATGTATTATTAATTTAGGGCCTGTACAGAAGTTGTTAGGGGGTCAAAGAGAATAATAATTTTTTTCTTTGTCATAAATTTGCTATTTTTTTTAATTTAAATTAGGGTAGACAATTACACAAGCATGATTAATGTAATACTGTTATATTATTTTTTACATGTAATGGGGCCGGTGTGGCAGTTTTTTCAGCCATACTCGTAACATGATGGCAATGTTCGGTCGGTCCCCCACTTTGGTTCGGACTGGAATATTTCAACAACTCTTTGATGGATTGCAATGTTTTGTGCAGACATTCATGATCCCCAGAGGATGAACCCTACTGACTTTGGTGATCCCCTGGCTGTCTTTTTGAAATATCTCAAAATATACTGGTACAAGGATTGGTGCAGACAATCAGGGTTCAAATGAGATGAAATCATAGTTACTTTAGTGATTCCTTGATGTTCCTCTGCAGCCACCATGAGGTTTTTATAAATTGTCTCTCACTATTAGACTGATTGCCATGAGATTTGGTTCAGATGTTCATGTCCCTTTTAGGATGAATTGTAACTTTTCATCTTGCGATACGAACGGGTCAAAATTTTAATTTATCCACGACTTCGGTTTGTGACCAAATATCTGCAAAACTAATGACATTCCCTTCAGCCTCAGCTTTACTTTGTGTATTTTGCTATTTAGCAAATGTAAGCATGCTAACATGCTAAACTGAGACGGTAAACATTAAACCTGCATATAACTGAAAAAATTATTAGAGCTTTTTTTTATTTTACTGTTGGACACATTGGGCCGCCATACAAGGTGAACATTTCTCTATCCAACCTACTGTGTGTGTCCTTTCCTTTGCAGTCTGTGAGGTGGATTTTCAGGGCACAGTCAAAGAGTCTGTTAGTGGTAATGCACTCGTCCAATAGTCCCAGTCCCTGTGACCAGGATGTCTGGCTGCCCGTTCCTCCAGATCTCCCTGACGATTCGCTCCCTCTCCTCCAGACGTCGCGCCTTCTCCAGCTCCTCAGCTGAGGCGAACACATTCACGCTCCTCAGAGTACCGTCAGACTGGCTGCTGCGATCACTCAGGGGCTCCATGGTCACTTTAGGGATCTCCGCCTCCTCTTCGTCCTCCTCTGTGATGCTCTGATCCTCCTCTTCCTCACTGGACTCCTTCAGCTGTCTCCTCTCGGGGGATGGGGGAGGTCTGCTGTGGCGGCGAGTCCTGCAGGTGATGCTGGCCACCATGAGGCACAGCGCCATGAGCAGGCCAAAACAGACACCCATCATGAAGTAGAGGGCGAAGCTCTCTGGGTTGGCTGTTGGTGGCAGAGAAACAATGGACCAATTACTATACATTTTAATATTTTGAGGTACTTGTATTTTACTTGAGAATTTCCACACAAATATTGTACTTTTTACTCCAATACATTTATAATAATTTGTGTATTATTAACACAATATCAATATTTCATTTTAAAATATCATCATGTATCTGTATATCGTGACAGCCCTACGTCAGACAACACGCCGCTAGATGCCACTAAATCCTCCACACTGGACCTTCCTCCAGCAGAGAAACTTAATGGTGTGTGGGTGAGATTTCCTGCCCAGAAACAGAACAGAATCTGTGCTCTCCATGACTTTTCTACTGCCTACATTTGAGCACCGGAACAACAACAGTGTGAGCAGTTACACTGTAGAGGTCCAGCAGTGCTGTGAGCCAAAGCAAACAGGACACTGAAGTCCCTGGAACTGATTCAGGCTAGACTGTGAAATTAATTCTTATCAAAACTTTCAAGTCTGTCTTAAAGGCACAGTTCACCCCAAAAATCAGCAATACAAATTTTTCCTCTGGCTTGTAGAGCTTTTTATCCGTCTACAGTGTTTTGGCTCAGTTTTGGAGATATCGGCTCTAATTTAATGGAACTAAATGACAAAAAACTTAAAAATCGCAGAAACTCGTCATCTCACACCAAAACAATGCAGGTAAGAGTTTGGAATATGTTTATTTATTCTTGATTTTGGGATAAACTGTACCTTTAGGGGGTAGTATGAGCAGGAGGAACAATTCAATTACAGTGATCAATAACCCTTTAAATGTACATATGGATATGAGTATAGACCTTTTTCACAGCAGCCATTTTGGCAAGAAATAGGTAAACACGGGTGATAGCAGTGATACTAAAGAAGGTTCTGTTCCATTCAAATAGAGTCAAGGTGCTGCTCTTGTGCATGTTGGCTCACTGGAAAGGCTAAATAGAACAGAACCTTAATTACTTTTATTAATTACACCTGCGTTTACCTGCGATTTCATGTCAATATGGCTGCCGTGAAAAAGGTCTATTGCTTTACAACAGACTTGAAATTTAAAAAAAAAAAAACTGCTTCTCTTCTTGTGGCTCCATGGTTTCATGCCGAGACCCATTGAGGGATCCCTGAGCCCCAGGTTGGGAACCACACTTCTAGAAGTGTTTACCTTTGATGTGAGCGTAGGTTGCCATGCTGTTACTGAGCAGCTCCATGTCTCTCTTTACAGGCTCCATCCTGATTCGCTGTGGCTTCAGATATCTACCATCTCCTTTAACACACTGAACTCATGGACTATCCGCCACCGGACGGATCCTGTCACAAAATAAAAACACAAGCAGACATGACGATTTCATTCTGATTTAACGATGGAGGAACAGACAGTGTCAGTGTTGTCACGAGGGCAGGCTGCGCTCATCCGACAGATGCCAAAAGCCTGACAAAATGTGTTCCCCACCCTTTATTCCTGTGATCCAAACTAGTGTCAGAGGTCAGTGTATGAGGACGTTGTGTTCCTCGTAAGTGTTTTACACTCAGGCCTGCTGTAGGACAAACGTGGGGCCCTCTGAGTGCGATAGGGATGTTTATATTTATGACATCAGTGCCTGAGGAGGGGGACGCTCTTTTCCAGTTTCCAGGAAATTAGTTTTTTTCCCTTCTTTTTTTCCCATAAAGTGACATGACAGATTTCACATGCTTGAACTTTGAATCACAATTCCACCGGGAGAAACTCCAGCAAATATCGTAACATACTTACTTAAAATACATATTAATTTTCCTTTATATTGGCCAGGTTTTGTCTCTTAGTATTGAATAACAGTAAGGAGTTCATAAGCTATAAAAAAAAAGCTGTATTTTATGGCTTTAGCTGGTGTTTATCTTTTCTATTTGGTAACAATGCAGTTATAGATGTTGGTAATATGTTAATACATGCTCCTTGGTTTTCTCACATTTGTAATAAGCCATAAATTCTGCAGTAAATATACAAATGTTAGGTTTTTTATAACCCTTTTACAAAGGGATGTCTTAGAAGAAAATCATTACAAAACTATGTATAAACAAGACAAAAGTTCTGTTCCTGCTGTGACTAAATCTTATCAGGTTTTGGCCAGTGTCCACACTGGGAAAGTGAAACTCAATGAGTCAGTATGCTCAATGAAAAAGCTTGATTTTTGTGTGTGCTGTTGATGGACACTAATGTCCCTCTAAGGAAGCGGAAGAGCTGAAAAAAGAAAATGTGGATGTTTGGTGAAACAGCTCAGAAAACATTTAGATAAACATCTGTTGGCTTTGACTTTAAAGTCGCAGTTTGAGTGACATGGATCGGTACAATTTTTTGTTAGACGCCCTGCAAAAGCAATGACAATGCTAACGTATGCGATGATGTTTAGCAGGTACCATGTTCAGCATCAGTGTGCATGCTAATTTTGCTCATTAGCATTAAACACAAAGCACAGCTGAGGCTGAGGGGAATGGCTGCAGGTATTGGACAAAACTTAAGGGATCAACAATGTTATTGCATTTTTTTTTTTTCTGGTGGGGTTACAAATGTTTAATTTCATAGCAATCCATCCAGTATGTGTGGAGACATTTCACTTTAAAAAAAAAAAAAAAATGTCCACCTCATGATGACACTAGAGGAAAATTCAGAGAATCACCAGATGAATTTTTCCTCCTCTGAGGAACGCAAATATCACATTTCAATCCATCCAGTAGATGTTGAGATCTGGACCAAAGCGGTGGATTAACCAACCGACAAACCAGCATCCCAGTAAATCTGGGTAATCCACAGACATTATGGAACTACTTTTACTTAAAAAAAATAGTCCCTAAACATGTGGGTTTTTTTGTAATTTGGCTAAACTGATCCTTTAAGACAGTGAAACCCCTGAGAGTTCGGACTAGATGAGGGGGGATTTGAAACCCTGTCGCAGATGGTCCCACGGTTACAGTAAAGCTTGATGTAGGCATGATGACTGATATTTCCCACCCCCTCACATTCTCTATCATTACAACAACAACGCGCGTGGGAGCCGAATGTTTTTTCTTTTTCTTTTCTTCTTTCTCTCCGGGGAGAACGGAATCATGCCCTGCTACAATCACAGCCATTGGGGGCTTGAGTCGCTCTCCCACCCTGATCTTTATCCCGGTGATATCTTTTTTAAAATTTTTTTATTTTCTTTGGAGGTTAATTACAGCTATAGTCGTTTTGGTGGCTGACCCAGGGTCCATTTACTCATGGGAACCAGCATTACTTTCTGTTTGACGTTTAACTCACAGACACAAGGAGCATGACTCCATCTGCACCCTCGATTTGCGGCCCCCAGACCATAACAACATAAGTGGGCAGTTAAGTTTTTCGGTTCAGCTGGTGTAAAGTCAAACAGTGTTTGTTTTACTTACAGACTGGCCTTTATACTCTACTTCTACATGTCTATCAGCGTTTTGTTTTTAAAAAAATCAAACTTGTAGCATTTATCACAAGGCAGACGTCATATTTTCTGTAACTTGAGTCTTTAAATGAATAGTTGACATTTTGGGATATATTCTTATTCTTGGCGAGAGTTAGATGAGAAGATTGATACCATTCTCATGTCTGTACGCTAAATATAAAGCCAGAGCCAGCAGCCAAGTAGCTTCACTTAGCATGAAGACTGGAAATAGCTAGCATGGCTCTTTCCAGATGTTAAAAAAGTCAGCCGACTAGCACCTCCATAGCTTAATCTAATCTAATTAACATCTAATTAACACATGATATCTCATTTGATTAAAACTGAAGTGTAAAAACAACATTTTGCTGTTTAATGGGAAGTTTGTGCCAAAATAGTTCTTGAAACAATTGCTACGCAGTTGCTCCTGACCACATAACACCTCGTAAAAAACTGCAAAATATTGTTTTAACACTTCGGGACAAACGAGATGTAACATGTTAATTAGTGAGCTTTAGAGGTCTGCCTGTCTCCAGTCTTTATGCTAAGCTAAGCTAACTGGCTTCTGGTTGTAGCCTCACATTAAGATAATGTATCGGTCTTCCCATCTAACGCTGTACTTGATTCTCCTGCTATTCTTTTCAGGTTTTAACCTCCGGACATTTCTAAAAAACTTCTTTAAACAATTTAATTACTTTGGGGACCATGTGGGCAGTTTTCCCAGATTGTTTTTTTTTTTTTAGAGAAAAGAAGACTTTTATGACTCAATAGACACAACAGATAAAATGGAGGCTTTTTGCAGGGTCACACTAATAGCTTTAAAAAAAAAAAAAGGGGAAAAAAAGTGTCCTTGCAGAAGCACACCCACACTCTTGTCCTCTTTTCTCACTTGCAGAATAAAACTATACACATACAGTATTTTTAAAGCAGAGCTCCACAGAACGTCCTGACAGGCAGTTTGTGGTGAAGTTTGCCCGAGCTTGAAGCGCAACACAAATACCAGCAGGAGACAAATGTCCATTTGATGCAGCCACAGTCTCGGGCAGACAGATTTAACACCTAACATTTCCAGACAAGTCCTATAACTTCTCGACTTAACTATACACATGCAAAGCCCGGCAGCTGTGGCTGTTTATGTAACCCCATAAAATGCACTCCCGTTCAACCCTCCCACACTTCCTGCTTAGATAATCCTATTTAAGTCAAAAGATGAAACCTGAAACCAGTGGAAATAAGACTTTGCTATTTTACAGTGGACCCTGCTTCTACAAAAATGCTGACAGTCTCTTTCTGTCAAAATAATTTCATCTGGCACAGGAGAAAGTAAATAACAGTGGGCTCAAGAAGGTAATAAAATACGTGAAACAAGCTGTGAATCTCTATTCATAGAGGTGCTGATGGTTTTGGACATGTGGAAGCTACTGCGCCTATAAAGAATTTTAATGGTCTGTGGTATTGTAAAGAACATGGTGCAGGCCCTACTAATAAACTATTTTGTTGCCTCTGTTTATTGCCTGACAGCAGAGTAAGATCCATGTGAAACTGTAAAAATGTTTAAAAATCTGACTTTTTTTGCCTGACAAAGTCCCTGTAAATATGCAAAAAAAAGGTTGATTTACATGCAAATTAAATATATCTGAAGGAAAAGGGGGTAAAAGAAGTCAGACCATCACTCACCTTGGTCCTGGATGAGAGCTGCACAGCTTGACTAACACCTCTGGAAAAACAAAGAATTAAGCTGCAGATGTGGACCCGGCCTGAGGTTAAGATCCCATAATTTGGCCACAGAAGCAGTGAGAGGTTGTTGATGGTCACTCAGTGTTTGTGACAGAGGCGCTGATGTAGCTGCTGGACTGGCGGAGAGGGAGCAGCCCTCCACTATGATCCACTCCCTGTCATCCTGTGGAGGAGGAGGAGGAGGAGGACCAGCCACTAACGGTCCTCAGTCGTGCAGAGGAGGTGTTTCCTTTTTCATGAAACTTGTGTACCACTGGCATCTGACTCCAAAATAAAAGCCCCAAAACGCAGAGTCCTCACTTTTATAGAAACCCCCCTTCCTTTCTTCTGCCTCTGTGCAGGTTGGAGCCACACTGCTGACCAGAGGGAGGTGATCTCTCCTCTGCTGGCCACGAACGCACCAGAGAGAGGTCTGTTCACTGTTAAACCAGGAGGGTGGAACAGGAAATAGCTGGTCGGCTGCCATGGGCACAGGGCCGCGGTGCTTCGGGGGCTCGTGGATTAATTCAGCTCTTTGTATTTTAATCTCAGAGTCAAGGGAGGGGGAAAAAGGGATCTAACAGAGACCAGAACCAGCAGGTGCTGTTCTTTGGTGAAAGTAATTATGCTTTAAGAACATTTACTCCTGTACTGTCAAAACTCTTTAATTGCATTAAACTGGATATTGTCTATACTCCTCTGTAGCATGTAGGCTACATTTATTTTTGTACCATTGTTTTCATGCTGCCCTCTTAGCTACAGTAGGTAATCTCAACACTTTTATCTGGTTAAATAAAGGAATTTTTCATCAAAATATACAATGCATTGTTAGTTCTAGTTCTAGTTGGGAGTTGAGCAAAGTCCAAACAAGTAAAAAAAAAAAAAAAAGAAAGGAAAAAAAAGAAGTGAGATAGTTTTAATTACTTTACATTCACTCATTTAGTCCCGTGGTTTCCGATCTAGATGTTGGGCCCGTCTTCAGGGTCACAAGCTAACTGAGTGGCTGTGAGATAATTAATGGGCGAGAAAAGGGGGAAAAAACAACAACATTCTGATGCATTCTTTTGTCTTGTCATTTTCTCTAATCCCAAATTTGTGGAGAAATTGTGGAAAATTTGATGTCTTTGGGTTTCGAACAACATTTAAATGAAACCACCTCAGAAATTTGGAGGAGAAATGTCTCTTTGGTGGAACTGAAAACAAATTGCAAGCATCTTAAATGCTCTTAACGGGACCTCAAACCGAAAAGGAAATACTCATGTAAGAAAATGAATGCAGTATGTATCCAGCCGGTCAAGACAGATGGCCGCCCACCTGGACCCGGGGTCTGCTCCGAGGTTTCTGCCTTATAAAAGGCAGTTTTTTCCTCCTCCTCATGGGGGAATGTTGGGTCTTTGTAAACTAATAACTAATAGTGAAGAGTGTGGTCTAGACCTACTCTACATGTTAAGTGTCATGAGATAACCTTTGTTGTGAACTGGCGCTGTATAAATCAAATTTGACTTATTTTCAAGTAAAGGCTCCTCAGACCACAGGTGGAGTCCGACCCTCCACCAGGCCGTGTTAGGCATTGTAAAAGAATTGTTTATGCGGTTGAGCCTCTGTAAAGTGCTATTTTGAGTTCAGTGAGTGTTGATGTGGCCCTCTGTTGTGTTTTTAGTAAAGCAGTAAGCAGTCATTATGTGGGCCTCCGTCATTCAGACGCTCTCTCAAGTTTGGTTTTAAAGCAGTTCAAGAGAAAAATATGTCCCTAAAAACACACCGAGGCCACAGCCGAAACAATGATCTAACCGCTGAGGGACATTCCTGAGTGCATATTGCTCTTAATTTACTGCAGAGTTTCACTCAGTTTAAATAAATGATATGGCTGCTGAATGCACTCCCCTCTATCTACAGTGTAGGGTTTATCTGCACCAGCTGCCTCCGCCCGTGTTATGTTAGGCTCGGCCCGTCTTCTTCCTGACACCGTGTAGGAATAACACACCGCTTTGCAAATTCCTCAAATTCCCAATCGTATTTGTGTATCGGGAGAACACTGGGACGGCAGTTTTCCAAGTGAAACACTCTCTTCCTTTCACCCGCTCTGCTCATTTCTGCTCGGTTTGCCTGCCCGACTGTCACGGCGCTGATCACGGGGGGAGAGTGACAGCTCGCTGAGGCATGTAGGGAGATGTTTGTGAGGGAGAAGCTGTGGAAACATGACTGCTTGTTTTTCCCTCCACCAGACTGGCACTGATCATGACTAATGTTTTCCACCATGTGGGCAGTTATTGACTTTGGGCTGGTTTCACAGACAGACACATGTGGTGCGTGCCAGGCCACACCTGCACCCACTGTTTACTGCAATACGTTTCATTTAATTTGAAAGTGGTTATGTGTTGGAGCAGAGAGGTTTTTGGGTAGACAAAGAGTCAAAGCATCTTTATTTATAATTTCTGTATGTGTTTAAAAATACTGTTCACCTCATTAGTCCAGCTGGTCGCAGATATATTGATGAACATGTCAGCTGCTAAGTAAAGAAGAAATGGAGATATTGAATGTAGGGATGCACAATATGGATTTTTTTCACCTGATACTGATAACCAATAATTTTACAATTTTGTATTTTAAGCAGCTCATAACCTGTAGTTTATGAACACTTGAAGGTAAGAAAGGTTAAGATGTAGTTTCTCAGAAACCGTACAGAATGTCCACACAGGCGACGACATGTTTGCAGCAGTTTGGCATCATGAGCGAGAGAACGGCGTGCTGCACTTCTTCTTCTTCCTTATTACTGGCAGATAGCAAAAAAGCTTGAAAGATGCTCACGTCGACCCACTGAATTAAGAGTGTATAGATGCTGTTCTTGTTAAGTCAATAAAAGCAATTTTAGTTCGACGAGAGGCTCGTGCTCATGACAGGGCTAGGTGTAAACATTAATGGCGTCCTCCTCGGTTGAGCTGTAATGTGAACTAGCTTAGTTAGCCGTTCTCTCGTCCATGAATAGATCCCACGCTTCCTTCTGAGCACCAGAAAGAAAATACCGTTCCTACATTAAACTGAGAAGGCAGACATCTCTACAGCCATCATCTCCAAAACAATCCAGATTAATTAATAACACTACAGTTAGAGAAAAAAATATGTATTTTTGATGTTGGGGTGAACTGTACCTTCAGGGTTAGGGGTTAGGGTAGAGTTACAATAATTGGCTGATTAACTGACTGATAGAAAATTAATCAGCGACTGTTCTGATCATCGTTTCACAAATGTTCATCTTTGCTGCTTTTCTCTGATTTTATTGTAAATCAATGTCTTTGGTTTACATTGCTGGTCAGATGTAACAATACATTAAAAAGATGTCATGAGGCTCTGGAAAAGAATAATGGTAATTTTTCAGTTTTGTGACATTCTGTAGACAAAACTTTATTGATTAATCAAGAAAAGAATCCACTGATTAATAATGAAAATAACAGGTGGTCTCAGCTCTGTAAAAAGTCCAGAATGGGTCAGGCTGTACTGCAAACACCTTAAAATGAATCAATGTAAACTTGTGACCCCTCATCACAGTCCGTAGCTTAAGTGTGAGCAAGTTGTGAACAGTCAACCAAAGTCATTTTTTTCCCTTCAGATTGTTTCATTTGAAGGATTTTTAGGGGCCTGAAGTGGTGAAAGTATCCAGTATATCACAAGAAAAAAGACAAAAGAGTCACAATGTATGTATGTAACTGACTTTCTAATCATTTTGTGACCCCTTGCTGATCTAGTGAGATTATTTTCCTCACATCTGAAAAAAAAGAATGCTCATCCCCAACTATCCTGGGACTGGTTTTAAGCCACCTGAATATTGTATCCTATGAAGATAAAACTGTTATTTTGCTTTCTTGGCGAACTCTTTTCTGCCTCCTCCGTCACGGGCAAAGTTGCGGACCCTGTGGATTTTGGCCAGCTGGCTCTGTATGGTCTTCATTATGTCCACGTGGTCCGGGATGTGAACGTAGCGGACGTTCCTGCCGGTGATAAACAGGTCCTGCAGCTGGGTGACCTGACCCCGTCTGTCCCGGTACAGCACATCCTCCAGACGTATGTTCATGAAGGCGTCCACGTTGACCACGCGGCCTCGCGCCGTGCTCTCGTTCTTCAGGTCCACCGTGGTCACCTCTCCCTGCAGGCCCTGCAGCAGGACCACCATGCTGTTCTCTGCAATTGTGCGCTCCCGGATGGAGCTGATGACTTCAGCTGGACCCGATGGCGGGGATTCATTTTCCTGTGACTCCATGGACACCGATGAAGAGGATCCCCAGAGGTCATGGACACCTGCAGACAGGCAGAAGTTAGCCACTGCCATACAATTCCTTGATGTTTGTCTACAGTACGTGTCCATTACCATGTTGTACTGAAAACTAATTCTACTGATGCGTTGTGTGGTCATTGAAGTAAAACTGTAAATAAAGACCAAAGACTGGTTATATATATAGGATATGAAAACTTTTCATCAAAACAGCTCTTAGATGTTTAGAGCTGAGGTGAGCTGTAAAGCTGCAGAAAAAAAGAAACAAGCATGCGTTTGAATGTCATAAACAAACTTTTATTTATGAAATTTGTCAGTGAAAAGTTTTAAAACATCCTTCATTTAAATTTTAAACAACGCCAATTAAGAAATACACGCAATAAATAGTTTAAAGTTATTTTTATACATTATTTTGATCAATTGAAAATGGTCTTCAATCTTACCTCTTCTAATCAGGAACTTGTAGCCGACAACACGTACAGCTCGACTGTGTTGTAAATGCTCTCTTGTTCACATACAGCCACAGACTTAAACACCTGCATTAAATAAAGCATCTAATTAAGCGTCAGAGATGATTAGTCATTGTGGGAGTCAACAGAAACATCTCTAAAAACCTTAATACATAGAGGATATTACTACACCTCAACAAACCTGGGAAGAACTCTTATGAAAAAGGTATTTAAGGTTTATTGTATGTTACCTATGTTTGGCCATGTTACAATACTAGCCTTATAAAGCAGTATCAGTCCAAAACATGCTTACTACTAATATATCGATGACTGTGGGCCTGACGTTAACGTTATTTCAGCTGTCAAAGTACGGTGGCCACAGAATAAATCTGTAAAAGTCAAAAACAAATAACGCTTTCACTTTCTTACAGCTAATAGCGATAAAAAGTCAATGTGGCTGTGAAAAACATTTATAGGCTTTTTGAGGATATTATGATAATCTCATTTACGCATCTTCACCACAAAATGCCCAGTTTTCCTATTGTCGAATTAGCAAGCCTCACTGTTAGCTTTAGCAGCGGCCCAACAAAGTACAACAGAGCCTCCATAGAGCACATATACGGCTACTCTGTTGTGTGTTAGACTTACCTGCATTAGTTAAATCCTTACTTCACGAGAAAACCCCCTCCTCCTCTTAACAGGTGAGACAAACCCGTTCAACATTTCCCGCAAGAAGTCCGAACCAGGAGACGCAGCGTGATGACGTTTCACTTTGCGTCGCAGCTTTGCTTGAACACGGAACAACACCGCCCCCTACAGGCTGCTCCAGAAAACAAACTATTATACAGTACAGATTGTTTTTAATCCCTGTAATATACAATCCCTGAATATTGTAGCAAAATAAGATCAATCTGATTTAACCCTGTTTGTATTAATATATTTATTTAACCAAAAAAGGGCATCAACAACTAAAAAAAAAAAATCTCTTTTACAGCCAAGATAGCAGCCACACATACAAAACATATATGGCAGAATTAAGGTGAATTAAATAAAATATATGAAGAAAATAATCACGTATCATAATCTGGACAATGTTAAATAGACAAACTAACTTGTAGCAATAAATATCATAAATAAATAAATACAAGGGATTAATTACAATAATATATTTGTCATTCAATATATTTACATACAGCTTATATCTTAATATAATATTTTCTGCATGTCCCTTAGGTGATTTGGTCAATTAATTAAAAAAAAAAAAATCTAATCACCTTAAAAATTAATCAATAAAAGAGAAATCACATTTTTTCTGACAATTAATTTAATCTTACATTGTGTAAAAAAAAGGAACACAAACAAAAAATATGAATGCTTTATTGGAAACATAACATTGTTATATAGAATATACATAATCAAATATAGCAGTTTTACAAGTTGTAGTCATTTAATGTGGTTCACATGCTAATAATTTAAAAGAAATTAAATGAATAAGTGTTATTGTTGAATGTCAGTCAACGGACTCCATGAGTGAGATATATTACATTTATCTCGACATCAGTTTTGAATAACCAAGCGCAGAGCTGAACACATCAACAACTGCATTTCACTATATTCAAAGAAACTTAAATTCCCATTTGCAGCAAGTTATATTTGGCGGTATGGCTCTGTTCTGGGTCCTCCCTGCCCAAAAATTACATTGGTTAAGTCAGAAACAGCATAAAACGGAGGAGCTGTGGTGGAGGTGAGTTGCAAAGCGGCTTGCAGAGGAAGCAGGAAGTGTAGGCAGGTCAAAGCAGCTTAAATAACGCGCTCTGATTGAGATTTACCGATTGGATGCATAGAAGAGAATCAGCTGATGTGGGCTGGGATTGTGAGCTGAGGTGGACCTGCGTGACCTGCCTGAACTAAAACTGAAACAACAAATCATCTCACTGAAACTACACAACGTGATCAGAGGTCGTCCATCATGGCCAGCAGGTCGTCTCCTTTGCTGCTGCTCGGGGTTTCGGCCTGCTCCTCTTGGTCTGCAAACTGCCCGGCGATTCGAGCCAGCTCAGTAGCAGCCTGTTCATCCTGAATTAAAAAAAGAAAAACACAAACATGCCAACTTTTCATATATATGCGCATAATTAACAATCCAGTGATGAGGTCAGTCTCAAGACTACGAAGGAAAAGTCTATAAAGCAATTAATGGATTAAATCTTAAGATATGTCCTCAAATATAAGATTTAATCCACTTATAATGACGTATGATAATTACAATACATGTCAGCCTAATTAGGTGTGTTGAACTTTATGCTACATCATTTAGTGCTCTACTGTACCTGCATCGCTTGAATATTTATCACAGCAAACAAAGACTCCTCAGCTCCACCTGAAGCTCCTCTGTTAACCAAACCAAAAGTCACACTTGTGGGAATTGATGCTAATTTAAAATGAAGATTGAATGAGTAAAGAAAATAAAAATGACTCACGCCTCCTCCTCCTCTTGGTCTGTGGTAAACAGGTTGATCCGAAAGCCACTTTCAGCTTTGGGCACGTTCTCGGCCTTCATGCTGCCCATCAGACGAGCCAGCAGGTTCAGCTCCTCTTTGGCCAGCGGGTTGGGGGTGTCATCTGTCTGCAGCAGGACGGAGGTCCACAGGAAGCTTATACATCAGAGGTGGGCAACATTTTTAACAGAGGGCAATACTGACTTAGATAAAGTATGCGCAGGGCCACAAATTGGGCTGTTCATTACAGCAAATTGGGCCGTTTTCAAACTGTTGTCCGGGCAAAGAATGCTAGCCACAGTTTCAGGGCTTTTTCTTCTCTTTCCCAGATGACAAGTTTGTAGCATAGTTAGCATGCTTGGTGGAAAAGTGTCTCCCGATGTTATATTCCTTGAACTCCGCAATACTGTCTGGCATATCAAACAACCTGCCTTTGAAACGACACAATTTTTAGACGTCCTCTCTTTGTCGAAACGCGATATTCAGAGTCAACTTTTCTCTCTTTTGAAGCATTCATCTTCAGTCATCTCTGTCTTCACAAGTACTAATGTAATTTGTCACTTAAGTGAGCAAAAGTCAAGGCCTTTAATCCAATCTAAACGTAGACACCGCCCTCTATTGGAATCAAGTTAAATAGCAATGCAGACTCGTATTTATTAATTTACATAATGCTGCCTTTTATTGATTTTTTTGGGGATGTTTTGTTTTTCTTTGAGGATGTTGCGGGCCGGATCAAGATGGTCAACGGGCTAATTCTGGCCCCAGGGCCGTATTTTGCCCATGTGTGTTATACATGAATATAATACATAATTACATGGTGCAATTACACTTATATACACTGTTGTATATACTGTAGACTGTTGTATATACTGTATTATACATATTTTTACATATTTTAGCCCAATTTAACCCAATTTCCCCCTAGGAAGTGTGTGTGTGTGTGTGTGTGTGTGTGTGTGTGTGTGTGTGTGTGTGTGTGTGTGTGTGTGTGTGTGTGTG
>JBBPCS010000037.1:8476579-8517161 GCA_037974645.1 Hollardia meadi | reverse complement strand
CCCGAACGGAAACATTTATGAATCATTCACGGAAACTGTTTTCCATGCACGTGCTCATGCTGTACTTTTCCAGGAAGGTTGTAGAAGAAGGAAATATTCTTGTTGTCTAATTTCGGCAGATACTGTTAAATAAAACTTCACTGATCTTTCTGTTTAAATTAGGCCACTAAAACAATAATTATACAGGAAGGAAAAACATAATTATTAATGAAAATATAGTAAAAAAAATAGACCCATACAAACATGCACTTTTAACATGTTAAACAAAAACGTATGAATTCATACAGGCCTATGTAAAGATGCAATAATATGATGAGCACACAATAACAATAGATCTTATTAAAGGTACCAACTTAACATGAGAGGGCAGACAATGTCAGTAATGTTTGGGCTGTTTTTGGTAGTTATAGCTATAATAGCCTGAAGGCACAAGGAAAAGAATAAAGGATGAAAATATCAATATTTCTGGTATGCCTATGATTGATATAATTACTTTAATTGACATTTTTTTAAAATGAATCTACGGTGGCCGAGAGAGCTCATCGCACTGCAACTTAAGAAAACACATGTATTTAGACAAAACGCTAGCAAATTAAGAAAACGTGCGCTGCAACACAATGAAATAGAGAAACACACTGCAAGTAGCACAGATGACGACGGATATCGATGTTTCTAGGGGACGCTAAGTTTTTCTCTTTATTTTAATATTGTGATGGCATGACTCAGATATTAGCCAGTGGCAGATATCTGTTGTTAACCTAGCCTTTGCATTTTGCTCATTATCAGCCTGCCAATTCAAATAATACCACAAAAAACACACCGAGCCGTCACAATATTAAAATAAAGAGAAAAAAGTATGTTTTAGTTTATTTTCCAACACCACTGACGAGTAGCTGACTTCAATAACTTTGAGAGTCACATATGTTCGCCAACAACCGTGTCCATCACTTTTTACTGTCCCCTAGAAACATCAATGGTCTGGACTCACTTCGGCTGGACACGCTGTTGTATTCAAGCGTCTGTAAAGCACCTTCTTAAAGCATGACTCACACTTTGTCTACACCTTAGCATAATATGCAAATACTGAGGTTAGTATATGAAAGGATACAGGTGCGCACAAGTCCAGACACGACGTGCTGTTCCTCGATTTAAGCAGTATTGAGAGGCAGTAATATTAATAGTAAAAGTATATTTAGTGGATTCTAATTTATGATACATTATTGCATTACTTTAATGTTGCAGCTGGTTAATGTGGACCTCATTTTAACTACTTTACATACTACCAGGTAACTTAATCAATAATAAGACAGTATTAGTTTATTTATACTTTGTATTAATTAAGCATAATGAAATATACACAATAATAATAATAATAACAATAATAAATATACAGAGTTATAAAATGGATGTACTCCATGTAAAGGACATGTATTTTAAAATTGTACTCAAGTACAGTTTCTGACAGAGGATGAGAATGACTTGGATGGATCTGTGTTTGTATTCATATTTTCTGATATGTGATATAGTCTTGGAGTCCTTGCTTCCTGTGATGCCTCAGCGCTGTGATAGGAAGTGTAAAGGGGTCACAGGGGCAAATCTGACGACTACAGCCTACGTTCTGCACCGCCACTGGAACACATTGATCTCCAGATAAGACCGCAGCCTCTTCTGAATAAATGCAGCTTCCTGTGTAACTTCACACCGTCAAGTTCAAAATGGCTTGATAATTAAATGAAAAAGTATCTAGATCCTCATGTAGAATCGAAAAGGGATTTGTTCCTTGGAAACAGTTGGCCAGTTTTGTGCTCATGACCCCGCATGCTGGACTTCTGAATAATCGAGCCGTGACACCGTTAGATGATTGTTTTAGATCCCGGTGTGTCTGTCAGCACTTTGCCTGGGCGACTGCAGAAGTTCCCATCCTGATAGCTCATCTGGTTTGGTGTGTATGTAAAACTCCTGTACAGCTCAGAGTCAGCAGCATCTCTATTATTACTTGGTTAGGAAGTCTCTCAAAAGGTGTCTAGAACAGGTTTCAACATAGAGTTATAAAGTGTTGATGGAGAAATCTGAGGCACTCAAGAGGGTAATAAATTAAAAGGCCTTGATCATCATGTGTTTGCTGCAGGTTCGGAGGGTCAGTGCATTGAGGTGGAGAAGTACCAACCTGCAATGTGGTTATTGAAAATGACATCCTGCCTTGAGCTGGAGAAATTAACATATGTGGCCAGGGGGAAAGTAAATAAATGTAGTGAAATATGGGACACTTTTAGGCTTTTCCTGGACAGCGATTAGATTGAAATGAATGAGTTAAACTGACAAACTAACAAATAAGTAATCGTCTGTATACGTAAGAACACCATACCTCTCATTAATAATATATTGTTCGTATTTTTATTTGTGTATTTATTTTAATTATTGTATTTATTTCTCTTTCTCTTTTTTCCCCCTGAATGTTCAATGTTGAGGGTGGGGGTGGGGGTAACATAAAGCACTGAATAGTAATAGTAATACAAGTGGCCAGTATGGATCATTTCTGCCAAACTTCCCGATCTGTCTCACATCTTTAAACTCAGAATTCTGAGAAAAAGTAAAAATTCTGAGAATAAAGTCAGATAAAAGACAGAACTCAAATAAATTTTTCACGTGGCCCTAATCCTCTTCTGTATGTTCATGATGACCCAGCTGATCAGTAGTTTCTAAATGAACAACAGGGGGCTCACGGTAGTCAGTGATGGCTAAACATACTCTACTGGTTGTCACTCGATGTATTCATGTATTTTAGCATATTTTTGCTCATATTTTGCACCTCTTTCATATGTTATAGTTTAGTCTGTGTGCCTATATGTCGCTGCCAATGCTTATGTTTTTTTAGGGTGCAAGACAAATTTCCTGTCAAGTACAATAAAGTTGAAGCTGAATGCAATGGTACTTTCATGCATTGTAAATCGTAGGGATTTCACTGTAAAACTTGTTCCACAATGAAATAAAAAGGTATTCCTTTATGTACATTTTGAATCTGAAATAGAATAATTATTACTTGTTTTTAACTGCTGTTCCTCCATTTTTGAACAAACGTTAATTTGTTAGTTTCTGGTTGCTTTAGTGAAGAATTTTCTGTTTTTATCTGCTCATGCTAACACGAGAGAAGTTGATGACTGTCCAAAACTTCTTTGTGTGTTAGGGAAATATCATATCAAATAAACTATGATGATATTGAATAATTTTATGTATCCCAAGACTATTTCTGCGCAGAACAATGGAGATATTAGTCAAGTAAGAGGTCAGATTATTTTATTTGGTTGGCTATCATGGCTCAGTTAGACCTACTGAAAACTGGTTGTAGTTTTAGATGCAGTCCTGACAAGCCTATGAAAATTGTCTTATAGGCCTATAGGATAATAATGTGATTTAAACTGTCTAAACAAACAGTATTAGAACAAAGTAAAATCCAACCTACTCAAAAGGGTACAAATACATGAAAGAGTCATCTTAATTCCAATAAGGAATGAGCCAACTGTGATTAATTACTCCTATCCTTGATTACTGACATTGTCGCATTATCAATGTTACACCAGCGTTAGCATTAGCCTACATGTTGATAACATTTTCTTCAAACATTATTGAACAATGCAGAACAGGGGAATATTAGCCTGCAGAAAACAACATAAACAAAAATAAATTTTAAAAAAGATTAAATAAATATCACAATTTCACTTTTAGAAATGTGGTATTTTTCTAGTACTGATAGAAATAACAGCAGTAGAAAATAATGCTGATAATGATGATGCGTCAAACTTCACTACCCAGAAGTCAAATGGAACCTGCGCAGGCGCAGATTTGATTCGGTTTCATGACGCTGATTTTGTTGTCTTAACCCAGTTACAGTAGTTGGCGGCTGCTCCGCCTCGTCTGTGAGAACCAGCGAACACATGTTGCAGTTATGTAGCACACAGAAGAAGGACTTTACCCTACTGTAACCAGCTACCGTTGGCTAATGTTACAGTCGTCCCGCGGCGTGTGAAGCTACCGCGGCTCCCTTTGTCAGCCTGCTAGCTAAGCAGCTAGCCAGCCACGCGCTAGCAAACAAGCTGGTGCGAGTTCGCAATGTGCTGCTGTTTGTTTTTTCTCCCCCTCTCGTCTCGGCTAGCTCTTTAACTCAGCGGCCAGGCGGCTAACCTAGCAACATTTTTTTGTGAGGTGCGAAGCGGAAAACAAACCGCATCTTTTCTCCTTATGCTGCTAGTGCTATCAGGTGTCCAGCTAATATGTGGCAAAGTGTCGGGCTCACACTGCTGGTCATTGTGGCCACAATTGTCTGTGCGCTGCTCTTCATGCTGTTTGGTGAGTTTATAGAAAACAACCTTGATAAGTTACTTGCATAACTCGCTAACCCTCTAAGCCATTTTGTAGCTGCTTGTCATCGGATTGGGGAACAACAAGGCCGGGGTCACTTGATTAAATTGCCAGCTAATAAGAAGCTGCAATTGCTCATACGTTAGCTTAATGATTCTGAGTAAAATGAACGTCGACTCTTACAGAAATAGTGGTAACAGTTTAAAGGTATGGTTTATTATTTTATATATTCGGGGTTTAAAGTTGCCTTGTATGGCAGGTGTATTGAATGTCCTTGACTGGCAAGTTTCGATTTCAGTAAGTTTCTATATTTATCATGCAGAGAGGAGGACTCTGGCAGATGTCGGAGCATAAACAGCTGCTCTTCTCCTCAAGTCTGCAGGTGTATGTTCAGTTCACTGTGTTCCAGACAGCCCCAGTACTGTTTATTTTCCATCTCTCCCTCTTCAGCCTACATCTGATAAACTTTTAACTGGAAACACTTGATATGTAATGTCGGGGCACCCAGTTTGTGCCTCTAATGTAAAACCATTACAATCCAGAGTTAAGCAGTTTTTAAAAGTTTTTCCAGAAACCTTTAAGACTCTCTTGTCCATCTGGTTGGAAGAAAATATCAATTGCTGCACAAAAAGGAAGATTTAAAAACAAAAACAAATGTAGAAGTTGCAACCCTATTTCCCATCCAGGTAGCCATAAAATTACATGTCGTTCCTCGTTTTGTATAGAACGGAAATAAGAAAAATATTAACACAGTATGAAAATGACAAATAATAAAATAACATTAATACAGACAAATGTTGCTTATCATGATACTAATTGACTAAGGAGGTGTTATTCCTGGCTGTCATCTTTTTTTTTGGTGAGGAGACAAAGTCACAACTTATGGGTTAAAAGTCAAGTTTTGTTAAATGACCTTCTGGGATGTTCAAAGATTGGTGAGAATTTATTTTTTCAGAAAAACTGAGTGGCAGAAAACGGAACATAGCACCTCTGGTTTTAAAGAGCGCTTTATTTACGACTTTACATATAAATTTTCCCTTCTTTACCCTCCAGGTTGGTATGTAGTCTGGCAGCTCTTCCTGTCCAAGTTCAAGTTCCTGCGTGAACTTGTCGGGGACGCTAGCACCCCGCAGGCCGAAACGCAGCCGTCCGAAACAAAGAGCGAACGCGCAGCTAGCGCCTCAACGCGAACTCGGCCCAGGACTGCACGCCAAAGAGTTGCCTCTCCAGAAAGCACTTCATAGATCACCAAGACAGCCACTGTGTGTATCCTCCACATCTAGTCATGAAAACCTCTCCTCACCGTGAGCGCTCGTCAGCCCTCTACAAACGTCATGTGTGACCATCGGATATATTTCCCAGTGACCCTGCACTCTGTGCTACCCAAGGACCATGTGGACACTTGAAGTCGGCCCTCCTCTTTACCAGGACACTTTAAACTGACCAGGCAGATCTCCTGGTTTCAAAGGGAAAAGCCATTTACATACTTTACTGTCCATTTCTTTATGTCCTCTGTTCATATGTTTAATTATGTACAGTTTTATGTGTACTGAGCACTGACCTCCTCATGTTATCCTGCAGCAGTGACAGCCAGCTTTTATGAGCGGCCATGCTGCTTCCTGCCACCTCTGTGGAGCTTGAAGGTGCTCCATCACAAAAAGAGATGTACTCTTTTTTAAATTGTTTTAATCTTTGTGTTTTTAACAGAAGTCCTACTTTAAACAAAGTAGGCAGATAATTGTTTAAAATGAGCGCGTCTACATTTCAACAACTGAAGATAAACTTAAAACTGAAACATTGACTTGTACAGCTGACAGTTTTAATTTTCTAACATGACAAAGTGCAATGAGAGGAATGTTTCTGCTGTCATTTTGTGGTTTCTTGCACAGTATACTCTAGGTATTAGGGACTACCATCCAGTAGATAGTGGCCAAAAGCCTCCAAGGAAGATGACAAATGACACAATTTCATTCCAGCTGTCTAAAATGTGACCTTTGTTTGTAATTTCTCCTTCATCCTTTAAAAAAAAGATTTATACTTGAAGAGTCAGGAGAAAGTTTCAAGGACTGTTGGCGTTCAGACACAGTTGTACACGTTGTTAGCTGATGAAACGAGGCTCCCTGCTGCCACCCGAGTGGTGTCTGAACCCTCTCCCGCTCCCTGTGCCTCTGTCTGTACCAGTGCCTGTCGAGACGGCATCCACTGTTTGTTACATGACCTCTATTTTCTACAGCTGACAGTAGCTTGGTTTCCATTACAGAGCAAATCAAAGCTGACCAGGGCCAAGTCAATATTTATCATTATGTTATTCTCCCTCTAGGTAAATTCATGTTACTCTTGCACCTTTGTATCGGCTTTTTTTTTTTCTTTCAAAGTGGAGCACTAGCTTCAAATAAATAATGCCATAAATACAGTATGTCGAGGACTGGCTTGTTTGTTTTTGAGGAAAAAAATCACTTTGGAGGAAATGTGACTGATGGTTCAAAGTACTCTTTTATATTAGATATACATTACCAGTGTAATCATCATACAAATTACTCCAGTGCTCTTGAACAAGTCTTATTTTCTCTCTTTATTTAACAAGGGGCGGTGCACATTAATAAGCATTGCTGCAAATGTACCAGAGTTAGCCATATTTCATCTGTAGTCCCTGGACATGTTACAGAGTCAACCTGAAAAAAAAATTAAAATATAAAATTATTGAGATCCTCTATAACCATGCAGAACAATAAAGAAAAGAGAATATTAATGTTAAAAAGAACATCATTCAAGACATCCTTATACTACATTGTCAAATAAAAATTTAAACATGCAACACAGTCTCATAATACAAAACATGTAATACAATGAAATGAGAGGTATTAATGTGAATAGAAACACATTGTGCTGCATATTTAAGAGACTCATAGAGGGTCTTGGTGAAATCTCACAGGTGTTTCAGTATTTATAGTTTCCCTGACATCCTGGAGTTTGAACACAAGGTGGCAGTGTGGCACTGATAGAAAACAGTACCCTGAAAGACGGTCTCACAGCTGTAAAGCAAAATAACAAATTGAGCAAGATAGAGCATGTATCTCTTTGTGTGAGGAGGAATCATGTGGATGAAGAATGAAAATGCTTTCACCTGGATCTTTTTGTTTGAAGTCAGATGTGTTACTTGCCTTCAAATAAAACTATTGTGGATGAGTGTGCAGACAGAGCAGTGTCAGGGGTGAAGACAAAAACAGCTGAAGTAAATAGATATATTACTATTGTACTAATTGTTATTAGCTCAGTTTTAATCGGTGTGTCAGTCAATTATATCCCAGAACTCAATGCAGTGAATTCATCTAATTTGAGCCTATCCAGCTTTAAAAGACCATTTTTGTTTGTGGCAAGGCTCAATCTATTTCAACCTCAAGGGTCATTAGCTTATTCCTAAAGTGCCTGTACTTAATGTAAAGCAAGAATGCAGTGATTGTGTCTGCAAGCATGTAGCACAGTGAGATCTGAATTCTGATTTAGTGTTTGAAAGTTGGTAAAGTTTGAGAAACAGGAGAGTAAATCAGTAAGTTAAATATTCCTCTGATGCTTTTTAAAGTTCAAATGTATTGAATTTGCCCACAGTTTGTGGTCTTCAGACCCTCTTCTGTAGCAGTCGGCTCTTTTGAAACTTCAATTATTATTTCACTCATGACTTCAACCCAAACTTATCCTGTATCTGCAGTTAAAGAACACAGTGTTGGAAAGTAAAAGAATATATTTCATCAGGTACTGATGCTTGCTGATGCTACGTGTTCTCGTATTAAAAACCCAGCAGGATATAAAATAGTTAAATTAGCTCCACCGTTACCGTCTGCAGCGTTTAAGAGACACATGAATACAGCAATTTAATCAAATAATATATGTTATTCATGAAAAATTAATGCAAGGAAGAAATATTTTAAGTGAAATAACTGATACATTTCTTTGTGGTATGACTCAAACTTTGAGAATCCACCCATCCAGAATATCCTGCATGCATCATCTACTGGAAACAGATGCAGAAAATTAAGAAACCACCCTTACAGTAAATTAACTTTGAGGCAAACCTTCACTCATAGTTTTATTCATACTAATGATGCCATCTCTCCCTCAGATCTGAATATATTCCTGCCTGCAGCTGGGGCCTTTTTTATTGATTTTTTTTTTTTTGAGAAGAGGAGGCCCTGCTGAGCTACAAAGCTGTAATTTCAGAGCCTACAAATACTTTACAGGAAATGCTTGTGGTAAGCCAAGGAAATGACATAGACTCTCCAATGCACTCTCCATATATACTTTGCTTTTTGCTCCTGCTGTTGGCTGAAGGTAATGCACATTACCTCTCTGATGACCTTTCACTGTTTGTTCACTCAACAGACAGGTGAGCAGCTGACGTGCTGATTGCTGCTGCTCTTGTATATCACTGCAAATTTCCATCCCTGCAGTCCAACACCTGTTTGCTGTTTCTCGGCTCGACTAGACAGTATCTCATCGGGGAGCGTGGAGACAACTGCTCCAGGGGATTGAACGAAGTGCAGCTTCAGCTCTCTGTCTATGCAGCACCTTGTGTTGTTGTGCAACTGTGGTAAGCCAAAGACAGCCATTTATGAGATGTTTGGCTCTCTGCCCCTAGCGACACACGCACACACACACACAGGAGCTTCTGCTGCTGTTGAATGTAGAACTGTGTGTTCTGGCCCATGTGGATTTATTAGAGCTGCCAGGACTAAAATAACTCATTGATTCACCAGTCTCTGCCCAGGTCACACACATTAATCAGCCAGAAGCTATTTTCTCACTTGTTTGGAGCCACAAGATGTCCAGACATGCCATTATTACTGCCCTGCACTGGCAAAACAACAGCTGAGCTCAAGAGAAAGCTAGCTGCTGAGATAGCTTTGGCTAGCCTTGGCTGTAAATTTAAACTAAACGTATGCTTATTGATTTTTCCATAGCTCTTATCGCTAATTGAAAAATATCAATTTTAATGAACCAACATCTTAGTAATTTAGTTAGTTATTCAAAATAACTAAATGAGGACATATGAAAATCAAACCATGATGGAGAGACAAAACCATCTCCTGCTGATATTAAGCTAGCTAAATAGCAGTAACTGCCATTTAAGGTTTTAGTGCAGAACTGTTCAACTGAACTAAATCTCAACTAAAACAAAAGCATCCATAACCAGCCAAAATCTATTTTTCACACTTATTTAGAGCCCCAAGAAGTCCGAGATGCCCTACAAAGGAAAAAAACACAGCTAAGCATCGCTTAGCTAAGCTAAGTGATGTACAGGAGCTATATCAAGTGAGAGCCAGTTGTTAAGATAGCTATGGCTGGCTTTAGCTAAAGCTAAACCCATGTATTGATTTTTCCAAGTTCATATCTGCAATTGCAAGATTTTAATAATAGACCAAGATCTCAGTAATGGACATAGTTTTCCTTTAAAGGTTGACACTTGCAGTTTTGAGTGAAATTTCTCTGCAACTAGGTTAGTGGATGGTTTGCCATGAAACCTGGTGAAGACATTTATGTCCCCCTCAGGACTTTTTACCTGGCAAACTTTAATTTATCCAATAGGGAATGAGGATCGTGTAGCATATTGTGACAGTGCCGCCTTATTTGGAGGATACCAGCTATCATTATTTGTCACTGTCACTGCTCACTTTTCATTTATCATCTGTCAATCCTTAATCTTCCTCAATCTATAAAGTAAAGCCGAATGCCTGTATAAAGAGGAGGTCTTGGCGGAGGCAAAGGAGTGATATATCACAAAGTTTAAGTTAGTTAATGATGGGGTTAGCTATGCTAACTAGATGCTAATTAAACGTCGCCTAACATGGATAATTAATCAACCGGTACCTAGTAAAATGAAACATAACATTAGCCTTGTGTCTGACTGTATACGACAATATTTAGTGTGTTTTGTGTTAGTTCAGCAGATCTTTTTGACACCTACTCTAACAGATAGTGGAGGCACTTTAGCAATATATAACATGCATGGAAGACATAACATGTTGCAGCCTAATAAATATCTAATTTTACCTTACTACCTACCAAATACATCGCCCCATCAATCCAAAAGTGAGCTTGCTAGCACGCTAACCTACGATCATCCTACAAAGGCATAAAATGGGTAAAATGAATGAAAACTTTAAACCCAGTTTTTTCTCACTGCTTTTGCAGATCTGCTCTTTGGCTTTGCAGGGCAGATTACAATGTCTAAGACAGACTTTTTAAGATGGACCTCCTGATTTACTGTGTCTGTCTGACGTATTGGGCTAAATGGGAACCTTTTTTTGAAGTCATTGCAAATTCCTTTCTTTCTCATCTCCTTGGAGAGCACTGAGAGGAATGCAGTGAATAATAAAAACACTTAGTCTGCTTGTAAGGTCCAGTCTGTGTGAGCTTGATGGCTTTTTAATGAGATTTTCTGATTGGAAGCTGAAGGCTATCTATCTATAAAGCAGCTTCTGCACAGGGAGAGACTATATTTGACTCAGAGAATAATGAAAGAGAGAAAAGAGGGCCAGAGGAAAATGTGGAAAGAAGAGAGGAAAACACAAAAGCTGTTTTTAGTTGTGTCCTACGGTTAGTTACTATAGTTGTATACACACCCAAGCCTTCACCTTAATATTCCCAAGAGGCTGTTACGGAAGAGGCTCCATCATTATGTACATTTTTTCAATTCCCTACACTTGGAACCAGGGAAAATGTGTTGCAGCTGATGGTAACTCTGGAAAAAAAAGGTTTCTCACGGTCTGAGAACATATGTAGCAGTGTGTCGTCCTTACTAGCCCCTCATTATTCTCTCTGTGTCATATCAAATAGTCTACAGAATGAAGAAATGTTTGGCAAAAGCACCTTACCCAGCAGCTCTGTTCTGCTTAGAGTGAAATCCTTTCAGCCCCCCATCCTTAAATGATTTTTTTAAGATTTAAAGATTAGAGTACATTCTGATCTGATTTGACTTATTTTAGCTGCAAATGTGACTATTAACTAATAAATTAACTCAGGTTTCCTTACACTAACATGGTGCCATCACCTAATCTTAATCTTGACCTTAATCTGTGAATGAAAATCCTGAGATGCCACTACTAGCTAACGTCTCCCACAGCTAGCTAACGTCTGCCACAGCTAGCTAACGGCTGCCACAGCTAGCTAACGTTCCCTCGGATGCAGTGGCACAAAATGGCTTTTAAAGGAAAAAGTGATGTGGGAGACAAGCCTACGCCAGTATTTATGTTAGTTTTGCCATTGTTTTAAGAAAGTAGGCTTTGGAAATTTTTTAACAATCAGAAGTGGGCCATAATTTCTGAAAGGTTGAGAACCCCTGTGTTAAACTTCCATTTCCACTTTCATGCTCATATGCAAGTTGTGTAATTTGTTTTTTCAGAGCTTTCAACTGCATCTCATGGTCTTTATCAGGTTCCAGCAAAAAGGGTAGTAAGCTTTTTATCACTTTGAATTTCAGTGCCTCACAATTGCCTATATGATGTTTTAAATCACAAGGCAAATGTGTTTCGCCACTACTAGCTAACGTCTGCCACAGCTAGCTAACGTTCCTCCGGATGCAGTGGCAAAAAATACTTTTTGAAAGGACAGTGATGTGGGAGACAAGCCTACATCAGTATATCCAAAGCGTGGCCCTGACTATCATACATTTGATTTCATAACGGCAAGTAGTGATGCTAAGCCAAAAACACAGTTAAATATGGTGAAATACTGTTCCGACCCAGTGCATTTAAAAAAAATTTTGTCAGTTTTTTTGTCATGTTGTTATTTATGCCATTTATTTGGGGGGTGGTCCTTGAAATTTGTTTAACAATCAGAACCGCTGTGTTAAACTACCATTTTCACTTCCATACTCATATGCAAGTCTTGTGTAATTTGTTTTTTCAGAGCTTTCAGCAGCATCTCATGGTCTTCATCAGGTTCCCACAAACAAAAAAGGTAGTAAGCTTTTTTATCATTTTGAAAAGACATTTGCCTATATGATGTTTCAAAAACAGTTCACCCTGACATGAATACATTAAATGTCAGCATGAAGTTAATAAAGAAATTAATTGGTATTGTGGTATTAAATTCGCTAGTCTACTGACTATAAAAACACCTTTCTCTGACTTTATCGTGAGTATTGTGCCCTCTTTCTCCTCTCTTGTGAATTTCTCTTTTACTATAACAAATCTGTCAGAAAAATTAAACAATGTGGTCACATGGTTAAGAACAATCCTTTACTTTGTGGGGAGCTCCACACACAAACATATCGACATTAACATGATTTACAAGGAGATTTACAGTCACACCCAGCAGTAAGACACATCAACGACATTCTACAGGTAAAAACGAAAAAAACAAAACAAAAACAGGACTCATCTCATAAGGTGCTTCATAATATACGACGGGAATGTTATGAAATATGTCTACATAATCCTACAGAGACACCAATACTGCATCTACATATATATTCATACCATAATATAAAACAATCTACACAAAAATAGAGCAAATATTTACAGAACAGAGTATTTACAACATCCAACACAGGCTTACAGATGAAGAGCAGTATATATACTGTAAATATATATTTAGGCTAGATTAATGTACATATGGAGTCTATGGTGAAATGTACTGGAGCAACATGGTTGAAAATCACAAATTGGCCATTTGCAGCAGTTGTTCTTTGAACTGCTGCGAGTGGTGTGAGAGATCAGTGACTCTGTCCACCATCTCCTGGATGGCCGCTGTGTTCGGGTAGTTCAGGGCGGCTGTTTTAGTCGCAGCCACCACCGTCTTTAACAAGTCACACAACACGTTACTGGAGTTCATCACCCTGTTGGCCACCTCGGGAGCCGAGGCCTGCCTGGACAGGGTGTCTCCGATGAAGACCAGTTTGTGGGCGCTCAGGATGACGAACTTGCTGTGCGCCACGAAGATGCGAGGAGGCTGGCCGGTGCTGACGCAGCCAAAGAAGGCGTCCACGGCACTGAGGAGCGTGACAAAGTGCTGCCCGCACTGCTCGGAGTAGAAGCCGAGCAGCTGGCGGTCCCGGGCGCACACGTGGGCGGAGGGGGACGGAGAGGAGGAAGAGTCCGAGGGGGAGGCTGAGTGTTGGTGTGACATCCACTGTGTGATGTCGTTCTCCACGGGTTTGATCACTTCCTGCTCCAGCTTCTTGAACTGATTGATCTGTGGAGGGTGACAGGATTCAGATTAGTTAGAGTTAATCATATGAGATCCAGCTCTGTGAAAATGCATGAGATTAAAACTCGCTATCGGATAGACAAAAACAGAAATACGCTTCCCACTAGAGCTGCAAACACTCGATCCATCATTTAGTTGATTGTTTCAGTCATTTTTCAAGCAAAAATGCCAAATATTGGCTGGTTTCAGATCCTAAAATATGAGGATTTGCTGCTTATTTATCACGTCATATGATAAAAAAAAGAAGTATTTTTTTGGTTTTGAACTGCTGGTTGAAACAAATAAGCTACTTAAGGTCATCTTTGGGCTGTGGGAGGTTGTGTGGGAGGTTTTCCACCATTTTCTAACATTTCATAGACTTGATGCTTAGTTTTCTGTAGTTGTATGACTAAAAATGTGAAAGCCCCTAAAAACTTGGTTTCAAATCTGAGGTATTTGTCAATAACATTAACAATCAAGCACAGTTAAAGTTCAAATAACATTGGTTCATCAATTACTGAATTATTCATTAAGCGTTTAAACCTCAGTACTCTGAAAGCTAAAGCGCTTCATCAGAACTGTGTGGTTGTGGTTTGATCAAATGTCATGGACAGCGGTCAGGAAATGAAAGCAAACAGCCCCAAGACCGCTAGTTACATTTTGATTTAAATGTTCATGAATGCTGAAAGATGTATATATGTACGTGACATCATCCCCCTTTTCAAACCTAGCGAGAGGAGCCACAACAATGCAGACAAGTCTCTCAAAGTTCTCTTCAGCAGAAATTGGATGTTATGTAGGACAGTAACGCTCTTAGTAAATAGGTGATTGACTGATTGTTTCCAGGGCATCTAACCTCTAAAATGGCCAGATGGCTTTAAGGGCCATCTGGCTGCAAAAAAAGCTCCACATGTTCGAGTCCCTCTGGCCTGACTTCTGTCTCACAAAATCTTTGCACCCCTGAGACCCAAAAGGTCAACTGCTGTGTGTATCTGATGGTATGGCATGAATATATAAACATTTCTGTCACCAGTGCGACAGTGTCTGTCTCACCTGTTCCTGGCCCAGCTGGATTTGACTCTGCTTAATAATGTTTTCTTTGTCCAACAGCTCCTTCTGCTGACGTTCAAAGTCGTCTTTGCCCTGCGGAGGAAGACGAGGAGGTGAGAGGAGGCACTCAAACGTACTCAGGTTTGACCTTTAATACCTCCTGCATGAAATTAAACATACATTCTGTACTATAAAATAATGGAAAATAAAGCAAAGAAACAAATGAGATGTTATGGCAAAAGTCTGAAAACAAGAATTGAAGTTCGAAGACGTGTGGTGATAAAAAAGAAATTCTAGAAATTTGCAACAATCATCAGGATCATTTTAAAGATACAATGATCCCATTAAAATTCGACACATTAGTGCTTTAACACGAGCTGAGTTTTCCAGCCCGGACTCTTGTCACTCGGAGGATTTACCTGCAGATGTACATAATCGTAGTCCTCCATCCAGCTTTTCACACACTTCTCACTGTTGTTCATATTGTTCTTGTCTTGGCTGGAGGGCACGGGGAATGGCTTGGTCTGGCCTCCGTAGTTGTCGTTATCAGAGGAGGGCGAGGTGAGCGGGTGGATCATGTTCTCGTCAGGTGTGCTCCCCGTAGAGAAAGACCCGTCCATGTGCGTCCGCCGGAACAGCAGCTCAGCATTGCTGCCTATCGTGGAGGCCAGCTGCTTGGCGTCATCGGGGACAGTCCTGGAGACCATGACAAAGCGATCCAGGTCGTCGCTCTTGTTGTGGTGCTTGCCAGAGGACACCAAGGTGTTCAGAGCCCAGCTGCAGTTCTCCAGGACTTGGTAGATCTGCAGGAGGATCTGTTGCGAGTCCTCCAGGCGTCCCAGCTGCCTTCTCAGCTTACTGTGCAGGCTGGAGTCTGACAGAGCTGTGGCATTTGCTGCAGCCCCTCTACCAAACACAACAAAGTCCCCCAGAGCAGCCCGGACCCTGTCCAGCACCGTGCGGACGTCGTTAGCATGGCGCTCCATGAAGGGAAAAGTCCTCCAGTGAGGGGAAGCTGCCATTGAATGTATAGCCCCGACTGAGGCCTCCACAGCCTGCTGCAGGCGGTACAACCTCTGGACAGCAGTGTCCACGTCCAGAGCGAGGCGGCCCTCAGAGCTGGAGCCTGTGGAGGACGAGGAGGTGGACATGCTGCTGCGTGTGCTGCCGGTGCTGGAGAACGACAGACGGTTCACTCCGTCCGTCACGTCTGCTACTGCACGAGCATCCTGAGCGGGGATGTCGTAGATGCCTTTGCTTCCATCTCTGTCAGCTGGTGAAGTCCGGTGCTGGGATGGCTGCACGCCCCGGGGGATGTCGTATACGTCCCTCGGAGACCCCGCCCCTGAATGAAGTGCGGGTGGAGGTACATCGTAAATGCCTTCGTTGCCATTGGTATTTGGGTGTTGGTGATGGGCAAGAGGCTCCGCACCGGGAGGGAAATCATAATGAGACTGGGGGCTCGGTGCGGGCTTGGTGAGGACAGGAGGCGGTACGTCGTAGATGCCTTCTTGTTTGTGTTTTAGAGGCTGCGGGAAGTCGTAGTTTCCCTCCTGGAGGGCGGGGTTGGTCCTGCAGGGAGGCACTGAGTAGACCTGCAGACAAAGACAATCAAACATGAATATAACTTCTTAAATCACATTGGAAACAAATAACTGTCCCAGCCTCTACAAATAAAGTTTCTTAGAATCATTCATCCGGCAGAACTTATCAGAAATGAAGGACGTTAAAACATGTAACGAACTTCATCACCAGTAAACCTGTCTGGTTCTATAGTTAATGGCACCTACATCTGGTAAAATTCTGCTCAAGTCTTGTGTTTCATCAGGCATAATGTTTAGAATTTAGTTTGCACCATCAACAGGCCATCTTATCTTGTAAATCGGGAACATGATGTACTTCCATAAACAGGTTACTCAGCGAAATTACTATACAGCAGGTCAGTAATAAGATTTCTCCTCAGCCCCCGACCCCTATTTTGGGCTTTCTTATTTTAAATGTAGGAGTGATAGAAGCCACAGACAGCGTAGAGCGTTTCCTCAGATTGTTTCTAAAATGAAATGTTCAGTGGTGGAAACCGACAAGATTTTTGGAGGCTACTTTTTAATTTAGAGGTTCGGATTTTAGTCAGTCTGTTTAACCAATTAGACAGGTGAAATGTGCACAAGCAGAAGAAATCGACATTCTCCAGGAGAAATCTGCTGTTTCTCTTATCCCTTACCACTGTTAGGAAAAACAGTTTTCTCATTACATGACATTAAGATATCAGCTAACTGGAAAAAGTCAACTGTAACCCAGTAACAGTACATGTGAACACCCTAAGTGTCAGCAGGTTCTCACCGGATACAGTTTGTACAGCAGCGCTGCAGTTAGAGACTGAGGAAGTGAAAGACTTTCTGGCTTGTGTAGATACTATATTTGAAAGTTTCTTCCTCTAATGCAGAGTCAAGAATACAACAAAACCCCTGACAGGGCAGAGAGTGTGTGCTGACGTACATGGCACAGAGCATGATGGGAGCGCAGCGGGGGGAATGAAATGGTGGCCTGTAAGTGATTTCCATCAGCCTTGAAATGCACTCTTTACAGCTAGACGGGCCTGCCCAAGCTGTAATTTGGAACGACGCAAATAACAGGTCCCAGCATATTTCAGGTTATTACAAACAAACTGATGGCGCTCCGCCTGGTCGGCTCTGGAAGTCTGGTGAAATCTTAGAGGGTCTGGAAAGAGAAGAGTTATGTCCTTGATTTTTTTTTTCCCCCCACAACCATACTCATGAAGAAGTTTTGGTTAGACTCTTCTGGCAGGCAAAGGTTTCATTTAGTGCAGCCGCAAGAATGTCTTAAATATGACATTTGACGTATTATTAATTTATGACAAAGGCAATTAATAGAAGTACTACAAACTGTATCAATAAACATGTTATGGCCATAAGCAGCTACCACTTCCTCAATTGTCTTTATTTGACTGAAATGAATGGAGTCTCTGATTGATGTGACCTAATTGCGGTGGAAGATTGACAAGTTGTTTAAATTTTCTCTTACCCCTTGTGAAGAGGGAGGTATGTCATAAACGCCCTGTGTCCTGACATCCATTTGAGACGGGGGAACATCATAGACTCCTTGGTTTCTGGCAGCACTGTGCTGGCCTGGGTACATCTGGCCAGGAGGGATATCGTACACCTAAAATATGACACAAACATAAAATAAACAACAAATACATCTAAAACCTCACATAAAACGGATTCCCATGATCACACAGAATGAGCTTGTTCTTACAAAAACTGGAAATGGTTTTATTTGATTGGTACATGGCAGTATAACGTACTGAAGGGTTTTTCAAGACAGGATGACAGGACAAAACTGTCAAGGATCCTTTCTGAGAAAATAAGGTCACCGCAGAGAACAGGATATGTGCTAGATTCAAATACAGAACATACCGAAGATCAAAGAAACACCTTTTCTCATTCTGATAAATTCTGATAAATCTTCCCGTACTTGTCTCAAATAATCCTAGTTTGTTTTAATAATTTGATTTATTTCATTTCAAATGCTTAACCATAGTGGATTAGAGCAAAAGCAACATTTCTCATTCAAGAGCTATACCAACTTACATACTATATATGCAGTTTTTACACTTTATGCCCTTTTTGGATGTATTTTTCTGACTGTTCCAATCAGCCATTACCTTCCATTCGCTTCTGTTTTGTAGGAATATCATTTGGGTTATTTTTGAAGCTTGTGAAACATGTTTGAGTTGTTTAAGCCACCAAATTGAACCTTAAGTCTATTGTCTGTATATGCAACTTTTTGACGAGAAAATAATGCAGACTTAATGTAGAGTGTGAGCGATTGTACAATTCATGAAATAATATGTGGATATTAAAGGAAACCTGCATGCTCAAAAAGGTAGTAAGTATGAGATTTTTAGTAAATGGACTCAAACAAGCCACTTAAATCACAATGTATATGACATATAATGTAAAGAATCATACTGGTGTGCTGTACATGAGACACCTACCCCCTGTGATCTACAGGGTGGGACATCATAGAGGTCCTGCTGGTTGTGCTGGCCTGGGCTGTAGGTGTAAGACTGTCCCACTCTGGTCGGGGTCACCACCTGTCCGATCACAGCGGGGGGGAGAGACAAACAATCAGAGCTGCTGTCTTTAAAAAACCTGGAGCTGCAGTGCAAAGGTTCTGTTGAGTCAGTTGCTTTAAAGACATCTGGTTCAAGTCCGACCTGGGACCACTGACTGTCAGCTCAAACGTTACAATTAATAAGAAAAAATACTAAATACTTCAACAGGATTGTGACTAACATTAATTTTCATTTTAAAATAACAAAAAAAAAAATGCCCGTCACAATTTCTAAGAGCAAAGGTGGGTTTTATTGTTATGACTTTTTCTTTTAAATGTTAGATAGTCTCACTTAAGGCCTAAACGGTTAAAGAGAAAGAACTAAAGCTAACTAAGCTAACGTTAGCCCACATTAGCTTATGGAGCTTAACAGAGGTTTTGCTGCTAAACCTTGAGTGTAGTGAAGCATGTGTTTATTGGTTAGAAATTAATGGTTCAGTAATGTGGTTCAATTGAGCAACTAAAAGAACAAAAGTAAAAAAAAATTCTGAAAACATTCAGGAACTCTAAATACTTTTTAGCGAGCAAGGAAGACGCTTTATAATAGAAAATATGGAAATTAGTTTTATCGTAAAGGCCTACTGGCTGGATTGTGTGTTTTTAAATCCAGACATCTCAAAACCTGGTAAAGTAATCATTGGCTCATTGATATTGATGAACAACCTTGTTATAAACCCGGACATTTTGTGCTCGAGGATTAAATACACTGTTAAAATATTTTACAGTGTGGCACAGACTCAGGCTATACAGAACAATGTTGCAATTAATGCTTGGAAAAAACAAAACACAAAGCTGGCTTCATCTATGCCTGTGACATTTGTGTCCCTATTAATTTTTTTTAATCACATTCCCTCCTTTTTTTTCCCCCTGTCAGTGCTAATCAGTCCCTCCACACCTCCTAAACCCAATGTTTCCATCCCCCTCCCCCCCGCCATCGTCCCTCTAAAAGCAGACCTCCTTGCTGTGTCTGTCAGACAGAGGAATGCTGGGAATGTCCTTCCCTAAACCCAGCAGTCCTCTTCTGCCCCCACGCACCAGGATCGCCACACTGGAGCAAGCAGGGTTCATTAATAGGGCTCGAAAATAGGAACCATACGCATGGCTTCCTGGCAGGGAGGAGAGTCTCCAGGGAGGTTTAAGACTTTAGTCCCAGTATCCACTCATGAGTCGCTGTATAGCCAAGTTAATATCCTAATACCATCTCTCGTACTGTGGAGACATTTATAGGAGTGTGAGCAGTAGGAGCCATAACCACAGCCAACTCAGAATAGGATTGATGTTTCTGTGGGAGCAGCAGAGATGGAGAGGAGAAGAGGGGGAGGGGGGCTGGTTTGTAAAATAGATTTATGAAAAAAATGTAAAAGAGTAAAAGGGAGTGGGGGGTGAGAGGAACGGAAAATGAGAGTACGTAGCCTTGTATGGAAAGGAATGCCATTCATCTGAGCCAGAGTCTGACTAACAGTAGTCCATATGGTTCTCATAAGCCCAATCTGAACAAGCCCGTGGTGATTTAAGGTGTTCATTGTTGGCATTCCTGCCCGTGCGTACATCATCCCAACAGGGCCTGTGGGGTCAGAGCTGAAACATACACCGTGGGCTTTAAACTCACGTCAGACGGGGCTCTGAAATAAACCAGTGGGGGGGGAATAAATAGCCTCGCTGCACTGTCACTCACCACAGTTACAGACTGGTAAAACTACACAAAAGATCTTAAATACAGCACAGTGATGGAAACCACGTTATTGTCATTTGTTCATGGATGCAGCATCTGGCTGTATAGCACTATGAAAATAATTCAATTACGAGGTAATTGGTTTACTGTACACTGCATGTACTATGGTTGATATGATCCAGAGCAGTCTGACATCTGATTCTGGGCTCCTCCTCAGACAAAATTGAGACACCTGTGTTGTATAAAAAAAATCCCCTAAAGCCTCCATATTTTGCATGCTTCATGGGATTTTCAAGCCCGTATACATCTATTGTTTAGATGTTTGGCAGATTGACACGATTGAAAGTATGCTGAATTAGCTATTACCACTTCCTGTTTGTACTAAACCCACAGATGTAGAGAAATCTATCACTGGATTACTTTGATACTGATGAAAACTTACTAAATATGATGATTCTCAGGCAGGTTCTGGAGTTATAAGGAGCATTTTTTTTTAATGATTGCTAAGAGGATTTATTGAGGTTTATTTCAAGATAAGGATATCCACAGAAAGTGTGGCACAGAATCTAAAAAATATGTGTCTGTGTCTATTAACAAGACTTGAGAGCTGGATTGCTAGCATCTACATTTAAGTAACAACAAAGTGATGCTTGGTTAAAGGTCACTTTAGCCCGGCTGCTGCCCCTGTGGGTTGAGCCTGTGTGCTGACGATAAGGGGCTACCTGGACTCAGCTGCCATGTGCAGATGGCAGCAAGGTGTCTGTCAGAGACCTGGGTGACCTCTTCCACAGGTACATGTCATTGCTTTGAGTAGCACTCGTCTCATCAGTGGCTCCTCTCAGCCGCTGCCAGAGCCACCACTGCTCATTTATTTCCCATCTCTGTTCTCTGTTTACCCAGCCGGCTGTTGCTCCGAGGCCGCTCTGAGCTGTTGTAATCGCGGGTTGGGTAAATATTTACCGCGCCCAATGAGGCCGGCGCTTGCATTGCGGCGGTGGCAGCCCTTTCAAAGAGCAATGACATCATGAAGAGCCGGGCCGACTGAGCAAACATTTGTTCCCACTCAGGTGATACGATACGGATTCCTTCATGGAGAAGGCAGAACAAAATGAGTGACTAAAGAGGGATCAAGTTTAAACTAGTGCCCCGAGGAGCCAAATAGATGCCTTGTTAACGCTCCTACTCGTTATGGGGAGTGACTCATGACTCTTTCAGCAATACTGTGTTTGCTTAGCATCCTGGCAGGCTCAGGTTTTTGGCAGGTAGGACTTTTCAGCTTTACTTCGCAGTCATTTAAGAGGTGTCGTAATAACGTAAACAACTATCTCATCAGCTACACTCTTGTAGATCTATGTGCTGTTGAGCAGCGTGGAAACATTGTGTGTGCTGCAGGGCTGAACGATAATACTGAATTATTGTGAATCAACTTTCAGCAGAATCATATTGTGATATGACCCCGTTATCATTCTACAAAGTGAAATGATTGATTTTAAAACACATCTATTGGTTAATTCAGCACTGAATGGTTTAGAGACAAAATATTTCTGATTCCTTTCTTTATGGACTGATTTGCTGACTGTCTTCAAGGTCAAAACTCCGGTCCGCTCCAAATCAATCGGTGCTAAAAACATTCCTGCGTACAACTCTTAAATTAAATTTGGTATGACTCCTTCATATCTTGTACTGCACTGTAACTTTCCTGTCTTGCCTTACAGATGAAATACTGGAGAAGCAAACTGAATAAATGAGTCGGGGGGGATTGGGAAACATGCAGTAACAATAGCAGACGCTTCCACTCGGGGCACAAACCACAGCATGTGATTCTCATCATGCTGTGGTCTTTGCACTCACTAGATGTCAACCCATTATCAATGGAACAATAAATAAGGGAATGGCTTCTATGCCAAGGAGCACTAAAGCTGTTGTGGCCCTTCACCTCACTAAAACTCTGTCGGTTCTTCTTTTACTGATCTGTCTACTGAAAATGGGAAATATTCTGATTAATATCGTGTTTTCAACTATGTCATCCAGCTCTATGGCATGATTCATTTCTGCATGATTGCATGCAGATGAGTTTTCACAGGAAATCATCATTTCACACCTTTTCATTGGTCGCATACAGACACACACGCAACCATTTCCTGCCAATGCCAAAGGCCTGCTGACACAAATCAACAACCCTAATGAGGCTTTTCACCAAAAGCCGGCTTATGAAAGGTCACAATGACATTGATGTTAAAGTGGCACTCTTGAATTGCATCCATCCATCTCCTTATTCACACCTCCTCATCTCCTTTCTTGTACTCTTATCCATCTATCTGCACGCTGACAACCTCCCCCGGTTTCTACCTTTAGCTCTGTCAGCAGGTTCACCTTTTAACGAGTGTCGAAGAATAATCTGAACCACCAGCTGCGCCAATCTAACCATGCTAGCACTCATATATTAGGTAAGAGTGGCATTTTGTGTATGACCGCATCTCTTAAATGTAGGGTGTGTTACTGCTCTGTAGTAACCCACCCTTTCCTGCTTTGCTGAATCACAGTACAAAGATGTCTCTTGCAGCGTTGTGGTCCATTTTTCCTGCCGCTCAGAACTGCTCGATAATGTTCCCCTCAGCCACTTGGAGCTCTACCAGCCTATTAAAGTGCCAAACTAATTAATGCAGGTAATTAACTCGCGAATCCTGCGAGGCTTTCAGCCGTCTCCATAACACGTCCGCTTGGCTCAACCCAAACAGACGGCGGGTATAATGAGGAGCATTAAAAGAGAACACACTGATTTTAGCACTAATAAGGATCATCCTTCATCCTCTCTGATCAAAGCAGCGTCTTAATCCGGTGACATGATTATCTGAAGAGAAGTAATGTTAAAAGATATGTCCGACATTTCGTGTTCACTTTCTGGGAAGACAATGTCATGAGACAGTCCTCGAAGAAAAAAAGAGGATAATGTGAAATGAGAAATGTCTTGAATGACCCTTAAATCCTAAAAGGGAAAGACTATGAATGTACAGCTATACTAGCAGCACTGTGAGACTGTACTTTAGCATGGCAGTACTTAGAACTACATGCTAATGCTAGCATGCAAACATGCTAACAATGACACTAACATGCTGATGTTTTACTACTTATCTCAGGTGTATATCCTATTTATTCATATTTATTGTACATGGTCTGTATTCATATTTTATACTTTATTTTTTCTATTATTCTAACATCTTTCATCTACATCATTCTAACAAATGCTCACATTTGCTTATTAGCACTAACCCTAAAGTACAGCTAAAGTTGATGGGAAAGTCATAAGTTTTAAAGGTATTTGGTCATTAAATAAAGTACTGGACCAATTGAAAATTTGACCTGATGATGGTGCTAGAAGAAAAGTCAGTGGGTCACTAAAGTAACTACAATTCCTCCTGAGGGGAACATGAATATCTGAACCAAATTTAATGGCAATCCATCCCAACAGGTGTGGACACATTTCACTAAAAACCATAAATGTGAACCTCCTGGATGCACTTGCAGAAAAGTAGTTTGATTCTACATACAGTATGTGCTGCTATGTTGACTGTTCTCTTGAATTCCTCCAAATTTCTCCAAAGGGAGACAATAAAGGCTAATCTGATCTATTCTAAATCAGGGGGAACACCAAAGTCAGTAAGATTCATCCTCTGGGCACCATGAATATTTGCACAAACATTAGTTGGAACCAAAGTGGACCGACAGGTTGACAGTGCCATTCATAGAGCTGCTGTTGTGACTAAAAATAACAAAACAAAACCTGTTAAATGTGAATATTTCTTGGTGTTCTTTGCATGACACTGAATCTCGTTGGGTTTTGGACAGCTGGCTGGCTAAAAAAAAAAGGCAATTTGAATGTCAGCTTGGGTTTTGGTAATTGCCATCTCTGCTGCTGAAATGTGAACTTTCAGCATAGCATTTCCTTCTTCTCTCCTCTGTACTTCTGCTCATTTATCACATTCTCTGCTTTAAACTTCCACGGGCAGAAAGTCCTCTCAGTATGCACACCGCAGAGCAGATTACTTTTGGTGCAACTGATTTACGACGTTGCCTCCTCGGTCAAACCTCATGGGCCAGCGATTCATCACAATCGCGACAATGGCGAGCAGACAAGCATCTGAAGGAGGTGGTTTGCTCCGGGAAGAAATAACTCACTTATCTGGTGCTGAGATTGTCGTGCGCATGATTAGGCAGAGAAAATGTGGCTGGGGGCAAACAAACAAGCCATTCATTACACATAACCTGGTTAGGACTTTTATCAAGGTAGATGGCACGCCCTTATAGCCCATAAACAGCTATTGGAGCACTTCCTCCAGTTGTATGGTAGTTTATTAAACCTTTTGTTGCACCCCTACCTCTTTGTGGCACCAATGAGCAGATTGGATCTATGGGTATGACACAGTGAATGGAGGAAATGCCCATACAAGGAGCAGACCTCATGAGCCAGGAAGTGAGGAATGAAAAGGCCGTCTGGTAGGAGTAGATAAGAAGCTTGGTGGAGATCTTTGAACTCTGAACCCAACCCATCTTTGAACACCGTGACCTCAGTGCCTGAGTCAGAGGGGGAAGCACAGAGGAAACTGGAACACTGAGTAGAAACTGATGCAGTGAAACAGACACACCTTTCAGACTTGAAGAAAGAGGAAATCAAGAGCAGCAGACTGGGATGAAAAATGGCCCTCTGAGAGCAGAATGATAAAAGGCGTTACAGGCTTCTTCAGGCCTCCATGTGAGGAGCCTCTTTGTGTGGCCAAGAGCTCCAGGCATCTGTCCCACACGGTCCCAGCTCGGAGGCCTTGAAGGAGGTGGGGGTTCGAACTCACCCTCCCAAGAGGGTCACCCAAGGACAAGGCCGCAGCATCAAACCAAATAGCCAGAGAGCCAGAGGGTGCCAAACCTCTGTGTTCCTTTATATACCAGAGCCCCACACCACATGAAGAGAAAATAACCAGTCACCAAACTGGATTTGCACTGTGAGGTTGGCATGCAAACCCGAGGACGCGTTCTGCAGGATATGTGCAGACGAGACGTGACTCTACACACACATGAAAGGCGTACAGGAACCTTTCTCTGCAGGAGGCTTTGGGGGCAACATGAGAGGGGATTATCAGTCGAGGAAGCCTGCATCAGTCTCCATAATCATTTGGGAAGCAAACGTGTGTCTGTGCATGTGCACACGTGCACGTTCGCACATGACAACAAGAAAATGGCTGTTTTCCCTTCAGCTCCAACAGCACATTAAACCGCGTGCAGCATGAGTCAATGCTCAGAGCCTGTCATCAATGCTGCTCCACAGAGCAGTAGTAAACAAGATTGAGTTTGGTGTTTTGAAGAGTTAAGGTCAGGGGTTGGATTTCACCTCAACAAAAATGATCTCCACGAATACTATGACACAGTATACTGTCCTTACAGAGTTTCAAAGTAGAGGGAGCTGCTGCTTCCCACTTTAAAATCACTTGGATAATTCTAAATTGACTAAAGGTTTATATTACAGCCGTCAGTTTGAATTATTTCAGCTTTGAGAAATCTTGGTAACAGTTTGGTAAAATTAACAGCTCTAAATACTATAGAGAAGTACGAGCAAATTGCAAACACTCTGTTATAACAATTTGGAACAAAAGGCCACACCTCCAAACTTTACCAAAATTAAATAAGTAAGACAACCCTTCTCCAACATAACATGCCTAATGTCCCAAATGTTTTCAGCTATCTTGCATCCAATGAGATTTTAGATTACATTTGTTCCCAAAAACAGGATTTTTTAAATGAATTTAAGTCAAAAGAAGGGTGTTTGAGGTCAGCTTGACTTAGAAATATATTGTGTTTATTTAGTTATTTATTTTAAAGAGTTTTAGTTGGAAATTGGAGAGTCAACCTGTCTTCATTGAGTTAAGCTGAAATGTTGTATTTTGAAAAATGTTTGGGGAATAAAGCATTACATATTGGAGAAGAGTACTAAAGCTCAAACTGGTCATTTTTAAAGAAAGGAATAGTTATTAAATGACCCTGAAGTTGAAAGTGAACCGACTAAAAGTGTTGCATCGCTTTTCTACAAAACATAATGGTTAGCTTCTGCTCACTGTTAGCAGTAAATGCCAACCGTTAAAATCAGTCTCCTTTATTTTTTTGTGTTCATACCTTCATTGATTCAACTGGGCGAGTTTCATGCCCATCCAAGCCTTGGAAGTACCCCAGTCACCTAACAATGTCTATGCAAAAAATAAAGGGGGCTTTTCAACTCTGGATGCCCAAAATAACTCCTTCAACTTCCACTCTATGAACCAACAATCCATTTCCTGAAGTCGTTCTTGCAGTTTTCACTACAGATATTGCTACTTGGCTTCAGCAGGACTGACTGTGGCCACAGAGACCGATGGTTCTCCTGTCCAACAGTCAGGCGTCACTGGAAAACAACAGAGCCTTGTCTGTACTCCTGCAATACACTGACACAAGCACATAAGTATAACACACAGTCAAAATCTTTCGATTTAACAGACAGGAACAACCAAAAACAGAACCACTTTCGTAACCACAGATTGGAGGAAAGTTAAACGTCCAAGACTTTTTAATCTCTCCAATAACATGATTACAGCATAAAACACACTCTCATTAGAAGCACATTTAATTTTCCATGTTATCACCAAAGCCTTTTTAATACCATTCCTCAGTTAAGCCTTGAGGTGCTGTTCGACAGGGGTCCTGTGTGCAGGTTGATTGACAGGTCTCTCCTCTCAGCCCCCTGGCTCTGACTGACTTTATCACACAGTGAATCACACAAAGTCCTCTAAGCCTTTGGCGCCTGCTGCTGATTTACCTACTAAAATGCACACCTTGGCTCATTTCTATGATGGCTGGGGCTGATTTGTTAAGAAAAAAACACCCTTGGGAATGCAAAAGCTCATCCAGCATGTAATTACTATCCGTCTCCTGGAGGGATGAGCTGGTCTGAGGTGCTAGAAATAGTTAAACGCTTGAATAAACAGGAAAATTCTTCCTTCCTGTTAAAGCACACACCTGCCAATGACTTCCATTTGTCAGAGATGAGTCTGTGTCTGTTATTTCAGTTATATATGAATAGCTAATTGTGCTAACATCAGCTACCATAAGCGACTGGACTGGACGTCACTTTCTGGCTAATGTTAGCTGATGTGAGAGAAGATTAGCTTGTAACATCCAGGTTAGCTTGTATAAGGTAGCTAATGTTAACCAAAACATCAGCTAGAAGTTACCTAATGTTATAAAACGTTAGCAGTGGCTGTTAGCCAGTCATTTTTGGTAATGCTAGCCAACACATCAGCTAACATTACCATAAACAAAATGAAATGACCAGCTGCTTATGGTAGCTATTGTTAGCTGGAAGTTAGCTAACGTTTTATAACATTATCAACCAGTTATTTTTGCTAATGTTAGCTACACATCAGCTAACATTACTATGAACAGATACTAAATGAACAGATTACTTACTGGTACCTAATATGAGCTGGAAGTTAGTTAATGTTTGCAATTCTATTTTTATTTTGTCTATTTTTCTATTCCTGAATTGTACTTTTTTATACTATTTTTTTTTTGTCTTTCAACACTTGATGCTGATTTCATTTCAACTAGTTAAGTTTTTGTATCGCCACACATTGTTCTTAGAAATCTCCTCCGTGTGTATTTCACTGCTTTGTTTGTTAAAACATATTTGCACTTGACTTTTTAAAAGAGGTTTGACAATTTGAACCTGCACACTGTGGAAAGCATTAGCTGAAACATTTATCCATGTTATTCCTCTGTGTCGTCAATGAATAAACATACAGTTAAGACTAATATTTTTCCATCAGAACAAATGTTAAACTCACAGGGAAACTGCTCGTTTCTGTGGGTAAAATCAGGCTTTAGGACAGCCTGAGATATATACTTTAAATGATATACCATCCAGCCAATAAAACAACAAATATGGAGGACTGTATATACAGCTACATATATAGCTACTGTAAAGGACCATGCCAGGTGTAATGGGTTTGCCAGCAACCCTGTGTACAGCATAATACAGAAAAAAAACTATTTCCAGGCAGCTGGGCCCCACCAAAATCCAAAAAACAGCTCTTTGCTGTTTGCTTTTCCACACGTTCTTCCCATATCCATTGCCCTTCTGTGGCTTAGACTGGCTCTGCTACACACAGTGTGCCAATGTACAAGAAAAGTCAAATGGGAACCCTGCACAAAAACACTACCCTGCTCTGTGGTGAGCACCAGGCCCGACACACCCTGTCCACAGTTCACATCGCAGACCCACAATCTCTCCTGCTTTTTTTTTGTGTGTGTGTGTGTGTGTGTGTGTGTGCAATCACACTGATGAGTCGTGGCAGACTTGTAGGATAACAGGTCACTGTGTAAATGCGTAAATGTCATGTCCGATCACATCTATACTCACACCCGCCAGCAAAGGCCACACCCACCAGAGATGATGTTCAGTTTTAAATCCACTCTGATCCCAAAGAACGTTCTCCGGAGGTCAGCGAACGGATCAATCTTCAATTTCTATTTAACTGAGCTTGCATCCCACACTCTACCATTGCATCTGATAAATATTACTAAATAAATCATTGATGAGATCTTGAAGTATGTACCCCAACTACTTTAAGACCTAAGTTGATGAAAGTGAGTGTCTGCAAATCTGATCGTATTGGATCGTAGCCAAAATAGGGTTGAAATGAAGAGTCAATTAACTGTCTTTTATCACGGAAAAAAATGCCAAACGTTTTTGGTTCCAGCCTTTCAGATGTGAGTATTTGCTTCCTTTCTCTGTTTTATATAATTGTAAATGGAATATTTTTAGGTTTGCACAAAACAAGCAATTTAAAGATGTCAAAGGGCTATGCTGACTTGTTATGAGCATTTCCCAGTTTTTTGTTATTGTAGAATAATGCACCATAGAGAGCAAATAGTCCACAGCTGCTCTTTCCAATCAATCCCCTCAGCTGGTGGTTTCACTGATGAGTCCCCCCCCCCCCACCTTTACTTAAAAGAACGCTAATTAGTGAAATCTGGTCCAGCCTTGTTTGCTCTCCATGGGGCATGATTAGATTAAATGATTAATCAGAAAAACTAATTGACAGATTCACTGATAATGAAAATAGTCATTAGCTGCAGCTCTAGACTCTCCTTACTTTCTGTCTCACCTTGCTCGGAGTGTTATCAGCAGCCAGAGTACTCCTTGGTGGGACTTGGTAGACGTCTTGTGCAGGAGGAACCTGATATATGCTTTGCTGACTCTGCTGCTGTGGACTCTGGAGCGACGGCGGCACCTGGTAGATCCCCTGAGCCCCCGAGCCAGACTTCTGCTGATAGGCCGAGCTCTGAGGGGAGGACTGGGCAGCTGCGCTGGCGGCTGACGGCTGGGCCTCGAACATGGGTCCGATCAGCAGCTTCAGACGATTTCCAGGGGCGATGCCTTGGCGGCCGTGCAGGGAGCAGAGCCACCAGCCTTCAAGGCCCCCTGTGTTCTGCTCTATAACGGTCAGGATGTCCCCTTTACGGAAGGCCAGCTCCTCGGGGGACTCCGGCATGTTGTCGTACAACGCTTTGGCCATCAGGTTCTGCAGAAAGTGAGAGCAGACATTCTTTAGACAAAGTTGTTTGCTTAATTTTAACAGAAAAAAACAGCTTTTACTTTCCGTCACATGGTGTCAGGTTTGAATTAATTCTATCAAACATTAAAGGAATAGTTGACATTTTGGGAAATATGCTTCGATCCCCTCATCTAAAGTTCCACAATACAGAGGGTAAGAGCAATTCCTACAATGTCAAACTAATCCTTTAGTTTATTATTACTGAGAAAACGTCTATGGCGGTTTCAAAATGCTTTGGTGAATGGCATTCTGGTGGTCTTCTTCCTGCACTCCATGCAGGATCGGCCCCCAGCTCCACACCAGATGTCTTTCAAACCAATGTGAACTTGATGGGATTTTCTCAGCTTGCGAGCTGCTCTAGGGCACAGTTATCTAAAAGGCCAGTCAGGGCTGAGGGATAATGACTCAGAACCGCAGATTTTGGAGATAGGAAAAGCCCCAGAGTGTGCCACTTTTGTGTCTGAGAGAGGCATTTAAGACTAATTGCCTCAGTAAATGCATTAATCTTTTCCTTTTTACCTTTATTCATCCAGAGAAGGAGCTAATTGAGCATGAATACTCCTTTTCAGCTGCATCATACTCACATAACAATAAAGTTTAACTCCTGGGAGCTGCCCTGCACAACAACACTCCTGTATTTTATGATATGTAAGCTCCATAAATACAATTAGGGATTAAGCGCCTTGCTAAAGGGCACCTTAACTTTGGATAGAGAGGAGAGTTTTTATTGTTCTGTTTTCCCGGCTTGTCTGTGTTTCAAACGAACTATTTTTGCAGCATCACTACCCAGGCAGATGGACCTCGTAAAGACAAAACCAAGTAACCAAGAAAAAAAACACATTTTTTGTTCACAATTATCGTCTCTGCTTCAGCAATAAAATGGCTAAAAATGTCTTACAATAAAGATGAATCTACGGAGGGAAAGCAGGATTTAAGTCACACAGCTGTAGACTTCATTTAAATCTAATCTTGCAGCATCGTCAGCTGGATTTAATCCACTCGTATCAGATGAAATGAGCTGAGTTGAGGATCGAATTGGATTCCTAGACTAAAAGCTACATGCATATTTGGATCAAAAAGAAATATATGTACAGACTGAGGATTATAACACACATGTAAACCAGAAACGACAACTTCAACTGTTCAGGCATCCAGCCTCTCAAAGGAAAAGTGTTATTCACTTTCACTTATCTTTCTACTACCTTTATTTTGGTCCACCCTTCAGCCGCTCAGTGTGGGAATCAGGAAACCCACTTTGTGGCTGCTGCTGCTGGTTTGGTGCTTTCTTGAAAGCTCTCTGGACTTCCTCTTTTCTACCCGGACTGATTCAGGCAGTTCCCATGTGAAACTCTCTCCTCGAGTAACATCGTTATCTCTCACCGCGGGCCTGGCCTCCCTGGCTATTGTCTAAGTGCACTGTCAGTGCCAGCAACACCCGTCGCACAATTACACCCTCACAATCATCCCCCGCCACCAGCTAGCCGCAGCAAGTTCGATTGTGACCCCCGGAGGTCAACGTCGCCCAATGGGAGCGGATCCTGGATGTCTGCTCATTCCAATAATTTGATCAAGGCTGGCAGAGGCATCCATGAGGAAACAAAACGCTGATTACTGTGATTGCAACTGCAGCTCCAATTAGCGTTTGAAAATATTTGTTCTGAGAAATGAAGGTCACGTTTGCAGTGGCTGAGACATTAGAACATTTCACATAACATATTCTTATCCTGCACTTCTCTATCGCTCTGTGAGGTTTGCTCAAACTCTCTTAAATGCACAAATCCGGAGTAAATCGCTCGTTTCAGCCATGTTCATGAGCATAATTAACGCCCCCTAAAATTTCCATTTAAAGCTGCCTGTTCCAGTCTGTTTGTGGGCAACTTTCATTCACAAAAATGTTACCAGACTACTAAATATAAGAACTTAAGTAATGGTGTGAAACAATTAGAAAGAAAAAAAAATCATATGAGAGGCCTTCAAGGGGACGTGACAAACTCAGATATATTAAATAAGAGAATATTGCAGCTTACAGTATGTTGTTACGCTGTTGGTCGCTGCAGAAGATAAAACAGAAATCTGCAGCAAGCCTGTGAGGCAGCCATTTTCCTAAAAACGACTTAACTGTAGAAGTTGCTGTGCCGAAATAAAGTCATAACATCCAAGAAAAACTCTCAAGACATGATTCAAATAGGAGATTATACACATTCAGGCATCAAATGAGAGGTTTTTTTTCCCCCTGTGGAGATTTAATTCGTACCTAAGAGAAAATTCTGAGCTTGACAAAATTGTTGAATGCTACAAATTCTCGTAAATCACTCGAGAACAAACCTGTCCATACGAGTGGTTTTGCTCGAGGCCCCTTGTCCTGCTGTGGTTAACTGCTTTTTTATTTGATGCTCAGAGGAGAAAATCAATAACGCCAGTTCCACCAACCACATGTGCACACGATCACAAACCAACCTGTGCACTTTGTACATGTGTACTGAAAGCCACCGTCGCAGAGATGCGAGCTGGTGGAGGGAAAAGTGTGAGAGAAACTGTGACCTGGCATCCGTCCTCTAAACCACACTGAGAGGCTCGTGTCTGTTAAACATCTCAGAGGTCACACCTCTGAACACCTCGATACTTCATGACTTTTCATAATCTAATGAATATTGCTTATAGGTCAACAACAAAAGATGATGCATTAGAATATCTGTTGTCAGCTATAAAACATGTTAAATACAATGGATTTTCATATGCTTTATATCTGCGATTGGTTTTGACAGCACTTTTAATGCAACGCATAATCAAGTAAAGAAAATATCTTCCTAAATTTGACAACAAATGTGCTTTTGCTCTATTTGCATGTGTTTTCTAAGTTGCCATGCGTTGAGCCTTCACGGCCACCGTACAAATGAGTCTATTTAGATTTCTTTAACTGGAGAAAGTTTGTTGCCATAACAATGCCTTATTTTTTTTTTCGTATTTTGTCATCTAATGTGAAAGTGGCCACGCTAAAAGTTACCACTTCTTTACATGTTTGGTTTAAGATAAATAAAAGGAAAAAATATTTAAAGGAAATGAATGTATTTATTCTGCAAATACCATCAATTTTACACCCCAAACAATGAAGATGTAACTCCAACAATGTCAACAAAACACGACAGTTAATATTGGGTGCTAAATGCTATAATAACCATTGTCACACCTTACAGGTACAGCTGTAATCATTACTGGCAGTCTGAACAACCTAATCTGCAACTTGACTTTTTCAGAAAGTCAAACATCAGTCTGAGTTTGTGGAAAATATACTTCAAATGTGAACACATACAGTATATTTTGTTGCTGCGAGTCTGGGGACCACAAGGATCCCAAAAGGGGAAAAGTTTGACACATTTTCACACACTTAACCTTCGTTCTCACTCTCACAGTTTTATTGAGACAGCACAGGTAAACACACAGACAACATAGATGAAACGTCATATGGTCAACGGAATCATAGATGAGAGTTCAAACGGAAAGACCCTTCTGAAGCGACGCAGAGGGGGAAGCTCCTGTTGTCGTGTTTTCGTTTGCTTCAGTCCGCTGCATCACTGTAATCGAAGCAGGTGAAACGGTCTGTTACACCGGGCGTCACATCTCTGTCATAAACACTGGTTCGTCACGACAAGGTCACATGTGCTTGCCATTTGCCGGGCAGGGAGGGCCCCCCTTCTGCTTCACCCACAAGATGAGTGCGAGCTTCCAGGAAGTTATCTGTTGTAAGTCGGCGAGACGAGAGGCGTTCTGCAGCTTCCTAATGTAAATATGAAGCGCTGACCTCAAATCTGAGTGAAATAACAGAGGGTGGCAGAGGTGGATAGAGCAGTGAGGAGGCTTTGCTCTTTGCCATGTGAGCCTGTGCATTGCTTCATCCACAGGCTGTCAGTATCACTTAAAATATACTTTTATCATAAAGTTTATTCTAATTATTATACGGTTATTCGACTGGGTTTTTACTTATTTATTTGTAACCTAATCCACTTAAATGTCGGTTATTTACCTTTGATTATTCATTATCTGCAACTATTTTAATCACTGATTAATCTTTTGAAACATTTTTCAACCAAAAATGCTCCAAATTTTTCACTTTTTTTTTAAATTTAAGAGACCAAACAATTTACTGATTACCCAAGAAAAAATAATCATAATTTGATTAATTAATTTAAAAAAAAAACAATTGTTAGTTGCAGCCCTCTTTAAATCTACTCTTAAAAAATGATAATTTTAGAGTTTAAGTGTATTCAGATTTTACCTGGGTTTTGTTTGGCCTTATTTCTTCTAACATAATCCAGTTAAATGCTTGTTTTATATCTATGACTGTTTGCTTTTGTTATTAATCTGAAGCCTCATGTGAAGCACAGTTCAAAAACCAAAGATATTCAATTTATTGTCATATAAAGTTAAAAGAAAACAAGAATAACTATAAGCAGTGATTTTAAAAGTAATCATTTTTTGGAATTTTTTGATAATTTGTCTTTCCAGTTCTTTGTTTTGTTTTGTTTTGTTTTGTCCAACTCAACCAACCCAAAGATATCAGAAGAAAATAATCACATTCGAGAGGAAAGAACAAGACACTTTTCACTATTTGTGCTTTATAAAATACTGCAACAATTAATCTAATAACAAAATAGTTGCAGATTATTGATTACTCATTTCAGCTCTAACATCTTTAGAGCTGAAGCTTCACAAACTTTGGCCTAATTACTGAAAAGTAGATTAGGTCTAGAAGACATTACAACGCATAAAAACATTAAAGAAGGTATAAAAACCCCATGCATGTGGGGGTTTTTTTTCCGTTGTTGGGGCCTCCCAGGTCTCATCCTGCCCTCTGCAACATCTGGCTTCAGAGGCGCTCTCACGGACTTGTATGTTTCTGTCATTACAATACGAGTAATCGTGCAAAGCTGAGCTGTCCAGCTTTGCACCTGGAGCCCGATATATACAGCCCGGCTGAGCCCCTCCACTCTGAGCCCCTCTCTGCTATGACTCACACGTCTCTACATCAACAAGGAGTTCATTTCCACCAGCGTCTCGCCTGAACACAAACAGTAACAAACGTCCTCTCATTTGTGTGGAGAGCTAGAGACTCACCGTGCCAAAAAAAAAGAAAAAGAAAAAGTTATGTAACTTCACCGCCTGCTGAAAGGGCCCCACCTTTGCTTTCACTCAGAGCTCTCTGGGTGGTTTTGGCTCGGTCTATCTAGGGTACACGTCAATCTAAAAATAATAAAGGTGGCTTTGGCTAAACAAGCTCACAAATACTAAAATTCCCTGGCTACTGCAGCCCAAAACACAACCACAGCACAGAGCACAAACCTACAGACCGGGAGCAGCGCTGCTTTTCAAAGACACAAGAAGGTTTCCGACCCAAACAAACACAACCTGCTCCCAATAAAGTGGTACGCTCCAACTGGGAGAACATCGCGCAAGTACCTTGTTGTGTGAAAATTAGGGCCGTACCACTGTGTCCCGGGGTGGTTCACAGAAAGGGGCGAACCAGCACACTCATTTGGCCTCATTTCACATGGTTAAATATAGAAAATAATTATAGTAATGACGATAATGAGGACCTGATGACTTTTACGAGGCGTTCCTCAGAGTGCGGCCTGCTGCGGGTGAGAGCCAGTTCAAATAAATGGGCCGTGTGAAGGGTTCTGGGTAGGAAGGGCTCATGGGAAGCAGTTCAGAGTACATGGTAATTTCTTCATTTGGACAGTTTTCAGGAAAGCTGACCCTCTGATTACAGCCTCTTTACAAGCCAATTGCTGTGTATTAACATAATTATGGAGGTGGCTCAGTGAATCTCCACTATTTCTGAAATAGTCCATGTCACAACTTTGGTGCTTTCAGAGAAACATGATGCAACTGCAGCCACACAATGACTGACTGATATCTTACGCAAGCAGTTGTAAATCAATAGTTAGGACACAGTTACAGTGGCATGGGTAGAGTTGAAATTATACATAAACAATCAATAACTTGTTCCAGCCTTGTGGTGTAATAGATATAAATCCCAGCATTTGGGTCATTGGTTTATCTTTTCCAACAGACTGAAGCGCATTATTTTGTTTTTGCGATTGTTTTGTAGTTTCACTGGACCATAAATATCAAGACACACCACATCGAGCTCCTCCAGGCTGGTAGAAAAAGGCTCTATTCATTCTGCCTGGTGTTGCATAAAAAGACTATTGTGTCTCCAGTGTAAATAGACACCCACCATCCGTCGCTCATTTGTGATTCACGAGGTGCAGCACTGCGAGGAAATCTCCACACCCCGAAACATCTAAACAGCAACAGTGTGGCAACCGTCTCTTAAACAGGATGTGAGGTGCCATGTTGCATCTAACCACACTGCAGACTGTAACACACCACTGACTCTCAAAACATCACAGTTTGAGAGCTGAGATATCTGTTTAGTCAGTGGGTATGCATGACTCTAACTATATCATAATCATGAGACAAAAATATGTAAATCAAGTTCTTGAATGGCTGCTTGTGTTAAGGTAATATTTAAATATGGTGTGATCAATATTTTTTTATTTAAGTCACACCAAAAGAAAATAAAAGTCTATGTGAAATATGTGGTTACAGAAGCTTTTTAATGAATCACAAGGCTAGTTATTTACTACTGTAGCTGTGGAGCTACTCGCTAACAAGCTAGCCAGCCAGCCGCTAGTGAGTCAAAATAACTCTGAATATTTTTATTTTTTTTTCAGTATTGTGTAGTTTAGTCCTCCTTGGCATTTTGTTACCAGGGAATGTACAATTTCATTCAACAAAGCATAATCGAACAAAGGAAAAACAAGCGCTCAGAGCTCGCAAATCTTGCTAACTATCTTTTAGTAAGCTAGTTTGCTCGGCCACTAACTTGCCAATAACTCATAGTTTATTCAGACATTCGAATCAGACTCCTGGCTCATAAATGCCTGCCAACTATTGACTGAGGAGGGTTACATAAAAGTTGGAAGCTGCAAACAAAGCTAATACTAGCTAACTCAGATTAGCTTCCTCCATTTTGGACTCGAAGCTAGCACCGTCAAGACGGCTTGGTATTGCTGGTAAGACCAGACCTTAACAAGCTGAATCACTCATGAATACAACATCTGCTACAGTTGAAACTAGTAGTCGATTCATTGATTAGTATATAACATAAGATGAATCATGAACTCTTACTTTTGTTATATATTTTTAGTAAACTGAGTAGATTTGGGTTCGGGACTGTTGGTCAAACAAAGCAAAACATCTCATTATGTAATTTTGTGACTCTGGGAAAGTCTTTTTAGACAAAAAGATTGATCTTACAATGAAAATAAATTTAAATGGTTAAAAATCATTTGTTGCCTAATTTCTACCAACATGACTGTGGCTGGACACAACTGTCAGCCACCTTTTTAGTCACAGCAAGTGATTTGAGTCTTTCCAACTTAAAATGACTGTTTCCTTCCAGCTCCTCCTCACTCTGACCATTCATCATAGGTGTTATATATTTTTACTGTCACATAAAGTACAAGGTAACTTGGCATGTCACCCTCCTCTGTTTCCATCCCACTCCTTAGCCTGCAGCACTTCCTGCCTCCTGAAGAAGCCGAAGAGATCCAGGCTTTTCATTTCACATGTTGGACTCCCTCGCTCTGGTCCTGAACGCAGACTACGGCCTATAATTAGAGGTGAAAGCCACACTGCAGATATTCTCTCAAAAGTGTATCAAGTTCTGTGAACTGGAAGGGCTGCTGGGGGAAACATATTGTGCAACATTGCTCTTCATATTCTGTCAAGTCAGTCCAGGACTGTGTGAATGGTATTGAGCAGCAGGAGGACAAACTGTCCTTCATTTTGAGCGCCCATCTTGGAAGGGGTTCATGCTCTGGGGGCTTTGTCTGGTTGCTGACCCCGACCTCTGACATAAAAAGACAATTTACTGCTCCTACAGGGGTCAAAAAAGCACCAGCAACACAAAAAACAACAGTATGGTTGGTATTTACAGGGCTCCTGCCAAGACGTTTTGGCTAAGTGGAGGGGTGGATTATTTCCAAGCTTGGCAAGGATGCCAAACGAGGGTACATGAGTGCACCGTGGTAACCCCCGGAGACGAGAGCTAATCCCTGCAGGGGGGAATAGCCAAGATGTGAAATATGTTTCATGGTATCTCTGCAGGGCCACATTGAATGGTTTTACATATAGGAATAGCCAATGAGATGCAGATTCACTCCAGTGTCCTCTCGATTTCATGCTTGGCAAAGATGTCACGGACACAAAACAGCCGAGGCTGCCATCTTCCCCCTTTGAAACATCTGAGATAAAAAGAGAATCTTTTATTCATTCACCCCATTTTTAAAAAAAACCCATCTATTTATGAAATGCTTTGCCTTTGCATTTTGTGTTTTCTTTATTTCCGCGTGTAACTGGTCAGAGGTTGACAGTGATTAGAGCAACTAATGATTATTTTGATGATAAATTCGTTGAACGTCAGAAAAACTTGAAAAATACACGAGAGAAGCACCCACAACCAGATAATATCTCTTTAAATGTCTTGTTTTGCCTGACAAACACTCTAAAAGATACTCAACTCACATCAACTCACAAACTAAATCCTATTTGAGAAGCTTAAACCTGAGAATATTTGGAATTCTTGCTTTTAAAAAAAACCATAAATATAACTAAAATATATAACACAATTTTGATTGATTTCTTGTTACTGCAGTGAAGCTTAATGGCAGAAAATGTATGAAGTGATCAATAACAAATATCAGGACTTTACTGTCCACAGCTCAAAATCAATATTTTATTTTGAAGCACATTGAGTTTACGCCTGTTGTCATCACAAAGAAATCTTTGGTAGAAAAGAAACAGATTCCAATGTCTCTACCAGCAGAAACCTCAAAAAAACCTAAGCAATGTTATCACTCTTTGCACCTACACAAATAACCTACAAGTGAACGCACCACCACCACCACCACCTGATCTCTGAAAGCTGCTACAAGGGGTCCAAGAAAATGTTGGAAATCACAAATAGCTCAATCCCAGAAAGTATATCATAAAATAATCATAAAATAACAGTCCAGTCACTTCTGTTCAGCTTCAACTAGTTATTTTTAATTATCGATAAATCTGCAGATTATTATAGATGAATCGATTAATCATTTTGTCAGAACATAGGGTAATAAAAATCCAAAGATATTCAGTTTAACTTCATGACAAAGCGAATTCTCACATCTGAGAAGCTGACAACACAGAACGTTTCACATTTTTGCTCGAGAAATGACTGAAATGGCGAATCGTTCGTCCAACAGCTGCAGAGTATAATTCATCTGGTCTTTTCAGCTCCACTGATATTCAATTACGTCGAACGGTTCAGCCTGCTAAAGTCACTGGCAGTCTTCAAAACACATTTTCAAAGCACAAACAAATATAACTACAGGTCGTGTGCAGTGGTGTTGAATAAACACTTTTCTCCAGCTGTCGTGCCTCCTCTCATCTGCCCGGAGGACCGACTCACCGCTGGGTCGCACCAAGCTGACGGAGGCCCGCTACGTCTTGAGAGATGACCCTATAACATAGCTGGCATTCCTCGAGGGGAAGGAAGGGGGTGGCAAGAATTATTTCCGCCAAAGGTCAAACATGGAAATGATTATGTGCATTGTTGCTGATTAAGTTTAAGTTGGGTAGTCTCCCTCTCTCTCTCTCTTTCTGGCTGAAATGAGCACACAATGTAGTGCGTCTCCCCGCTGACCGTTTTCAAATGTTAATGGCTGGCTCATGGTGCGAGGGCGCAGCAGGGGAGGGGGACTGGTGGAGGGACGGCTATTCATTCTTGCTGGGGGACAAGCTCTTCACGCTCACTGGAACTGTTGCACAGAAGCAAACTTGAGGCACGGAGGCGAGTAACTCTGCACTGAAATAGACTGAAAATGCTAAAAAAAAAAAAAAAAAATGAAAAAGGTAACAAAATAAAAATAAAAACAAACACGCATAGAAAAGGATTGTTTTTGCCTGGTTTTCCTCTGAACAAACTCTGTTCTTCTTTCAGGAGTATACAAATGTCTCTCTCTACACAACACTGCACAACCGAACATGCAAGACTTGGTATCCGGGTGCGCCCCGCTGCTCATTACCAATGTAAAGGGGCACCTTGAAACAATCATGTGCATCTTCCGAAACAACCTTCCCACGCACAATCGCCTGAAATGCTCTCATTCTCACAGGGCGCTCCTCGACCTCCCAGCTCCCATCCCCCCCCCCACCAACAATACATCTAACTCTGTTTGCCCCCCCCCCACACCCACACACACAACTTCCTCTTTCTTTCATTTTCTGCAGGCCCTTTCAGTATCACAGATCCTTCTCCTCCTCCTCCCTGTCAGAACAATGTCTGTGCCGTTCTCCTCCAGCCCTCTCTGCTTTTGGACCAGCGCCTGGAACCTGAACCCATAAAAAAAGAAACACTGGGGAAAATACACACACAAACACACACACACACACACACACACACACACACACACACACACACACACACACACACACACACACA
>JBBPCS010000037.1:8451023-8476479 GCA_037974645.1 Hollardia meadi | reverse complement strand
CACACACACACACACACACACACACACACACACACACACACACACACACACACACACACACACACACACACATTGGCCAGAATATGTGTTCACCTAATCACTCTTCACTGAGGTTGTGAAGCTATTTCTGCAACAGTTACATCATCTACAGTGGAATGAGTTTAAAGGTTGTGGAAGTCACTGGGTGAGAATGTAAGAGAACTTTTTTTTTTTTTTTTTTACCTACCTGTTTGCCAAAGACAGTTGTGTCAAAACACTTCCAAAGGAATAGTTTGACATTTTTTGTAAATACATTTATTTGCTTTCTGGTGGAAAGTTAGGTAGAAAATTGATACCACAGGAAAAAACGTAACTTAGCACTTAGCACTGGAAACAGTGGAGGCAGCACAAAAACCAAACATTCTTTAAACTGTGCTCTTTATGCTAAGCTAAGATATAGCATCTTAGCCATAGCTGGCAGGTGGATTTTGCTGTTTCCAGCCTTTATGCTAAGCTAAGCTAACTCCGGCTCCATATTTACCGTGCACTAATGAGAGTGATATCAATCTTCTCTAATTCTCCACCATATTTGCCAATTTGTTGAACTATTTCTTTACGCTACCTCAGGTGTCATCCCTTTCTTTTTCTTGTCTGTCCTCTGAAACGCCTGGGACTCACTGGCGCTGTAACAGATCCATGTGTTTGCGGACCCACCGGGGGGGGGGGGGGATTATACGCATTAGGTGACCTATGGAAGAAAAGCCTTCCCTTCACACCTGAACACCCACTGGAAACCATCTCTGATGTCAGACAGAGAGAGAGGTGGGGAGCGTCTGGCTAGGACCTCACCTGAGGACATGTGACGGGGTGCCGACTGCCGGGTGCGACCTCGTTAAGCTCCGGCTGAAACATTACCACTCTGCGAGGAAAGAAGTGCTTAATATAGCTGTGAATAATTCACGGCAGCTGAGGCCTGACAGGGAACATAGTAAACTTTGACACTCTTTAACAGCTTTAAACACGGACGTGTGAGAGTCTGACCTGCAGGAAATTCTATAAACACAGTCGTGACGCAACACAACACGTGTCGTCTAACCAACCAACCAACCAACCAACACCGGGTCCCCTTTGGCTGCCTGATTTCCAACCTTTCTTCTCTGTCCCCCCCTGCCACCCTCCCTTCCTCTGGCGGTGTTGCATAATGCAGACATGTTCATCAAAAGCAAATAGCACTCTTTTCCATTTCCATGCTCGCCCTATCTCGCATGAATGCGGTAGTGGCAAACAGTGTAGACGCGGATTTACGTCAGAGAGGTTGTATGCTGTACAGATCTTCCTCCTCCAGAGAGATAACAGAGGGAGTGTTGTTTATCACATTTATTAATATCGACTGATCAATGGAGACCTGGTCAAAGTTTTTTTTTCCTCCCTTGAAATCCTTGCGACGCTTCATCATCACCCTGGACTCTCCGTCTCTCTCTGCTACGTGAACTGTGTAACAGGACAATGAGTCAGTTAAGAGCATGACGCACATACACGGCGTGGGGCGTCCTCAAATCATAACCACGCCCCGCTGAAGAGTGACAGCAGGCCCAGACCAGACCCCTGAGCCCAAACTCTGTCAAACAGCTTCACACTTCACAGCTAGTGAAGAGGTGACACCACCGACCTCAGAACCCCTGAATCACCCAAGTTTTTGCATGACAGAGTGCAGTTTTTGCTTTCCCTAATATGGCGAGGCAGACTTCAGACTGCATGTGCATGTAGCTTCTGATGAATGAAATACAGCCGGGGGGGGGACTCTGTAATAGTTCAAGGAACCAAGTCTTACGTTAAATGCCTTGTGCTTTCCAAAAAAAGCTCAAGAACATTCACAAAGCATGTCAACTTTACACAACAACAGTCAATCCAAAGCTAACATCAAAGCGCTCCATCACAAAATAAACCATATCATTGGCTATGTGCTGAGGTAAAGAGCGCTCTGACAGCTCATGACCAGAGCAACGAGGGGGATTTTATGAGGTTGTGATTCATGTCAAAGTGAAAGTGTCAAATGATGAAGGGGGAAAATATGATCATGCAGTTTATGATATACGTGTAAATTTGACAAAACCAGTCCCTTTATCACCTCTAGTTGTGGGTTGAATGAACAGGATTGTTGCAACAATGTGCAGATGTTTTAGTCATTTAGCTGACTGGATAAAAGCTAAATTAAAAAATTTTTTCCTACTCTTCATCGTTTCAGTCATCAAATACATCCAGCGTCTCACTTTCGAGGATTTTGCTGCTTTTTCTTTGTCTTACGTTGAATATATTGAGGGTTTGCTATTTAAATATGTCCCCTCATGCTGCAGGGAAGCTGTGACTGTCAGTTGTTGCTACTTGCCAACCTTGTAAAGACCGAACAAACACCTGATCGATGGACAAAATAATAATAAAGTGCATTATAGTGCAGTTACTCATAACAAAAAATAATTATTAGCTGCTTGCAACCATAATAAAGTGAGTTTCAAGAAAAAAAAATCACAATATGGAAGATTTTTGTCCGTATAGCCCACACCAAATCTCAGCTAAATAAAACAATAACGACTATGAATGTGCACATGTGTTTATACCTGCTCAGTGAATTTTTACAGTATCGTAACAGTGTTTGTCAGCAGCAGGAAACACTGGAGAGATGATCTAAAAAGGTTTTTATAGTGTGACAGGAGGGTGCGTTTCTACTCTATTTACGCCCCTGTGACGGCAATAACTGTAGCCCGAGGACACACAAACAACAGCCTCACATGAGACACACACACATAGGATATAAACACATATAAACCACAAAAAGAGTGACAGCCTCATCGTCTCATCACCTCTCAGAAGTTCAGTTTCCCTTCTTAACCACTAAAATGTTCGGAAAACAAACCCGGATGCTCTCATTTAAAAGAATTACCCGCCATGAAAGCAGAGTTTTGAAATAAAGTTTTAACGCACGGACAGCTTTGTTGTAAATAAAAATTCCAGCACACATTTAAGCATTTAGAAGAAACTACCGACCCGATCAATCTGTGCCGCTTCACTTACTTTGTATTTCATCTTGCAGTTCTTCTCTGTGACTCCAGGGGGGAAAAAAGTGATAAATATATCCGCTTTATCGCATCTGAACAACTTGAGCGCTGGAAAGGGGATTTGTCTGTGTGGTCAACCGGCCATCCGGAGCTTCACAGACGGGAGGAAACACGCACGCACGCAGGAACCCCTTCGGAAGCCGGACCGCTTCTCTCTGCTCCTCTTCACCGGATCGCTCTTCACCGCTTTGACGCTGGAGCCGCTCATTTGCATGAAGAGCCGCTGATTGGTCGAAAGAAACACTCTGATCCCGCCCCCTCCCAGTGGTCCGCTCTGTTGCAACGTGACGTCACGGCCGCTCCTGGGATCCAGGGTATACTTTTTTTAAAATTTTTTTATTTGGTGGATTTCCATTCTTAAACAGTGGAAGATGGCCGACCCGGCAGCGTGCACCATCAACGTGAGGTGTTGTTTTAGGCCCCCTGAACAGCTCCGAGGCGGCAAGAGGGGTCCGTTTATATTGGGTGCGTGTAAGATAACAAGTTGGGCTAAAAACATGCAACTGCCACAAAGTTGTAGCTGAGATGATGCTGATTCGGTAATTTGTTGTATCTGTAATAGTTACAGAAATATATAAGGATGAATATGATGGATTCAGGCTTGGATCCGGACATTGTGCCACTTTGGGAGATTGGGAGGGTGTTTATAGAAGCTTTGGTTAATTTCTTAGCTCCACCAAGGAGGTTATGTTTACACCCTTGTCCGTTTGTTGGTTGGTTTGTTTGTCAGTCACCAGGATTACGCAAAAACTACTGGATGGGGTATGGGCCAAGGAAAGTCCCATAAAATTTAATTTGGGGCAGATCCAGGAATTTTTTTATCTCTTTGTTTAACATTGCGAGATATGGCATTTTTCCGACATTTTCATTAATTTTCCATAGAATAATGCATGGATCAAGCATATTTAGAGGGCTGGTATCTATGAGTGTGTACAGTTTAGTGCGCATCTAGTGGATTTAAACTTGTTTTCGTAGTCTTTTCCTGGCGCCGGAAACCTGCAACTACCACCAATGTGTAGCTAAGCTAATAGAGATTCAGTAAGGTACTAACAGAGTGTCACCAGTTGCTGCAGTTGGTGCCAAGGCTTAAATAAGAGGGCTGTTTTGTATTGTTGTATTTTGGTTCCCCTGACAAACTGTATTGATTACTTGCTGTATACTCGCTATGTCTGTTAAATTCTCCATAGACTGTTAGAATAGAAGAATAATGTCCAAAATTGGAAAATTACATTAACCACTCTTCATGAGTTGCCTTATTGCGCATCAGGAAGTTTTTGGAGGGCTATGTGAGTACAAAAAAGGTTTGTTTTTCTCAGAAATAGTTGAAACCCCGGTTGTGAAGGAAGTGCGTTTGCGTAGCATTTACCTCTGCACGGAAATGTGTAGACTGATTCAAAAGAAAATTACAACACCAAGTATCGCAACCTTTTTACAGACACCTCCCAACACCATCTTCCTGCTCTTCAATGAATAAATACATAAGTAAATAAGTCTTCCTCTGAGCTGTATCTTTCAAAAGCTGTCCTGCACTGCAGAACTGCAGTGACACAATGTATTTAATTAACAACTACAGCTTTGGTTTACATGTTTAAAAGTTGGGGCTAAAATTTGTGATTTCTCACGGGTGATATCAACATTTGGAAAACAAGGTGAAGGAAATTCCTGGGAGAGTTTTCTTTTAAAAGAGTATTACTGCTGCGTTTCACTGCTCTGTACCAGAGGACATGCTTTTCAGAATTAGCAGAAATCTAAATTGACCATGAAACAAAACTACAGGGGCGTGTAATTCAGTGATCTTGACAAATCCTTCTTTGAAAGGGCACTGTTTACAATTAGCTGAATCTACCAACAAGCACCGGTATTACCTCGAACTGATGGAACCAGTTAATTAATCCCAGAGCTCAATCAACGCAAATCAACAGAATCTCACTCCCATCCCAAGAAATTCCTGATACAGTACACGACGCAACAAAAACATGCTTTTTCTCAAATAGATGATTTAAAATGAATCGACAGGTTGTTTTTTTAGTGCTCACCCTCACTTCAATGAAGACAGGGCAGATGATAGGCGAGATGTCACCTCCGTACACTCAGCTCCGAATCTGATGGAGGTGACAAGCGACACCCGAGCTGATTACTGACGAGCTGGCAGGGAAAGCCTTCGCTTCTCTGCATCACCCTGCTCACACCTCCTCAGTGCACGCAGCTTGTCTCTGCAAAGTGTAAAGAACTGCATGTCAAGAACACAGACACCCACCGTAAAAAGGAAGTTGTTTGTCATCTCTAACATTTTGCACACAATCAGGCCTGACACGGGTCTGCCTGTTTGTTACTGAGACTCTAAAGAGGCTGAGATCTCCTGTAATTAGCCCGCCTCTCATGTGTTTCCCAATGCTCTAATTTGTGTCAGCTCATTTATTACAATCACAGGGAACCTATCGGCTCTCATTGTCCCCTGCGAACAGTCATATCCTCAGATGAATGCCTCGTGTAAGGGCACTCAAAACACTCATTTGTGTAATATACACCATGCCCAGCTGGAGCCCATTCTCTGGGCCACAAGTGAGTACGGGGGCTATTCTTTTCTGTGTATGGCATGTGATTATGTGCCCCGTGAGCACCTGTTTCCTATGACAAACAACTAATTTTCCCATCTGTTTATATCAGCGCTTTGGAAGAAAACAGCCTGAAATAAGCCCCACAAAAAAAGGTTGTTTATCCCCTCCTCACAACATTTGGCTGGATCGAATGAGTCCATTAGTCTTCAATCTCCGGTGGCGTGTCATTTCCCCTGGTTTCAACACAAGCCTGACTTTATCAGCTTGGTAGAAATGAGAGATTTGGTGTACTCATCTTGCAAAATCCCTCCTTTTGGATCTCACCGGCCGGGGAAAGATTTGTACTGGCATCTGGGCCCAAGCCAACATGGCCGCTGTATTCGTGGCCTCACACCTACTGTACTACATGGGCAGAAAAGCCCTCCAGTCTTTAGAGGCGCAGAGGTCTTTCACTGTTATTATGGCACATTTCAGCACAGATATAGGCGGTAAGAGTGCGAGAGAGAAAATGAGCCTTCTCCGCCTTTCATCTCCGCCAGGTGCCTGTGATGTTTGGGTTACATAAGCAACCCTGCAGATTTGACCCCAGGTTTAACAGAGAGCAGAGCAGCCATACATCTTCCATAAGTGGAGATCACAGGGCTGTGTTGCCTGAAGCGGGGATCCTTGTTGCCGTTTTGGTGGATGGACAGAAGCAGGAGGTGTCGATGGTGGTGGTGGTGGTGGGGAAGCCTGACAACAGCTCCTCTGTGCAGGCTCAGGCGGAGGTGGCCCCCTCATTGCTGCCTGTGAATCACTGTCCCTCAAACTCTCGCAAACCAGCTCAGGCAGATTTATGGGACCACCACCCTCCATCACCCTTCTTGTTGCCATACAGACAGGCGGGCCCCCTTCACTCCTTCTCAGTGTCTCCCTCTTTGTGCCCTGTGACCTTGTGAAGCCTTGTGGTCGGGCAGCAGCAGAAAGGAATGCACAAAACACACAAGACAGAAGAGACGGAAAAAAGTTTTGCACCCAAAACTTGTCTCACGGGTTTGTTTTCCCTCAAGTACAATAAAATAATTTTCTCACTTATCTCTCGTGGTATCGAGCCAATGCGGATAGTTTTGGTTTTATATATTTTCAGATATCCATGTCTCCGCTTTCTGCCAACACCCCCAATATAATGGATGTGAAGGAGTTTCATTTGTGGTTTACTGAAAAATCACATTTAGCAATTCAGTAGCAATGTTTCTTAACAGGAAAAGTGACTCATCACACCACAGACCTCAACATGTCTTATTTTTTAATAAAGAAAGCTGTTGACAGCCTGTTCTGTGGATTGTCCGGAGTGACAGGGACACAGATTTTTCGAATTTAGATTTTTTGTTTTCTACCGAGCACTAACTCCGGACAAGAACATTAATATTGGAAAATTCTGGAAAACTGTTACTCCCAATGACTTTTTGGTTAAGGTTAGGAAAAGATTGTGGTTATGCTTCATTAAAGATTGTATATGAACAGTGGATGATTTCCTGCATGTAAGTCTGAGGTGCCACACAACTATCCACCACCCCGACCTCCAACACATTAATGTCACTACTTCCACTATTAGCACATTAGCTGTGAGCCCCACAAACCAAATCTCATTCACCCTCATTGCATTTGAGCGGAGGCAGGAATCTCAAAAACACATATCAGAGCACTCGTACTACGCACGTACCAGCATGCAACGGTGTACGTGAATAGCCGGAAAACTTTACCCTTCACCAAAGACATGAACTTTGTCTCTCTCTTTCTCTAAAGCGCAGCCTACAAAAAACAAACATCTATCTCAAGCTCATAGACGAAAGCTAGGAAAACATTGTTAGCTTTCATTTCCTGCAGGCATTGTGGATGCGGCACATGTTAGCAAAGTTTAACAAGGTGGCTTTGTAATGTTTTGATCATTTCATTTCTTTTATTGACTCTCTTGCATGGCACACAGTATGCTTTAGTGATTATTGGAACTTCAAACACTTGAATTGAACTACATCTATGCTAACCAGATCTATCAGCATGGAGAGATACCACTAAAGGTAAATGAGAAAAAAGTGTTTTTTTCATGGGTGAACCAACCCTTTCTTATCCCAGAAGAAGTTATCTAAAGACCTGGATACATAAAAAACTATCTGCATGTTCAGATACGAGTAGAAGTAAGGGAAATACTACCTGAGACACAAAAGAAAAGACAACATGTGGTTTGTAGTTACGCAACTGGGACCAGTCTGATCTTCCCTCATACTGTTTACTTTTCCTCTTCTCGTAAAGTCTGAGTATTTCTGTTGCACTCTTCCTTGAAACTGCAGACTTGCCTCAGGTGTTTATTTTTCCTGCCTTGATCTTTGGAAGAAGAGGTGATCTAGAGGTGCGGTCATGATGATGTTGAGCGTGAACTGTGAAATGCAGGTAAAAATGACTCTGTAGTTAGTGGTGCATCAAATATTCTATCTCTATTTGGGTGTATTTGGGTTGGATCTAATCACCCACAGACTTATTTTGGATTGAATTTATGTAATTTAATTTAGTTGCATAGGTTTTTCATTGATCCACATTGAAGACCTCTGGTAAAAAAGTAGCAGACGACACACATGCTTCATGTCAATACATCTCGATCGCCCCCTGGTGGCTGGCTGCAGTATAGGTCATAAACCCCTCCCCCTCCATGTTAGTAGATGGGACATATGAGCCACACTAAAAACTCAAAATACACCTCAAAGTTTTCCTGAAGATTGTTCCTGTCATTTTAGGTAGCGTATCACACTGATGTTTGTTCAAGCGATCATTTTTCTGATAAGTTTGGTTTTAATTAGTTATTTGATGCTATAAAAAGGGGATGAAACCTCATGATTGACAGCTGAGCTCTGCTCGAAATTGAGTCAGATGGCGGTATGGGCAGAAACTTCAGACACATCATATTGTATGTTGATGGTTTGATCCGTATGCTCAAAGGAATAACGCAACGTTTGAGGAATTATTCTTATTCTCAAAGTTAAATCAGGAGCTGGAGCTGGGAGAGGTTTAGCCTAGCTTAGCAGAAAGACTAGAAGCAGGGGGAAACAGTTAGCTTCAGTGAAAACAACAATTTTCCTTTTTCTTAGGGAAAGTTAGCTAGCTGGCTCTTTCCCCCTGCTTCCAGTCTTCGCGTGAAGCTAGGCTAATCATTTCCAGCTCCATACTTATCGCACAGACATGAGGCTGATATCGATCTTTTCATTTATTTAAAAAAAAAAGAATAAAGGTACTGTATTTCCCAAAATGCTTAACTTTTCCTTTAAAAACCCAAAACAAACTGTTGACAGTTAACTACAAATCTTTGTACTGAGCTGGACAAAGTGGTCCGATTAAAATGATTTCCAGCTATATGGTGAACTTTGGTCGAACCAAATTAACGATAGCTAAATTACATCGTTTTTTTTTCAAGTCATCACATTTCCAAGTCTGAAAAGCTGCTCTCACAAACATTATGGGCTGTGCTTAATGTTCTCAGTCACTTTGCTCAAACACTACGCTGGATTGATTCCCTTCTGCATCATTAGCTGAATCAACCGCAGATCAGATGAAACAGTCACAGCACTATAGCTCTGTAGCCTTTAGCAACCGTTCCAAGGCTCCAGTTTGACCGGCCTCGCTAACATGAGGGGTTTCATTTTCGTCTGATTGTCACAGTTGTATTTCAATGACCTGAATAGCTCCTTGTACGCGGCTAAAGGCTTTGCTTTATTTGGCCTTCAACTTGGCAGTGATATAAGTGATCCACAGTCGCTGGAAAACAAGGCCATAAAAGTGTGTGTTAGACTTAGATTGTGCTGCGTGAATTACTCTTAACTGGGCGCCAAGGCCGTGTTTCAAACCCCAGAGTTCAATGTTCACTCTGTTTTTCATCCCTCTTACTTGTTCATTCATTGTACATTGCCCGGGCACACCTTCCCCTGTGAGTAATTTGCCTCTGGATTGGTCTTGTATTCTTCTGCAGAGCCAACTGTTCATCATTCTGTCACCGGCTACTGCAGGATAATGCTTCAGTGTCGAGAGCAGTTTTAAAATTCAGACGACATACAGATCCCTGCATACAGCAGAGCTTTATTAACGGAAACAAGAGAGCTGAAAAATACTTATTTTACACTTTAAATGCAAGGACGCCAAGGTCAGTATGATATTGACGAAGTGTAGGACTCAGAATTCGCTGGGGGGACACATATATGATTGGCATGTAAACCAACATGAAGCAGGAGCAGTTCACATATCATGCAGTGTGTTTTAGCGTCTGTTTAACACTGTGTGAGGGGATATATGATAACTTGATAACCGCTCATTAGAAATATGGGTGGAGGATTCCCATATTTCCTACGTTGGGGGGACCTCACTCCCCTGTCCTCAGCGGCGATTAGGTGCTTGCTATACAGCATTTCTTGACTTGATCTTTGGGTCACACGAACCATTTCTCCCACTAATGTCAGATTTATATCTCAGCGATTCCCAACAGCGGTTACTTCTTCAGTTGCCAGGGAGTAGTTAGAAAAAATATATCCACATATTGAGTCAACTGTAGCCCTGCAGTTGCAATTGAGAGTGCGTAAAAAGTGAGCGAGAGAAGTTGAAACTGTTGCATAAATGAACAACAAATTATTAGTTAGTTAGTTAGTTATCAGTCTTGCCAGACATCTTAACGATCTTATTGAGTTTATTCTTGTTAACGGCAGACAGTGAAGAACACCAGGCAATAAAGCAGAAAGTTAAAATACTCTCCGCAAATAAACAAACCAGTACATGTCGCTTCACTTCACAAATGTTGAAGCTTTTCACATGAAGTATAATAATTTTAATCCTTTCCTGTAGATAACACCTGTAATTGTATCCAATGAGTTTATCATCAATTACTCTCCCTAGATATTTATATTCATGTACGAATACAGTCATTTTAATCCATACTTGTTGGTGTATCCGTCTGTTCGCTCTGATGTCAAGGTTGAATTAATTAGCTAGGCCTAAATGTAGTGGATAAATGGCCGAAATAGCTAAAAATAATAATGAGTTGAAATATTTAGCTAAAACCAATGGATAGTTATAAAGTAATGGATAAACATTCTAAATTGTTAGCTCAAAGCAGCCCTATGGATTAGGATAGTAGCCCAATATACAAATGCTGTTTATCCATTTCTTTTTTAATTGTTTGTGAAAAGTAGACACTAAAATTGTTGGCTAGAAGTAGTGGATAAATGATGAAATATCTAAATTTATAGTTTACTTTACAGTGAATCAGTGATTGAAACATCCAGCCTCTGTGGTACTAATATGAATGCAGTGACCAAAACAACCTGAATAATATTGGTAAAATACCTGAATAATATTGGTAAAAATACCATGTTAAACAGTGTTAAACAACATTCAGGTAAAAATCACTTCAAATCGACACTTCGCCCAGGATGGATGGTGTTGATGAGGGTTCTTGTGTCGATCTGTAAAGGGTTTTGGGGAACGTGAGGCAGAGAAAACTCTGGTTTTATGATTTAGAGTCAGCTGGCTGTGATTTGAGGGTGATGATGTCTGATAAGGTGTCGACACTCACATTTCTGCTGCCAGATGGTTTTCCGCCTGGTTGGAATCATGATAAGACCCTCAGTTGGCAAGGTGACAGACTGAGCGTATTGACCCCCTCTGCTCGCTGTCTGATTGAGTGTGTGTGTGTGTGTGTGTGTGTATTTATTGTTGTGGTGTGTGTTGCAGGGATGCGAGAGCACACGCAGCTTTAATCAGACCACTAAACCCAGGGTGCTGCAACATTGTGGGAGTGAAATCAAACACTTTAACCTGAGCTTGAGATGTTGACAGTGTTTTTGTGTGTGCATGTGTTTAAGAAGGGCTGCAATTAATCATTATTTTCATCATCAATTTACCGGTCAGTTGTTTTTCTGATTGATCAATTAAATGTTTTGTCTATTGTTATGATCCCAGAGGAGTAACATAAAATCAGATGAAGAAAATGAGGAGTTCTTTAGTTGTTTAATCTTTTATCGCCAAATAAAGAAGCTTAAATTTGTATTAATTGGAGAGAGGGGGTGGCCACTAGGGGGCGGTGTAAAAAGCTGCAACTAAAAGACATGTTATCATCGTATAAAATTGTTATGGCTAACTTGTTAGCAAATCATTGCAGGGACAAAGAGCAATACATTCAGTTGGAGTCGTGATTCTGGAACCCTTTAATTTAAGTATTCACTCATCTTTTAGCTCTGGTTTGGTCTGCTGTTAACAATGCTATAATGAGAGCGATGAGAGTGAACCAAAACTGATTAGTTGTTAATATAAAATCTTGATAAGAGCAGCTTTAAATTAAACATCAGGCAGAGGCCAAAACAACAAACTCATCAACCCAAACCAATTAAAGTAAAAACAAAAGCAACCTAAGATTAAAGTTAAGATAATAAATCTACAACCCAAAAAACAGCAGAAATGAGCAGAAGTACACCACAACAGAACAAATCAAAATAATAAAGACATATAATAATTGTAAACAACATAACCCTAAAGATGTCAAATCATTTAATACATTTTTTTAAAACTCAGCTTATGAAATGATGTAACCAACACAGTAACCACACAAAATATTAATTTTAAATAGTATAAAACATGCAAAATTTGTAAATTCTTACTTTTAAAAAGAACAAGACTAATTCCTTTTCATAAAGAACCCATGATGACACATTACATCAACACGTTCTGTTTTTTAATCTCATGTGCAGACAAGTCAGTCTAATCTGATCGTATTCCCGGTTTTCTTCCCCTCGATCTAAAAGATTCTATGCTTTTATTTTCCCTTCATGCAAATGTGTGCCAGAGATTTATCTGCCTGAGCGATGGATCCAGCACTATTTGGACAGCCACATTTCTGCAGTGAGTGAGCTGTCCGGAGCTCTGAAACAAAGCATGGAGAGAAAAACATCGTGGTTTTGGCTTTGCTCTGCTGGTTATTTATGGAGAGGATCCATCCATCCTTTTGTGCTCTGCGGGTACGGGCGATGCGGGTGGGAATTCTGGGAAGCAGAGGATCGAAACGAGGCAAAAACCCCCCCCCCCCCCCGCCCCCAAACTCCCACAAACATGTTGGTGGACGGTGAGGACAGCTAGTGCCTCCGGCTTTTGAAATACAGTGCTCCAGAGTGCACACACACACACTTATATATACACAAAAGCACACACAGAAAACAAACAGTATTTTAAGAGGGATTCCTGACCTTTGTCTCCACCTCAGGTCAGAGTACTCACCTTTTTGTTGCGAGACAAACGGCTCTCTGCTAAGTGACCTACTTTCAGCTTCTTCTTCTTCTTGCTGGACTGTACACACTAACCTTTCCTCCTTCCTGCTTTACTTAACCAGCACTTCTCATGTTCATTTTTTGCTCCCATGTTTTCATACCTGCGTGTACATGTTTGTTTTTAATTTAATCCCACCGAAACACAATCGGGACAAAGCACAATCACACCAGAGGAGTTGAGGGAATATGTGAATACGCAGGAAGGAAAGTCAATGATACAATGCAAGCCATCCGTGCTGGGGTCTTTGAGAGCATCTGCCTCTGGTATGGCTGCCGATGCATTGGAACTGCAGGGTTCTGGTTTCCTGCATACCCTGCTGACTGAGATGAATGGGTGTAGTGTGGGTAGATTCTTAATGAACTCATAGCAGGGTGTAGTCTGGGCTGCCTGGATTGCTCAACACCAAGTCTGGAGTGAAAACACTACAAATCTCATTGCGGCTCTTGAGAACAGGGTCTGACTGCTGTGATTGCTTTCTGGTTGCTGTTGTCAGGGCACGGAGCTCTGCCCAGGATCTGCGGCTGAAAAGTAAAGTGAGCATTTGGGCTTACATCTGGATTAGGTCGTGGGTGGAGGAGACGTGATGACACACGGTGAAATGAGGGACATCTCTAATGATGCTATGTTTGTTGACTGGGAAATGGAAATAAACAGATTACATCAACAAGCTGTGGGAGTAGAGGCTGTTAAGGCATGACTGGCACCACCTTGGAGGTCACACGAACCTGCTATTTGTTGCAACAGAAAACATTAAGGATCTACAGCCATGCTAGCATCTCTGTCAGGCTCTCCTGAGGCACAGTGGTACTTTGAGCTCAATGCTAAAGCCAGCATGCTAACATGCTCACAATGACTATGCTAACTTGCAGATATCCAGCAGGTATAATGTTTACGATGTTCATCTTAGTTTAGCGTTTCCACAGGCTAAAACGTGCTAATCAGCATAAACCAATAGTGAGGTTTGTTTTTGTCGCAAAAACAAACCTCATGGTGGCGCTGTTGGAAGAATCTGTGTAATTTCGATTCATTATCGGAGGATCGTGGATGCCATTTGGCTAAATTTCAGGGTTATTCATTCAATATTTTAAAGAAATTTTAGTCTGGACTAAAATGGCAGGCTGATCGACCAACAGGCCGACATTAGCATTCCTAAAACCACACTGCTAATGTGGCTAAATTTGGAGAAAAAAAAGCTACCTGAAAAAAGTATGAGAGTACGACATAGTGGTACTGTTAAAAGTGAAGTAGAAGGGTAGACATGAGGGTTTGGTCACTGTGAGCTACCGTAACATCAGCCTTAGCCAAATACAATGTACTAGAATTTAGCTAAATTGGTTAGCCTGGTTTTTTTTAGCACCATCTGGGACATTTGTTGCTTGTCAGTTCTGCTGTCTAATAAATACTTTAATTTAAGTTAAGCTGTACATGATTTCTGTCATTATAGTTCTGCAGTAGAATTTAAACTTAAACACACGCCTTAATTGATTTGTTGGAAAGCTAACAAGCCGACTAACTGAATGTTAAACTGACTGGAAAAGAATATTCTGCATCTGAGTTTTATTGAAGCAAGATATTTCATGGATGTTCCCCTTCTTATCCCCATTTTTGTTTCTGTTTGAAGTTTCTTTGTGCAACTGACTGCCATGAAAACCTTCAAGCCACTAGCACATTAGCCAGCATACAAAACAGATGTTTGCAACAAGGCAGTGATTGTTAGAGCACAACAATCAATCTGATGTTCCAGTGAGGAAACCTCTGCGTAAACAACTGCACTGATACAAAACATGTCTTTTCGAGACGGCTGACTTTTATATTCAGCAAGTCAATCCAAGAACCTCCAATATTTCCACCATCACCTGAAAACTTTCTGTTTCTCTCTCTCTGACACACGCACACACTCATGCACAAACACAGCCAAACTTGTGGTCAGCAGTTTGATCCAGAATCTGCTCTCAGCCTTCCGGAGTGGTTTTCCTCTCAATGCCATGTCCCCCAGTTCAGTCAGAGTCAATCTGAATAAAGGCAGCCACACATGCAGTAGTTAAACGTGAGCCTTCAGCTTGAATATATTTAGTCGTTGTAAAGTTGAGCAATGTTGCTGCTCCACAAAACAATTTTAACCTGAATTAATTTAACCTGAATTTTGTTGCTTTTTACTGTTTCAGATGGTTTTAGACAACCTTCCTCCCCCTAGCATTCCCAATTGGTATTATTGTTGGCACTGCGGTCGGAAAGACAGCATTAGTAACATGGCTTCTGCTAGCTGTCTGGCTAGTGTCCAAAGCAAAAGCAACCCGAAAGAATTCCAACTGGACTTAAAACTCTGGTCTCAGTGCTGTGATAAAGGCAGAGTAAACACCTGGTTGTGTTAATAAGTAGGCAGGTCTTGTTACTTACTGATCTAGTAGAAAGAACGTCGGTTTTGAACCCTCTCAAGTCCCGGTGGTAAGAGGAAACATATAGACTGGGGAACAGATTTCGACACCTCACGGCAGCGCTTTCCGTCGAGTGAATGCCCGTCCGTTCGCCCTTGTTTTACCTCGGTTTTTATCACTCTCCTTCTTCGCATTCTTCGCCGTCTCCATCAGCGGGGTTCTTTTTCTTTTGCACGATAGAGTTTCCACAGTTATTCCATTTGTTCCACTGTTACCTGCGGAAAGGAAGAATGAAACACATTTTGTCATAAGACCATCAGCAACATACAGACCACATAACTTTACTAAATCAGCTCTGGCCAACCAGAAGAACATGCAGTCAGCAAAAGGTGCCTTCCATCAGCTTACCAAAGACCTATGAGTGTGTATAAGTAAGTTCACATTTTTCTATTTTCTTTCCCTCATTCCAAAATCTCCATTTGCAGAATGAATGTCCCTCACATGACAGGAACATTTCCAGAAACTTACCACCTCAGATTAATGCTGTATTCCAAGCAACAGATGCAGAAGAAGAGACAAAAACCTTCACAGCAGATGAAAAATCCATTTGGTGAAAGAATTTGTGCACAAGGCTCGGTGCCTCGACTTAACCAGCCATTTGTTTTTGGCTGGAACATTAACTGATGTTTACATTTGTATTCACCTGGCTCGGGGGAGCAGCTCTGTACTGTAAATCATTTCATATTCCGAGTCATGGTCGACACAACCGATGTGTGATCCCGGGAAGTTGGGTTTTATTGTGTTTTTCCTGCATGAAATACAGCGTTTGGAATTTTAAATGACACCATTTGTTTGGCATTTTTATCCAAAGCTCATTTCAGCTCAACTACTATAAAATATACCAACAGTTATAGTTTTTTTATTGTGATGGGAAAGTGATTTCCTGCACAGAAAAGGAACAATAGAAACAGCCAACCTTTTGTCTCTCTGAGCCATTCATGTCTGGTTTTCACCGCTGATGTCGAGGTTATTGCACTGAACAGCAGTGCAAATTTCCCTACTTAGCTGAAAATATGGATTCCTCATCCACCACCACCCGGGGCTCAACAAATACCACCAGAGCTGGTCCCCGAGCAGCCGGCTGGAATGAAAACAGGCCAGGATACCAACTCTGCCGGGCCGCTGCAGGGTATCCAGCTCCAATCCTGACCCGCCTGCATCAAGCTCCCCTGAGACTTTACTGCTGCTGAACTGTGCTCGCATCCCGGCTTCACCCACTTACCAAGACCACATTTCATCTCGTTATACGCACACACTGTGAGGAGGCCACGTTGCGCTTTAAGTGAGGAGGGGGATGTTTGTTTGTGAGCGAGAGGAGTCCTGAGGGCACGCCGATGAAATCTCAAGAGGACCGTCTGATGTTTAGATTTAAACGGCTACAATCTATATTTAGTGCGTTGACTCTGTGATCTCTTCTGTAAACACGGTTTTGTAATAACAAACAGTTTTTCAGTTTGCCAAGACAAATTTAAAATGCTCTTGTCAATCAAGCACAATCAGCGGCAGATGCTACCCAATATACATTTTATCAATTGATATTCACATTCGATGTTTTTCTTGCTGTCGACAACAAAACAATAAACGTAACGTGTTGTTGACGTGTATCTGAAGCCTGACACAACTTCTTCCTCTGCGCCATCATCATCTGACCCAAAATGCACATGATCTGAAAAGAAAACTGTAAAATTATGTAATATGTTAAAGGAAACAGACTCACAATTCATGATAGCTAAATATAATCCACGTTTATAGCTGATATTTAATTATTTAAGTCCTTTCGCATGAAGAATTCATCTTATTTTTTTCTTATGCATGCTCAATTCCTTGTTTGGCCTATTTTTTTGCCTGCATCATGTTTTTTATTATATCTGATTGTATTTGCAATTCTTGTTGTATTCTGGAAACCCTCCCCTGCACAAATGAAGCATTCTGTTATTTCTGGTATCAGCAGCTTCATTCATGCTTCACAATCACACGCTCATTCTTCTGCTGCTTGGCTTCCAATCAGATTTCTTTGTAATCATTTGCTCTAAATAGTCAGTTTCTTGACTTTTTCAATCTTATGTAAATTAAATATACACAAATACACTTTAAATTTTCTGGTCGGTGCCGGTGTTGTTGTTTGGACAAGCCCATTTTGTGTTTATTTTGTCCGTCTGCTTGGCACTTGGAACAATATTTTATCAGCATAATTTCCTATTCTCACATTATGCAATTTTTGCCGCTGGATTTGTGCCGAGCGGAGCCACAAATGTCCGCGTCCTATTATAACAACAAGTCTTGTGGGCCATTCTTTCACTTATTAACTGCCGGCCTCCCCTGCGCTCCCCTGTTTTCACCCTGCAGGGACGTTGACTGCACATCACTGAGGCTCGGTTTCTCTGTCATTTGGGATACAACATTCCCATTATGAAACGACCTGATTTTCGTTCAGAGCTATGATTATGATTTAAGCTGGTTGACCGCAGGCATTTTTTTTTTGTGTGTGTCAGATCTATAATCCAGGACAAAACAACAATGCTAAAGCCTTTATTTTAGGTTTTTGTATTTTCTTCTCACTTCTGCTTTCAGACTGGTTCGTATCAGCCTCTTTGGTGCTCCCATCTCCTCTTTCTCCTGGTTTTTGTGTGAGTTGAAGGCAGTTGTATTTCATCCTGACAGCTCTGTTGAGGCATGGTACAGTAATACCGCCACACCCTGCAGTTAGCTCAGTTCCCCACAACAAAAGACCCCCGTTTAGGGATTATACTGTACAGGATGTAGTCGACTCCAAACAACAGGGTTAGCCTTTCACTCTCCTTGTTTGTTTGCCATACAACGTCTCCAGTGAATGAACACAAGGGCAACTTGAGCTCTTTTAATAACCTGCCCCATCACAATTTGAGTTGAACTGAAAAGAAATTCTGAGGGGAAAGGGAGGACATTTGCAGAAAACACCAAGTGCTATTTGGATGCAGTGTGTGCAGAAATATGAGACAGGAATAAAGAACAAGTCTGCATAGATGTGGACATCATAGAACAGAATGATTTAATGTCTGTGGCTCAGGTGGTGGAGCGGCGCCCAGTGATCGGAAGGTCGGTGGTTCGATCTCCGAAGTGTCCTTGAGCAACATACTGAACCCCAAATTGCTCCCGATGCTGCGATTTTGAGTAAACTTTGAACATTTAAAGGCTTTTGAGATATTTCTTTAAGCTTTTATAAACGCTTCATGGTACGCATACTGTATACCAGCCTACTGCTCGTAACATGGACAGACCCTGTACAATCTGTAATCTGGAGGCTGTAGCTCAGGAGGTAAAGCAGTCGTCCTCTGATCGGAGGATCGGTGGGTCGATCCCCGACCCCTGCAGTCAGCATGTCGAAGTGTCTTTGGGCAAGATACTGAACTCAAATTGCTCCCGAAGGCATAGCCATCAGTGAATGGTTACCGATCCTGATGAGCAGGTGATACCTTAGATGGTAGTCTCTGCCACCAGTGTGTGAAAGTGTTGTATAAAGTGTCTATTATAAAGTTGTGTTAGCACGTATTGTTTCAATCACCTTTTCAGCACCACTGAAATGTGTTGATTGACCAGTAAGAAACTGGGCGCTCACACTGACCGGAAACACTGAACATCTGCCAGTTTGTTGACAATTTCAGTGAAGTTGCATTCAAATAAGGTGGCTGCATTCTCAAAAATGTTGACAGAAGAGAGAAAAGCAGCTTTGCTTGATGCCACCTTGGAACTCCTCTAACTGCTAGATGTCAGAAATCCATGCACAAGGGAGAAGTTAGCTTTGAAGGCTTCCTGTCGTGGGTCGTAAACAGGCTTTCATAGGAGGCTGGGGCTTGTGTTCTTCCTGGGGTTTTGTTCGGTCAAGGTTTGGTTCGGTTTAGGCACAAAAACACTTGACAACAACTTGATTTAAAAATAGACCCTTTCACAACATTTAACAAGTGTTACAAAGACCTTTCTGGAGGAAAGCCTTCAAGGCTAACTTCTCCCATGTGCGAAATCTATCTGATCGTCCAAGAGCCAAATAATGAAGCGACGGAACAAAAGACAGTCTGTTTGTAAGAAATCTGGCCAGATTCCCTGAGGAGCAGGACTGCCTTTAATTGTACTTTACAGTCAGTGGTGGAGGAAGTATTCAAATTTTTTTACCAACAGAAAACTGTCAATACCAGTGTAAAAAAACCAAAAACAATTAAAAGTCCTGAATTCAAAATCTTAGCACAAAAGTATAAATATATTATAGCATTGGAATATAATTATCGATGCATTCATTTGTACTTCACTTTAATGTTGCAGCTGGTAGAGGCGGAGCTAATTTAAAATACACACTGCTGAGTAGCTTAACCCATAATAATATATCATAATTTATCAGTTGATTTATATTTGTTTTAATGGTATTTAACTGGTAACTGCCTCCAAAATGTGGTATTTATGTGGTGTTTGCAGTATATCGATCAGATGCAGCTGCCCTTTGAGTGCAGCCACTTTTAGCACGAAGATAAAACGGCCTTTTTTCTGCTCGGCCCATTTCACCATATCAAATCCAGAGAGGAGCTTCACGTGGAGCAGACAAAGTGGGTCATGGCAGCTGTTTCCTAACCAGGCGAGCCCCTCTCGGTAAAAGCCCAGCCAGACTGCAGTCCCACCGGCACGACAAGCTCAAGCCTTTTTTCTTTTTTTTTACTGCTGCTACATTCAGGTTGGAGCTCTGAGGGTGTGATGTCTTTGAAACCTATTCTCTACCTTGTCACAGAAATAGGAGGGGGAAAAAAATAAAAAATCAATGAAATATTGGTCGGAGCTTTAAGAAGAGAGAGCAGACGTGGGGGGATTCGTACCTGCTCCCCTGTTGGTTTCACAACAGATGCAGCTTTGTTTTACCGAGCTGTCAAGATGCCCGAGCATCGCACACAAAACTTCAAGCTTTGTTCCTCACTCTTTGCTTCTGTCTACCTTTAGTTTAGTCTTTACAATCTGTTAGCAATGCCTGTCGTGCATAATTAGCAGGTTTTTCTTATATCAACACATTTCTTATCACTTTTTTGTGTCACACCGAGCTTGAAATTAGTTTCTGTTCCAGCAAACAAAGCCGCCTCAAAATTTCACTCCATATTCTGGCAGAGATTCTTGTTCCATTGTGTGCGCAGCAGTTGATTGACAGCAAACACAGTGAAACATAATGGAGTGTAGTGACAGGACAATGCGACTTTAGCACAATGAAATGAGACGATAAAGGAGGAACCAAGTTCGGGTTTATTGTGACAAATTGACTGGGAGACTCTGGTTTTGGTAATTGTCCCCCCCCCCCCCAAAAAAACTGGTTGGCTGCAATCATTATTTTCACTATGAACTGATCTGCTGATAATCTGGAGCGTAAAAAAAAATACCCATTATAAATTTGCAGAGCCCAAGCCGATGTCTTGAGATATGTCAAGTTTCCAAAAGACAAAACAAAAACAAGACTGAGTAATTGATCAGAATAGTTGCCAATTAATCTTCTGTCAGTATTCAACTCTTCATTCAGGTCTGCTTTGGATACACAGACAGAACTACACATAATTGTATACGTATAAACAATATTCACTTTACAATAATATGGAACAGAGTAAAGTGGCAAGCAGTTTGTTATGAATTTTCTGTAAGTCATTTTTTCACTAACCAATTAATCAATTGTTTCGACACCTATCAAACCTAAAAATAAATAATCCTGAATTATTGTGAAAATACCCGTTTTAGCCTGACTTGTTGCAGTACTGACAGATCATCTGCTTGGACATGAGGCTTGTAGACATAAGACGTGTACGTGTGAACTCAAAGGGATTACACCATTACTTATATACTGTGAAATCCCTTCAGCCTCCGGACGATGGCTGACGTCAGTGGTCCTGTGTTTTTGATGCTCAGTCTTCATCCCAGACAACGTGAAGAGCCCCTGGGGGAGAACTGGGGTAAAAAAAAATTTTTAAAAACATGTTTTCACTGTCAACAAACTAACTGAAGGGTGACGGTTTCATTAATGCAACATATTTAAAGAACAAAATAGTTCATGCAAGCTGGATAACTTGTTTGCTGATGCAACATAGCATCACCTCACTGCCCTTCTTCTGGATTATCATGATAAATCTTAAATCCTTAGTCCCATTTCAAGGTTACAGATGAGCAACTGTCTACCTCTTCCCTCTGGTGTCTGTCCAAACTGTGCATGTTATTTTGGAAACATAAGGTTGTTTCGATGTAAACTGCAGCCAGGCTGTCTGCGCCTGGTTAGAGTTTGAGTATTCAGATCCTCAACTGACCTTATCTGTTGCTGAATCCTAATATTGTTGTTATTCTGAGAGAAGAACTGGTTCTAATGCTGGCTGATCTTTTTCCTGAATAATTGTATAATACATAATTGCACTCGGTGTCCAATAATTAACACATTCCTCTGGTCTCTCAAACCCAGGGTAAAGGTAACCTAACCGAAGCCTGTAACGTTATGTGGTCAACAATTAACCTGTAACTGTAGCCGACATTAATAATTAGCATGGTCTTTCTCTCCGTTTAACACTAGCGGACTGTGGCGGCGGAACTTGGATGATCAAGTTACCCGACCATTTTTGGCAAGCTCTATGTGAACAAGTGTGGCAAACAAACACTCTTCAGCAGACACTAGCAATAGCTCATGCTGAGCTAAACATGATTGTTAATTTTGACATGTGACTAAGCTATCCAGTGTGTTTTCAGATACCCGATAAATGTGGTCAATCCTTATATTGATACTGTTTTGCATTTAGCGATTCTTTTGTTTGGGCCTTGTGTGAAGTTATATCCAAAGGTTATGACAAATGTCTCAGCTAGCCGTGGTGTTGTTGTTGTTGTTGTTGTTGTTGCCGCTTGCATGGCCTCATGCATGAATTGCGTAAGGTTACATATCATAATAATGGAGGGAATGGCATTCAGCTTGTCAGACATTTCCTTTATATGAATGTGCTAAAAAAAAATAAAAATAAAGCTTGTTCAGGACTCATGAGTCCATGTTGTCTGAAGACTTGACGGGTCTCAATGTTATCAGGTAGGACATGAGCCAAACTAAAAACTCAAAGTGCACCTCAAATACATTTTTCCCAATGATGGTTTCTGTCGTTTTAGATGGCAGCGCTCGTATCCATGATATTTTGGCTTTGTGGGGGTAAGTGGAGATGCGTCGTCCATCTTTATTTATGTCAATGATCTGCACAGGTTAATCCATTCCTTACATTTTAGCTCTTATTTTTGGAAAGGCTAAAAAAGCAGCACGCTCCAAACTCTTTCAATGAGGGGGTTAGTAAACGACTTATATAGTTTAGCCCCAGTTAACAGATATTTTTCCTACATAAATCAAAGGCTTGTATAGAAGGCTTCTAATGCTATTAACATCTAAGCTTAAACTAACATGTCTGTACTCCTGTTCGCACTGTGAGGAATGTGCTTCATTGACTGGTACGTTTACACCGCGTAACAAAATTAAAGAATAAGCCACTTGGTTTTGTTTTCATCCCCCTTTTGTCACACAAGAGAAGCCCATATAAATCCTTCTGTAAGATGAATTAACAAGCTTGTTTCCCATTCACTCCTCTCCCCTCCCATCAGCCTATTAGCAGGAACAAGCAGCACTTAAAGAGGAAGACTAAGAGTCCTTATGTTCATCCAGAATGAGTTCATGTTGGAAACCAGTATGTAGCTTTTGAGGTACTACAGTAATCCATGGCATGGCTTTGTGCCTGGTGGTGGGACTCTGTGGTATCATTGCTTTTATAGGAGGATGGAGTTATGCTGCAGTGTCCTGCTGGGTAATTTAAGCATCTCACTTTTTTGATTTTCAGGTAAGATTCAGATGCAGATTTCCTTCTCAATTCAATTTGATCTATTTAATCAAAAGTTACAAAGTCAAGTCTAGTGTCTTGGCAATAAAACTGTGAGCCACTTCTAATGATTTCTACTAAGTATAGTTCAATGTAAATATACTGTATGGCAGGAAAGTGGAAATTTCCAGACAGTCGTGAAGGATATTCAGATACTTTACTAAAGTAAAAATTGCAATGCAACAGTGTATAAATACTCCACCATGGTTAAGCAAAATGTTTTTAAAGTTCCACAGTAAAAGTGCTCATTCTGCAGAAAATTGTCCCTGCTTGTGTTTTATGTATGACATTTTTATTGGTGCAATAATCTGTATGTTGTATTTTACTGCTATTTTAGTATTTTAAGGTAGTGCTATCTTCCAAGGTAGTATCTTCTAACTTCCAAGATATGGATTAAAAGTATATAGTTTCATAAAATGGAAATACTCCAGTAAAGTACAAGTACCTTGAATTTATATTTATGTTCAGAGGCTGATGGAAATTTCATTATTTTGGACAGAATTTTGACCTAATAATGGTGCCAGAGGAAAACTGGCAGGGAATCATCGAAGTGAACACAATTTATCCCAAAGAGAACATGAATATCTGTCAAAATTTCAAGTTAATCCATCCAATAGTTGTCAAGACATTTCACTCAGAACCACAAATGTGAACCTTGTGGTGGCACTAAAGAAAAAGTTGGGGGAGTCAGTAGGTTTCGTCGTCTGCAAAACATAAATGTCTGTTTGAAATTTCACAGCAAATCAAACAATAGTTGTTGAGATATTTTAGTCTGAACCAAAGTGGTGGTCCAACACTGCCATCCACAAAGCTACTGTATGTGTCCTGCAAAATCTGAAGGGTGTTTCTGTGATGAGTTAACTAACAGACTGACTTCACACGAGGGTCAGCGTCCATTAAACCTTTCTCCGGAAACTCTCCGATCTGTGACAGTAACTCACTCTGAGCTGCAACAGAGCAGCTGGTCAGAGTTGAGTTGCATGGCGGTGTCAAACATCCACTTCCAGAAATCCACTTCTTTAACACTGTCGTATTAACGTATGCATACGCACAAGCATACACAAACCCCACATACCTGGGCCTTGTGTGTATGCATCTCCACCGGAAAATGGAAAATAAAACATCCTCATTGTGCTGAAGCATAAGATTCCTACTTTACACGAAGAACCAGACTTTTGGTGCAGTGCCAGCGGGGGGTTTGGTCCCTGTTGTCAGAGGTTGTAAATCTATTACATGCGATGTCAGCATTCATGTAGTGGGGAAAAACGTTGTTAAATTATTAGCCATAGTTGTATCCCTTGTCCCTCGTATTTCCAGTTTGTTTATTTAAAAAAAAGTACGTTTGTTTAAAATACATTATTGTTGTATAACTCAAACCACGGTGAGGTATGGTTTACATGTAGTGATGGAATGCAAGTACATTTACTCAAGTACTGTACTTAAATACAATTTTGAGGTACTTTCCATTTTCTGCTACTGCAGTTGACTACATTTTGAAGGCAAATATTGTAGCTTTTACTGCACTACATTTACTTAATTACTTTAGTTACTAGTTACTTTGCGGTTTGCATGCTGTATCACAGCCAACAGCTCATTTAAACACCGAAACAATACTGGATATCGAATCTGATAATTGGCCAGGCTGATAATCAATCAACCCCTAATATACAGTATATACTAAATCATGTATAATTTACTTTAACTTGTACTTTTCATACTTAAGTGCATTTATTGCCAGAAAACTACTGTTATTACTTACACATTTAATATCAGATACTTTAAGACTTTCACTCACGTACTTTTCGTATTAGTCGCGTTTACCAAAGTCATATTTCAGTATGAAATCTTTACTTTTACTCTTACTTACTAAGTATGACTTTTGGGTAGCCTACTTTTTACAGCACTGTTTACATGATGCTATATTGAAACTAAACTGCCGGTTTAGTCGGGTCGTATAAAATTAAACTGGTTTAAGCTTGTACACCCGACTGGTAAAACTGGAACCCTTACAAGCCACAGTTGACTGTGTTGTCCTTGCAGATGGAGGCTGAGTTTTAAGAGTGTGTGAAATGCTGAGAGTGAGGCAGCAGCAATGTTGGTGTTGGGACTGTAATGTCTGATGGTAAAAACACCTGTTTAACCATGACGGGCTGAGCTGA